>NW_004624761.1:8623400-8657513 GCF_000247695.1 Heterocephalus glaber
ATTAGCAACTTCTGTAATATCTCTAGTTATATCTATTTACATCTGTGTCGATATATCTATATATTTGTAAGTATACAGACATGTTTTAATTTTGTTATTGTTAAATTCAAACATTTTTTTTCTATCATTCATCATAGAGTACAGACGAACTATCACCTTTAGATATATCAATCATTAGTAAATTTTTATGTGGGAAATTAGTGGCTTAGAACAAGATTGGATGGGGTGGAGCTGTGAGACTCAAGGCGGACTCGTGCATCGTTTCATTTCCAGAACTCTGCCATGCTTAAATTCCCAGAAATCAAGAAACTACTATTGCTTTCCGTACAGTTCTCTCCATTCCTCATGAACTTTTGGCTGTAGGTGCAACCTGTAGCCATTGCAGCTGTTGTTAAGTATGTATCTAACTGTGATATTGTTTGCCATCAGAAGGAGCATCTGAAGGAGGCTTCTGATTACTTCCTATCTTCCAAATCTGGCAGGGTTACAGCTAATTAGTGAAATTTATTTTGCATCCAAAACCGAACATTAAAGCTAACCTGCAAATTGTGATTTTAAGTTGTGAGTCACTGTAGAATTGAAAGTGAGTCAATCCATATGATTAATCATAATGCTTTTTTAATTAAATGTTCTCACGTTATTGCTGATGGATAATAAGTCTATTGTGTTTGAATATTTATTGTATTAACTATAATTTGTTTATTTTGTGCTGTAAAAACAAATATAAATAATTTACAATTAGATAAGAAGTACTTGAACAAGAAACCTGAAGATTAATTTTTAATTTATTTGATGAATTCATAATTTAAATTATTAAAATATGGCAAATTATACTATAAGTAACACTAAAGTAAAAATATGACTCTTGGCAAGTACTTTATTTGGTAGGTTTTATCTGTTCTCATTTTTTTCCTTTTGGTCTAAAAAACAGTTACTTTCTTGAATAAATAGAATATAATGGAATTTTAAATTTTTGCTATATTTTATCTGGTCTATTTTATTGAATTTTGAAACACATAGATAATCAATTTGATAACATTTTTCTACATATTGATTTTATAACTGAAAACCCATTACTTTTTTATTGTCAGTATGATAAATACAATAAATGTGACTGGGTGATATCATTTCTGATTTAGAAAATGGAGTGAATTGGCTTGCAGGCTATTTGCTTGGATAAATAAATGTTTTAGTGTTTTAAAATTAATATTTTATTGATTTAAACATAAGAAATTTAGCATATATGTATGTGTGTGTGTGTGTGTGTGTGTGTGTGTGTATATATATATAGTTTTAAAATGGTTTTATTATCCAGGCTAACATACAAAAGTTAGAAACAAACAAACATTGTTATGTAGTCCTGCTCTTATCATTTTCACATTTTAAAAATACATTGAACGTTAAAAAAGAATCATTCCATTTTGTGTTTATTACTGACCATTCTATAGTGCCTGCTGCTGTAATGGGAGAGGGGATGGGAATTTAGAATTTGCTATTACTGGTAATTTCCACGTTCTCTTACACTGCTGCTTTCAGTTCACACAACAGACAACACAAAAAGTAATGATGAAACCAAGTATCAACTTAAAAGTAATTCATTTCTTGTATGAAAATGCTTTTCTATGTTCCTATTGTGTCATGTTATTTTGTAATATTTATGTGAATAGCGCCAGTAATATTTGGAGGCTGTTCAGTTCCCTACAATTTCAGTATATTTCCGTGTAGCATCCTTATACACAGAATGTTTGATGAGGTTTGATGATTTAGTGTTTCTAATTTTACTATCGGATGAAAAACTTTGTCACTATAGTGCTTCTAATTTATCAATAATGTGCTTCAAAAGGTATTGTCTTTATTGTATATGATGTCTACTACTTTTGTGTACTTGTATATGTGAATCCATAATTAGAATCCTTTACCCCAGGCATTGCTATTATTTATTACCATGCATATTCTCTTGTTCCTAACCAGCGGTCCTCCTTTCTGCTCATTTTAGACTTCTTTTTCTGAGTCAAATCCCCTAGTAGCTTTGAGCAATAAACCAGAAAAAAAAGAGTGTATGAAGTTCAAGAGTAAACTAAACTGAGTTTATAAATCAAATCCCCACTCAAACACATTCCATTTTACTCTTCTTCGCTTTTGTCTGAACTCTCTGAATTTGAAGAAGAGAGTACACATGTTGATTTGTGACTCTGAATGTTAGAACTTTCTTGTAGATACGGTAGCTAAAGTTCACTTGGTGGTGTTATGTTTCTAATAGAGAAAAAACTGAACTGGGAATCAGGAAATTGGATTTCTAGCCTCCTCTGATGTGTTGAGCCGAAAGGAACTGTTTCTTTTCTACCTCTTGTATGAAAAAAGGCAGTTAGAGCTAGAGGGAGAGTACTGTTAAGATTAATAATGTGATTGAATACGACAATTATATGCATATTGGAGACAAAGGGGTTTCTAAAAAGGAAGAAAATTGTAGGATTAGACTTCATGATGCAATATATAAATGGAGCCCTAGAGATTTCCTATGTGGATAAAAAACAATTAAATAATACACTTACCACAAACCCACTCCATCTTCTGAATCATCAATTGTGTTTAGCAAAAGCAAACAATTTAAAGAACAAAAGGTTAAAGATAGATCTTTATGTTAAAATTCTAGTTTATAAATCCTTCTGTTGGTACATATAGTTTAATACAAGGGATGGTTTTTACATTAATAAATAATTCAGTATTCACTGACACTTCAGTAACTGAAACACTGACCTAGAGGCTAGGAATATGATACCTAAGGAAACAGAAAAAAATATGCCTGATCTTTTAGAGTTTATATTTTAATGAATTTGAAGTACTATATTTTAAGGCTGTCAAGATAAAAAATCCTGAGGCTCTAAATATTAAAAATCCAGTGGAAAAATGTTTAAAATACATGGATATTCATCTCATAGTAAATGACAAATCACATGAAAACAAGATCATTTTCACTACTTATAGATTGATATTCATATCAAATAATGGTTTTCTTAGTCTATTTTGCCCTATTAATTAAAACAACTGTCCTGAGACTGAATAATATGTGAAGAGCAGAAATTTATTCCTCACAGTTTCAGAGGATGAGAAGTACAAGATCAAGACACCACGAGATTGGTTGTCTTTTGAGGGTCTCATCTGACTCCAAGATGAGGTACTTTGAACACCATATCTGGAGAAGAGCCATACTGTGTCCTCCAATAACTGAAGGCAGAAGGACAAGAGAGTAAATTACCTGGATACTGCATGATTATTTTTTAAAAGGGCTTCAGTCCAATTCATGAGTAGCCTTCATGACCTAATCTTCTCTTAAAAACCCTCATGGCTTAATATTATCACCCTGGCCACTAAGTTTCAACACTTGAATTTAAAAGGGGGGGCACATCCAAAATAAAACAGTGATACCTACCACACTGTCTAAAATGAAAATGATGGAAAAACAGACAAATAAGCACAAGTGTTTGAATGGAGAGAGCTCAAACTCTTACATTGCTACAGGGAGTGGAAATGGCTACAACCACAGTGGAAACTGGCAGAATCTATCAGTGAATACCTTTATATTCTAACTAAACACCAGAATATCACTGTCAGGCAAACAGGATATAGATGATTAGGTATGTTTAACACAAGAAATATGTCACACCATTCCCATCAGCAGTATGTATAACCAACATAAATACAAGCTAGCTACGTTCCTGTAGATGCTAGAATATAAAAAGATAAATTGTGATATCACATAATGAAATGTATCTTGCAAATACAAAACTGAGCAAAGGAATCTAGGCACAATATATACTATGTGATTTCAAGTATGTAATACAAAAAATGAGAAAATTGATGTTGTTAGAATAGTAGTTTCCCTTGGGAGCAGGCATGATTGGAAGGAAACAGGAGCAGGAGATTTTGAGTGCTGGCAACACAGAGGTTTGTTACTTGTGGGATGTGTATACAGGCCTTTGCAGTTTGTGACAATTTCTTGACTTGTGAACTTAATGAAACATTGGCTTTTTATATGTATACTATAGTTCAATTTAAAAATAAAAATCAAAGCCATTTTCTGGCCATACCCTACTGAGTTTAGCCCCTTCAATTAACTTATTATAGTCACTTTTCTTTCACTAAAAATGAAGATAACTCAAGATCCAGTGTGAGTTCACAATAGACTTGTAAGTCCACATTGTTTCATGAAAATGAGTAATTATGTTACTCTAAAGCTCTCAAAACTTCCCCATCTAAATGTTAGTCATATAAAAAAGTCTAGTATTTATAATCAAAAAGTTATAATAATGATAGTAATAGAAATAACTTCCTGTATCACAATAATTATGATGAAAATAAATCATGAAAATTTCTGTGACTATCTTTGGATTTTTTTTGGAAGAAAGTTCTTACATGGAGGAGTTTTGAAATATATAATCTTCCTGTCCAACCAGAGAGTTGTTTAGAGAGTAGCAAGTGTGTTAGTTACTTTTCCCTCATAGCTGAGACAAAATATCTGACAGCCAAAGTTAAAGGAGTAAAGATTTATTTAGCTCACGGTTTGTAGAGGTTTCAGTCCATAATTGGCTGCCTCCAAGGTACATGGCAGAGGGGCAACAGTTCATGGCAGCAGAAGACAGCAAAAGCAAGAAAGGACCTTAACAGCATCTTTCTGTCCCTTTTATCAAGTCTACTTAGGGCAGGTAACATGCATGGCCTTAATCCTAGTGACCCTGTGCCTAGTCTCACCATGAATCAAGCACACACTCTAGATTCAGCTACCTCTGAGAAAGCATGAGGTTTGGGGGGAAATCTAAATACAAGCAATAACAGCAAGTTATGAATGATACAATCATTATCCCATAACCTAAATTAGGATGGCTAGAATATAAAGAAGAAGTGACAAACCTGTTATATCTCTGGGGGCTATACTGTACTGGTCTGCTTTTGCATCTCTGAGAATAATTTATTAGTAAAAAGATAGACCTAATAAATTTGTATTTGGAAATACATGACAGATATTGATAGGTATGTACTGGATAAAAGATTTCTTTTATTGTACATATACTTAGTTTATATCATATTTTAGAATTTACATGTATTTTAATCCTCCTTGACTACTCTGAATAATTTACTCTCACTTCCTGACCATGATGAGCAATTATCTAAATTCTCAAAATTAATCTACTGAGTCAACAATTAAACTAAAGTCAACTCATATGAAGTCTAGTGTTTTTCTGCTATACAGTACTAAAAATAGATGGCTGTTGTAAATACATGAGAATAAAACAATCTTGTGGACTTTCAGACCTACATATAGAATTAATTTTTATTGAAGTTTCTGACTCAGTCAAGAATCATGGTCAAATATGTCATGAATATATGTACAGTAAAAGGAAGCCTCCCACCAGTAAAGGGTATTTACTTCATAAATCAATGGCTATAGTGGCTAAACATCTTTTGTGTTGATTTCAAAACTACCTCCAAAGTAAAACATACCCACTGGAGCTACAAAGATTATATTTCTACTTTTGGCTTTTGTATTCCTAGAAAGGTGGTTCCCAATTTGTAGATGATTACCAAATAAAATAAGAAAGAATACTAAAAAATATCAGAACATACTCCTTTTTGAATACAGTTTAAAGTGTGTTGACATTTTTAGTAGCCATATTACAAAATAAATCTGTAGTATCGGCTTTGTAGAATTTGTCCTTTTCAAGCCTTGTCAAGAGGCATTTCACATATGTTGTACAAGAATCACAGGTTCTATAGTAATCTTTAGGGGACAATAACAGTGCTCAAGTCTATATATTTTGTGAAAGTAATAATTAAAATTTCATTCTTTTATAAAACAAGTATTTATTAACTACCTATTGTGCAACAGTGCTTTTCTGCAAATGGAAATGCAATAGCAAATAAAACGAAGTTCTCTGACTTCAAAGAACTTATGTATCAAGCTCAGGAAAGCATCATCCAACTCAAGAGGTAAACTGTCATTATCTTTCTCTTTAGAACTGTACATTTTTGTTAATAAGTTTAGTCACCAAACTACATTTACTGACTCTTATGAATAATAAGAGAATGCTTTGATATTATCTAAGATTATTAAGAATCATGCCTTTAATGAACAGAGTCCAGTGAGCTAGTAGGTTTCTATTGTTCCTGGTCAAATGAACATTTTATGTAATTTTGTTATTCTCTGAGAAGAGCTTTAATTAAAGTTCTGATTTGCAAATCCTTCATATAATGTTGATTCTGCAGTGGGTAGAAATGGTCCCTAAAATCCATTTGCTAAAGTAAAATGGTTAATTACTTCAGTGATTCTGTTGAATTAAGACTAAAATGATGGGTAGATATTCAATGTTTTTAATGAGAAGGACAAGCACCATACCTCCAAGCATCATTACTTAAACTTATACAAAGCAAAGCTATTATTTGTTAATTTAGCATAACATTACAATTCTGGCTATTGCTTTAGTTAGATTGTAACTTTTTGAAAAGAGAAATAAAAATAAAGTTCATAATGGTAGTGGTTCATAAGACTACTTTATTTTTTTATTTATTTTTTTATTTTTTAATTTTTTTTTGGTACCGGCGATCGAACTCGGGTCCTTGCGCTTGCACAGCAGGCGTCGAACCCGCTGCGCTAAATCCCCGGCCCAGGACTACTTTAATCTAGACCAAAACATTGGGAGAGAGAAGAGGCTTATATAAAGATACAGTATTGTGGTTTAGATCTAAAATGCCCCTCAAAAGTCTCATGTATTCAAAGTTTGGGCTTTTGGAAGGTGATAGGATCTTGGGGTCACTGTGCTCATCAGTGGATTAACCTATTGATCAATTTACGGCAGAATGGGCTGTTAAAGGGTGGCGACTGACTAGAGGTGGGTCACTGGGGCCATGACCCAAGTGGGGGTATTCCTGACCCTGGCTTCTTCCTTATCCCTCTCTTCTTGGATGCTGTGCGGTGAGCAGCCTTTCTTTGCCAAGCCCTTCCACCATGATGTTTCTGCCTTGGAGCCAGTCAACTATAGACTGAATTTCAAAAACCATGGACCAAATTAAGCATCTCCTCCTTAAAGTTGTGGATGTCATGCATTTTGTCCCAGCAGTGGGAACAGTAACAAATATATACAGGCTCATGGAAACTAAGGAATTTTGGAGAAATAGTTAAATCACAAATGAGGTAATTGTTTGATCCTCAAAATTAAATAAATTACATGGATTAATGAGCTTTAGTTCCCTCTTTTACTACCTGTATCACTGCTATTTGAAAGAAGTAATATATTAAGGTCAACTGTCTAACAGCAGGAAATACTAAAACAACACATATTAGATCATCTGTGTTAAAGTTCTATATTCTGCTTAACTATAATTCTCTTTTCTGGAGATATCAAGCTTATTTATTCTTAGAATTTAGTTACCTGATTATAGGAACATGCATATTATTTATATTTTAATTATAAACCAACTAGAATATTCATAAATATCATCAGATATACTTACATTTAATGAATTTTTTTGAGGCTTCTCTAAATTTATTAGCTCATCTCTTTTCTCACAGTGTACTCAATTTGATAAAAGGTTCTGCTTGACTGTCACAACAAATGCCAGAGGCTTGGTGGCTACAGCACAAGGAATTCACTGTCTCACAGTTTTGGACTCTAGACAACCAACCGCACATTTCTGGAGGATTCAGTTTCTGATGGGTCCTTTCTTCTGGACTTGTAGATGGTCACCTCTAGCCATGCCATGGACTTTCATATGGTGCTACTTCCCCAGAGGTCTCAGTCACTCTCTTTGCTGACACCCAATACCCAGCACCCACAACTCTTAGGGGAGGAAAGGTTTATTTTGGCTCACAGTTACAGTCTATAGCATGGGAAAGAGGCGTAGCGGAAGAAAAGCTGCTTTTGTCATGGCAACCAAGAAGTAGAGAGAAAAGTGAGCAGCTAGGGCAAGGAGCTGTGTTTTGAAGTAATTTTCCCAGACCCAGTGCACTCACAGCAAGTCAGCTGTGATTCCATCAGCTTCCCAAAGCCCCGCCTAGGAGTGCATGAGGCCTTCTAAACCTTGATTCATCACTAAGTGGTCCAGAATGGACTGGACCTGTGATCTTTCTGTCCTGAATGTTGGGATTACAAGCAGGCACTTCCAGGCTCAGTTTCCCGTCCTCTCCTTGTAAGGACATTAGTCCAACTTGATCAGGGCCCAATTCATCACTGCCTAAAAGATATTTTCTCTAAATATAGCTACACTAGGCTTAGGGATTCAATAAATGAATGGGGTGAGGCAGAATTCAGTCTATATCAGATTGTTCCAATATTTCTTACTTTTTCAAAATTTAATTTTAAAGTTTTACATTAACAGAAAGTTGTCAGCATATTATAAAGCATTTCCATATACCCTATCCCCTAAACTATTTCCCTTTTATTAACATCTTACACAAATATGATATCTTTGCTATAAAGAATAAATATTTATACATTATTATTAAAGACCATCCTTTCCTCATATTTTTTTTGTTTTTAATCATTTTTTCTTTCTTTGTCCCCATTTTCCCCTCTTTCATTCTCTCTCTTCCTTCCTCTCTCTCTCTCCCTCCCTATTTCTTTTCTCTATTTTTATTTTTTTGAGTGAGCAGTTAACATCTATCTTCTTGCAAGCAGAGAATCTAAATAAATTATCAGAAATTTTTCTACACTGATAATTTGCTTCTTCTCTACTTCATTTTTTTTTTCCCAGTCATTGGGTCTTTGCACTGAGTTACATCCTTATGTCCTACCTTTTATAATTTTTTTTAAATTTTGAGGTAAAATTTCACTAAATTGCTAAATTTCTGAGGATGCACATGAATTTGTGATCTTCCTGCCTCCGTTTCCCAGAGTACTGTGATTTCATACACGAGCTACTATATCTGGCCCATTTCTTTATATAATAATTTATATCATGGATAATTATTTTATACTTTTCATTCCAGTATTATTTTATGTTTTGTACAAACTGTTATAGCTTTGGTTTTTGAAAACTCACTTGGCTACATTATCTTTGTAACATATCCATTTTTTTAAAATTATTTTTTTAGCAATTTCTTGCTCTCTGGTACTACAATATATCTCTGTCTCATCTTTGTATATTTCCTGCTATAGTCCTCAAGTCAACCATTTTTTCTGAAGTGCCCAGTTTTCCTTTATTGCAAAATGGTATTAGAAATCAAGATCTGGGGAGGGAGAGGAGAGAGAAGATATGGAATAAAACAGAATCAAAGAAAAAAACCCCAAAAGTAGAGGTTTGTAAATGAGAAGGGGACTGAGTAGGAAGGGTCAAGGAGGGATGGGAGGGGTAGAGGATGAAAAAAATTTAAGATGTGTTATGTTCATGTACCAACTTCCCATGATGAATGTAACCATCATGTATTGTAAACATGTACTAATAAAAAAAGAGAGAGAGAATCAAATCTGCATGTTGGGTATGCTCATCTTCACTGGAATGTTCTTGCTTCTAAGCCCTTTCCACTGACAGAGCAAGGAGACATATGTGTATATATGAGTATCTATGTGTATATACATGAATATATGTTATATATAATCTGTGCCATATATATATATATATATATAAAATCTATATATATCTAAATTTCATACTGATGTCTCCAGCTCTAAAAAATGATTACATGGACCTTTCTACACTTCTCCTTTTGCTTATTGACAACCTTCCACTTCAGCAGTGGAATATCTCAATTTGACTACCTGCCTCTCTTTTACTTATTATTAATTAAGCAACATACACAAGCACTGTACTTAGTAAGGAATATTCCAACAGGTATTGGTTCACATTCACTGCTTGTTCTATTGGTGTCTTATCTGAGAAATAATTGTTAAGCTCAACATCACAAAACTATTCCACTGTATGTTCTCTAGGAGTTTTATAGATTGAGTTCTTGTGTTTGCGTCAATCTATTCTTCATTTATTTTGTGTACATGTGAGAGAGGAGTTCAATTTTATTCTTTCTCATGTCTATGTCCAATGTTCCTGTACTATTTTGTTTAAGAGACTACTCTGTTGCTATTTTGTATTCTTGATGACCTTTTGAGGATCAGCTGTGAGTAGTGGGATTATTTCTCAACAGATGCTACAGGAATAAATAAGATCAGAAGACTTATGAACACTGTGCCCACAAATTGGGACAGCTCAGAAGAAATAAATACATTTCTAGAAACATAAAATCTACTAGGACTAACTCATGAAGAAATTTTTTTAAAAAAAACTGAAGGGAACAATAACATAGAGGGTTATTGTGCCAAGGATCAAAACCTTCCCAACAACCTCAAAAAAAGTCAACAGTGAGATATCTTCACTGATAAATTCTGCCAAATATTTAAATAATTAACAGCAATCCATTTTAAAGCCTTCCAAACATTAAATAGGAAGCATTTCCAAATTCATTTTATGAAGCCAACGTTGCCTTGTGAATGTTTCAATTCTTTTGAATTTTTTTTTTTATGATTCAGAGTGTGTTTTGTTTTGGTAAATGTAATTTTTTGTTAAAAGCTGGACATGTTGTATCATGTAACTGGAAAAAAAGTAAATAAACCATTGTGTGATTTATGTGTTAATCTGGCTAGCAGTTGGACTGTGTTTAAGATTCTTCTATTCAAAGGATTGAGTGATCGAGTCTTAATTCTTTTTTCCCTTCTATTCTTCCCTTTGTATTTCCCAAGATATTTCTCTTCATAAAGTTTATGTCTTTGTCCACTGTAATTCTCTGTTGTTATTATATAGCCCTCTTGATGTACTGGTATAGTATGGGTGAGAGGAAGGAGAGGAAGTTTTCTATAAACTTATGATTTAATATCAAACTTCTAGTGGGTCCGGGTCTCTAGGCTGTCATCCTGGAAAGTGTTGTGCTTGTGTACAATCCTTACACATGCACACACATGCACACACACACACACACACACTCAGATAAGATAGGTGGATGACAGGGACCAAAGGAGAAGGAGTTCCCATTTCACAGCAAGACCATGTTAGTGCTAAAATCTTTCCCTTGGAGAGCAGGTCTTTATTATGGAGAGTGCTTCCTGCAGTTTTCTTAAATACTCTTTCTCCTCTCCTGCTAGAGCATAAAAAGACCTTTCTCGAATCTTCACTATGAGATCCTTTTATAGAACCTGGGGATGAAACCTGTGAAACATGGGCCACTTCCTAAGACTGTAGCTCCCAGATGCTTGTCATTGTTATACTAGTCTACACTAGTCCCCCAGTAGTTACTCAAATTACTGCTTAAATTTCCTACCACACTGTGACTCCAGCAACTTCTGTTCTAGTTAAACAGATCTCAGCTCTGACTTTGTCAGTCCAACTTTTGGGGTTATAATTTTTTATAAGACCTCAGTTCTCTTGGGGATATCATTGATTTTTCAGTTGGTTCTAATTTTATTATGAAAAATGAAATGATAATTTCTAATCTCTTTACATGTTAGAGCTAAAACTGGTCGTCTCATACTTTCCTTTTAAAGATTTATATGGCCAGATGTTTACCCAGACTTACACTGTAAACATCTGCAACTATTCAGAGAGTTCAACAAAATGCTAACAATTTCTCTTATGTATTCCAAGCAAATTACCATCTGTGACAGCTGTACTCAAATTGTATATGGTCACTACGTGTGACAACTTTTGAGTTCATGTAGAAGCTAAATTTTTGTTCTTAAGTCTCTGAAAGTTTGTATGGCTTCACAGGTACCATAGACACCCAATTAAATTTTCAGAAAATCCAGATCACAGTTGTGGTAGGCAGATTCTTAAATTAGCCCCCGAAGATTTCCCCTACACTGGTGTACATGCCCTGTATAATATCTTCTCCCTTTGCAAAGGACTTTTCATATGATGAAGTATCCTTCCTATGATTATATTACACTGTGGCAGAAAGATTTTGAAGATGTAATTAAGGTTTCCAATCAGTGACTTTGAGTTAATCAAAAGAGAGATTATCCTGGCTTGGCCTATTTTAATCATATGAGGCATTTCAAAAGGTCAGAAAGACTTGTGGCAAGAGAGATTCCTCCTGCTGACACTGGAAAAGCAAAATCCCTGTATTTTGAAGTGAGGAGGCTACATGGCAAGCGACTGAGTAACCTGTATTACTTAGTGAGTTTTCTGACACCATGTATTGTGAAAGGGAGATTTCAGTCATAATCACAGGAAAATAAAATTTTCGATAATCAATAAGGATGGAAGACATCTTCAAGCCTCAAATGAAAATACAATCAATATCTTGACTTTAACCCAGTTAGAAATGCTGAGGAAAGGTCTCAGCTAACCCATATTTGACTTTTGAAGCACTGAAACTGTGAGATAATTAATGTGTATTGTGTCACACATCTATGTGTGTGTGGTAGTTTTTCAGGCAGCAATGCAAAACTAGTACAAAAGCTGGAAAAAAAGCACAATATAAAAGTATTTTGATTATATCATTAACAACCCTACTGGAAATATGTTAGAGATTAGAATTAATATAATTAAGTTCCACTTTTATTTCTGTAGTTAGCCTACTTGAAAATAGAAGTGTACTGAACCTGTTTATCTATAGAAAACAAACTTAGCTATATATGTTACCATGTTCAGATAGGTGTGGTTTCCCAGTTAGTGCTCCAGCCAAACAAAATGCAAATATCCAATGACGCCACAAAACTCAGGCCCAGTAAATATTCAATTTTGATATGCACTGGTGGTAGATAAGCAGTAAATGTTTACATGATGTGTATATATTTCAGTGTTTATTTGCCTAGTGTCCAATTCTGATTTTAAGAGAGTAATTATGACTGATCTATGTGTACCTAACCACATACAAAAGGCTAATCAATGTTGAGGACAGACCAAGTACATAATGAATAGGAATTCTAAACTGAGAAGTAAAATGGCACCTATGTTTATAGTGGCACAGTTTGTAATAGCTAAAACTTGGAAACAGCACAATTGCGCATCAACTGGTGACTGGATAAAGATGTGTTTTATTTATTTTTTTATAAAACGGAGTACTACTCAACCATAAATAATGAGAAACTAGAGACATTTATAGCTAAGTGTATGCATATTGAGGCCATACTCTTAAGTGAAATAAATAGGACACATGTGTAAATACTGAATAGTTTCCCTGGTGTAAGAAACTGAATGTGTAAATGAGGATCAAAATGTATAATGGATAATGTGAAATAGGAAGAAAAGGTCCAAAGGGGAAGGGGAAGGGGAGGTGAATTAATTTCCATTAATCACCTCAAAATACTTCCCTTTGTTGCAAACACACTTATCCCATTGTTTTTACCATTTTCTGAAGCAGTTCTGGAAGTTCTCTTTCATAAATGTGTAGTACTTTTCACTCACAAAAAGGACTCCATAACTTCTAACTCTGATACATATTAAGTATACTTCTCTGAAATACCTGTGTTAATAAATTTCTATCTAAATTCATACTGCAACTACTCCTAAACTGCTTTTCCATGTCACAATCTTTTTACATTTTAAAGTCTCTTTTTTCCAAAGCAATGACAGAAAATGACTTTTATGAGATGGTATGCTTTGGTAAGTACAATAATTTTAATAAGTATTGTAAAAGATTAATTGGCTAACTCTTTTTTCCCAAGTAAAATGTTAAATATACAATTTAATAAAAGTATTTTTATAAATCAGAATTCAAAGAAGAAATTGTGGGTTGAAACTAAGAAAGATTTATGTAGCTGTATTATATTAGTGCTAAGATCTTCCTTAGATATTTAATTTAATATTAAAGCTTTGTATGGGTTTATTTAAAGTTGATAAAAATAAAGATACTTTGTATCATTTTTTTCACATTGTTAAATTAAATATGAACACTCTTGCTTTGAAAATTTTAAAATGTGGTGATATATCCTTTAAATTGCAATGTAATATCAGTAGGGGTGTGTATTATCTCCAAATAAGCTAGCATGAAAATATAGGATTCTTTGAACTATGAATATTAATGAAATGAATTTACTCACCAAGGAATTGTTTTATCCAAATATTTAAACTACTGTTAAAAGTTATATAATGATCAGTTTAGAATATTTGCAGTGCTGGTTACTTATATGTGGTCAAAAAATTAAATAAATAAAAGGACCGACAAAGTTGCAGATTGTCTTAAATTACTTTTCTCGTTGCTGAGACAAAATAACCAACACCCAAAGTAAAAGGAGAAAAAGTTTACTTAGCTCACAGTTTGTAGACAGTGGAAGACAGCAAAAGCAACAAGAGACTTTTAACAGTGTCTTTATGCCCCTTTTATCTTATTCAGACTGCTTAGGCACATAGCACTCATGCCCTTAATCCCAGTGCCCTTGGGCCTAGCCTCACTATGAATCACACACTCTAGATTCAGCCACCTCTGAAAAAATATGAGTCTTGTGGGAGCTGGGGGTGGGGGTGGGGTGGAGAAGCATCCAAACTCAAGCCACAACCTAGATTGAATAGTCCAAAGAAAAAACAAGGGGAAAAAAGGTAGTAACCACACAATAATACCATTATTCTATGATAGCAGTAAAAACAACAACAGATATTCACTTCTTGAGGATTTATGGTGTATGTAATTGAGTACTTATGTTTGCAATTGTGTTCCTATCACTTTCTAAGCATTTAACTCATTTATGTTTCATGACAATATTATGTACTAGGTATTATTTTTCCAGTTTGAGTGGATGATGAAATTGAAGCTCAGAGAAAGCAAGTAACATATATGTGATTGTTGATTGATTGGGTCAACTTGAGTGAATAATACCCAACTAAATTGGCTCAGCACAGTTCTGGGTATGGAGGACCCACCCTAGGGAGGATTATTGCCAGAATGGTATAAAAGTGAGACAAAGAAAGAAGGATTGCTTCCATTTCCTAGAGGAGCTCCAGTCTTTTCTTCACCTTGGGTGTCCATCTCTTAGCCATCAGCACAGACTCTCAAGCCTCCTCACACAGACTCTTTGGCCTTCTGATATGGATGCACACAGGACACTACACAGAGCTCCAAGTCTTCCGATCCCCAGTGCACAGATAGTCCTTTTGCACCCTTCCACACTCAACTCTGTGGGTGGCCATTGTAAGCCAGTCTATAAATTCTTATATATTTGTATATCTTGTATGAGACCTGTTTCTTTAGTAAACACTGACTGATACACATAAATAAAGAAACAATTGGTTCTATAGGGCCTGAGCTGGCTCGGATTAGCTGCTTCTTTTTCCCATGCAATAGATAGAAGGGCCTAAATCTTGGAGTTGTTTTGTGCAAGGATTTTGAGCATGTGATGGGCTTCCTGAAGATGACCAACAGAGATCCATGAGAACAATGTAAGAGGGTCACTGGACAAGGCACACCAACCTCTACTTATATGTTTATGTGGAACTCTTTTTGCCCTGGACCTACGGGCCATGTTCACACATAGCCAAGAGACCAAATAGACTATATGACTGCTGAAAAAGAATCAGTAAATAACATCATACACACCAATGAAACATGATAGGTTGTATCATGATAACTACTGATAGTATTAGATTAAATTACAGGTAGTAATGGTATATGATTTGTTTAGTATTTATAGTTTATCAAATATTTCTTAAATTCTTTGTTATTATTAAAGCAATATTGTTGAACATTTTTTTAACCAACTTTAAAGAAGAGCAGATAAGTTTCCAGGGACTGAGTCACATAACCAGAACCTGGTGAAATTGGGTCTGGAAATTTCAAATTCTTAGTAATAAATATTCCCTGTGGTGTGGGCTGGTCAAGCAGGTCCCTCTGCAAGTTGACTGGCTGTCAGCAGAGATGAAGAAAAAGACTAGGCCAGTCTGTCTTATTCAGTAATTTTCCAAAATTAGTAAAAGAAGGAAAACTTTAATCACTCTTCAAGTCATTGCATGTTTCTAATTCCCGTTGTCTCATTGGTCAAAGAAAGCAGTATGACCAAGTCCAACGTCAGTTGGAGGGCAACACCCATGGCCAGTGGTCCAGAGAAATGAACAGATGGAGATCACAAGTGTAGCAGTGTAACATAGTTCTGTGGTTTAAAAAAAATAAAGCAAGAAAGGCCTTCCATTCTGGAAGGTTCTGTTATGGTTAATTCTGAGGGAACATTGATTCAAGAAGAAAGGAAAGAGTGACATTTTTTAAAAGTTATAGAGGGACTGTGGTACAATGTAACATTCACTGAAATCTCAACATATTGCACAAATTGTCCCTAGACTACTGTTCCTGAGAACTGTTCTTAAAAAAGATGAGTTTTATCATCAAAAGTTTTGGAAAATGCTCACCTTTCTGTCCTATCTCAACCCTGAGATTACATTTTAGGATGTATGATGGAGAGCTCTTTTGGTCACTTTGATAGTTCAGACATTTGGTGAAGTATTATTTTGGATCTATCTGCAAGAACATTTTGGGAAGAGCCTAACCTTTGAAACTGTAGTTTGTGTAGAGCATAGATTCTCCTTGCTAATGTGGTGGTGGGGAGTTTATTATCGAAGACTTGAATACAACAAAAACTGGGAATTATTTCTGTCTTACTTTTGACCTGGAACATTATTCTTTTACCTGCCATTCACACGAACTGAAGAATTTACTCTTCTGAGGACTTGAGCCAGCCTAAATTTCATATTTCAACTTGCATATAGCTTTCCTTGGTTCTCAGGTCTTCGCACTCAAACAAGCTACACCACCTGCTCATTTGGGCCTCCAGTTTTTGATAGTGTATTTGAGACATCTCAGTTTCTGTAATTGTGTGAACCAATTCCTTGTAATTTCTATCTCTATTACTATTGCCATTGTGATTTCTATCACTAGCTATCTGTGTCTCTATACATCTACTATTTTTTCTGAAGATCCCTAATATAAAATATATTAATGACTCTAAGATAATCTAGAATAAAACTTTTAATATAAAATTAATTTCTGAGTAGGAAAATGCCTTAATTTGATCAAAGTTTTACCACAAACTGTATGACTTTCAGCACTTCACTTAGTGGTTCTGACTCCTCCCTTACGAAATGGCAAAAAGAGATTGTTGCAAGGATTGACCTAATATTTCTAAGGTCAATATTTTTCTAAAATACTAAATTTAAAAAGTTTCCTAGAAAGTATTCAGTAAGTCATCAAAATTATAACTACTCTTGTATGACTATATAATCCCAATTCATTTTATACTTATGAAATGCCTTTTGATGCCATATGTACTAACTTCCAGAGGAACCAGTCTTTCAATGAGCAAATATTACAAAACGCATTTAGGAAATAATGCAAAGACCAGGAAAAGAGTAGCTTAAAATTTTTCTTAGCATTTTGAAACTTCAAGCAAACCAAGCAAACTTTTCATAAATCTGGCATTGTTGTGTATTACACATTTCATGGCAAAATTAATGGCAGAAGTTTCTAAGCAAAGTGAAGCTTTCATTGAATGAACATTGCTGACCTACATCTTTTGGGAAATGATAATTACTGCATCTCTTGGAGTAAGTTTTGTATGCATAGTAAGAAGCTAATGTAACACATAACAGTAATGACAATACCATGTAGTTCTCAATCATTATTCAAATTTCAGACTAATTTATATCATGGAACAACTCACTGACAAAAAATGCATTACATTTGATAAAGCCACATAGTAACAGACTACAAGAAGATTTTACCAATGGACAGATCAACTACAAAAGAAGCAGACAAAGGATTGGTTACTTTGCTTAAAAGTCACCTTGTTCTTGCAGATTAAGGACATGAGACTGATAAGCAGCAACAAATGCTGACAAAACTGATTATACTGGAATATCAAAAGGAAAATTACAGCTTCTGCTTGCATGCTTTTTCTATCACTTCTATCAACTGGAGATTACATTAAATGCACCACACTGTAATGAATCTCAAAATAACATCTTGGACATTGTGGTCTCTGAATACAAGTGGTTCTTTAGAGGGTGTATCTAATCCCTTAATGTTTCTTGCCTCTCATAAATCATATTTTGTCTGAAACTAACAACTTCACATTGGGCCGGGGATTTGGCTCAGTGGTTTCGCTGCCTGCTGCGCAAGCGCATGGACCCGAGTTTGATCCTCAGTACCAAAAAACAAAACAAAACAAAGAACTTCACATGAATGTTAAAACATGATCACTCTAATACCTATTTTTTCCAGTTTTTATTTTTTATTAGTACATGTTTGCAGTACATCATGACTACATTATTTGTGGTAAGTTGATACATGTGCAGAACACACCTAAAGTCTTTTTTTCATCTACTTCCCTTCACCTGCCTCCCCTCTTTGATCTGCTTCCCATTTGAAAAAGATCTATCTTCTCATGTCTTATTATCTTTTTTATTTTGCTCTTTATTTTATTTTGTGTTTCTCATGTAAGAGAAACCATGTGATATTTGAATTTGTATGTCTGATTTATTTCACTTAACATTATGTCTGAAAGTGTATCCATTTTCCTACAAATAACTCAAGTTTATCTTTCTTTGTGACAGAGTAATACTCCATTTTATATAAATATCACATTTTATTCCTCTGTTGATAGATATGATACATAGCAGTGATAGTGAACCTTTCAGAGATGAAACTACTACTCAAACTACAACCCAACACCCACTTATTTATTGCAAACTGCCAACACTGCACTTAAACCTGAATACAGAGGTGTTACTTTCAAAACAACAGCTCATACATTAACATCTTTTGTCCTGAAAGAAAAATAACATGCATGCCCTAGGTTCACCACCACTGTGGTATAGGCTGCTTCCAAAATTTAGCTATTAGGAATTATGCTGCTATAAACATGGGTATGCACATATTACTCTAATATGATATCTTTAACTCTATTGGAAAGATACCTAGAAGTAGAATAGCTGTGTTAAATGTAATTTCTAGTTTTAGTTTTCTAAGGAATACCATACTGATTTCCATAGTGATTGTACTAGTTTTCTTTCCCACCAACAGTGTAGGATTACTTTTTCCCAGTAGCTTTAGTAACATTTATTGTTATTTGATAGCCATTCTTTATGGAATTGGATGGAACCTCGGTTTTGTTATAATTTAGACTTATTTAATGGTCAGAGATGTTGAACATTTTTTCTCATATTTATTGGCCACTGTACATTTTCTTGGAAGTGTCTATGCATTTCTTGCTCATTTTTTAGTGTCTTTTATTTTGGGGTGTTTAATTGTTTTAGTTCTTTATATATTCTATATATTAGTCCTCTGTGTGAAGAATATCTTGCAAAATCTTTTCCCATCCTCTAGGTTGGCTCTTCATTCTTTTGGTGTTTCCTTTGCTGTGCAGATTTTTAATTTGTTATGTTCACATCTGTTGATTCTTGGTAGTATTTTTTTTCTGTTGGTGTTCTGTTCAGAAAGTCCTTGTTTTTGCCTGTGTCTTTAAGAATATTACCTATTTTGTCTTCTGCAGATTGAATGTTCCTGTTTTAACATTTCAGTGTTTGATGCATAATTCATTTTGATCCAGTTTAGTTCATGGGAAGATCTATGAGTCTATATTCAATTTTGTGCATGTGGATAGCTGGTTTTCCCAGCTGCATTTATTAAAGAAGCTATCTTTCTACCAGTACATGTTTCTGGCCACCTTGTCAAAGGTCAAATAGCTACATGTACCTGGGGTTGCTTCTGGATTCTGTTTCATTGAGGCACATGTCTATTTTTGTGCCAGTGTCGTGCTATTTTTGTCAGTGTAGCTTTGTAATATAACTTCATAACTGGGATTCTGATGCCTCCTGTCTTGTTCTTGTTACTCAGGATTGCTTTTGCTATTCTGGGTCTCCCCTGGCTCAGTATAAATTTTAGTATAGTTTTCTCTAGTTCTGTGAGGAATGGTGGTAGTATTTTGTTGGGATTATGCTAAATCTGTATATGTTCTAGAAGTATGGCCATTTTGACTATAGTGGTTCTGATTATATGGAAGCAGAAGATATCTCTTCAGAGCACTGTAGTGGCCTTTCATTTCTTTCATTAGTTTAATTCCTAAATATTTAATTTTTCTTCTTTCCTTCTTGGGTGACTGGTTCTCCAGGTTGCCATTTCTCTTTTACCAGATGGGGGAAGACTATACACCTTTGCAGAAAGCTATGGAATTGAACCTAGGGGCTCCACATAGAGCTACATCCCCAGTCCAGATTAATGTGTTAAGAGCCATTGGCATTTGAAGATCATCAGAAGTGAAGATAAAACATCTCAAAAATTATAATCACCTCCACTTTTCATTCAGAGAATTCAGTACATACAAAATCAGCTTCTGTTGTACCATCAGATTCCATTTCAACTTCTGCAGACAACTTTTCTCCTGATTTGAGGGTCCTGAGAGAGTCTAACAAATTAGTAGAAATGGAAGAACCACCCTTGCTTCCAGGAGAAAATATTAAAGACATGGTCAAAGAAGTAACTTACATATGTCCATTCACTGGTGCTGTTTGAGGAACATTTACTGTCACGAATTACAGGTTATATTTCAAAAGCATGGAATGGGACCCTCCATTTGTTTTAGATGCTTCTCTTGGTGTGATAAGTAGAGTAGAAAAAATAGGTGGTGCTTCTAGTCAAGGTGAAAATTCCTATGGATTAGAAACTGTGTGCAAGGATATTAGGAATTTGCAATTTGCTCATAAACCTGAGGGGCAAACAAGAAGATCCATATTTGAGAATCTGATGAAATATGCATTTCCTGTGTCTAATAACCTGCCTCTTTTTGCTTTTGAATACAAAGAAATATTCCCAGAAAACAGATGGAAGCTGTATGACCCTCTTTTAGAGTATAGAAGGCAGGGAATTCCAAATGAAAGCTGCAGAATAACAAAGGTAAATAAATGATATGAACTTTGTGATACATATCCTGCACTCTTGGTTGTGCCAGCAAATATTCCTGATGAAGAATTAAAGAGAGTGGCATCCTTCAGGTCAAGGGGGCGTATCCCAGTTTTATCACGGATTCATCCTGAAAGTCAAGCCACAGTCACGCTATGTAGCCAGCCCATGGTAGGAGTGAGTGGAAAGCGAAGTAAAGAAGATGAAAAATACCTTCAAGCTATCATGGATTCCAATGCCCGATCGCACAAAGTCTTTATATTTGATGCCCGACCAAGTGTTTATGCTGTTGCCAATAAGGCAAAGGGTGGAGGTTATGAAAGTGAAGATGCTTATCAAAATGCAGAGCTAGTTTTTCTGGATATCCACAATATTCATGTTATGAGAGAGTCATTAAGAAAACTTAAGGAGATTGTGGATCCAAATATTGAAAAAACTCATTGGCTGTCTAACTTGAAATTTACACACTGGCTAGGGCATATTAAGCTTATTCTTGCAGGGGCTCTTAGGATTACTGACAAGGTAGAGTCAGGGAAGATTTCTGTGGTGGTACATTGCAGTGATGGTTGGGATCGTACAGCTCAGCTAACTTCCCTTGCTACGCTCATGTTAGATGGATACTATTGAAGCATACGAGGATTTGAAGTCCTTGTGGAAAAAGAGTGGCAAAGCTTTGGGCATCGATTCCAACTAAGAATTGGCCATGGAGATAAGAACCATGCAGATGCAGACAGATCACCTGTTTTCCTTCAGTTTATTGACTGTGTCTGGCAAATGACAAGACAGTTTCCTACCCCATTTGAATTCAATGAGTATTTCCTCATTACCATTTTGGACCACCTGTACAGCTGTTTATTTAGAACATTTCTCTGTAACAGTGAACAGCAGAGAGGAAAACAGAATCTTCCTAAAAGGACTGTGTCATTGTGGTCTTATATAAATAGCCAGTTGGATGACTTTACTAATCCTCTAAGTGGGAACTATTCCAATCATGTCCTTTATCCAGTAGCCAGCATGCTCCACCTAGAGCTCTGGGTGGGATATTACGTAAGGTGGAATCCATGGATGAAACCACAGGAACCTATTCACAGCAGACGTAAAGAACTTCTTGCTAAACGAGCAGAGCTTCAGAAAAATGTAGAACTACAAAGAGAAATTTCCAACCGATCAACCTCATCCCCAGAGAAAGCCAGTTCTCCTGCACATTGTGTCACTCCTGTCCAAACTGTTCTATGAAAGAACTATTAGATTAGGGGCATCATCGCTATGAACTCTTCATTACAGTGGCAGCTTTATGAGTAGAAATTCTTCCATATTTGAACACACTTACAAGAGAAAAAGTTAAGATACTTTATTTTGCCTAAGTTGAGTTTAGAACTATGGCAATATGGGTGGCTCCATTTAATTAAAAAATGTTTAATTTTTCTTGATGTTCTTGTAAATGGTGTTGTTTACCTAACTTTTTTCCTCAATGAGTTAATTATCGGTGTACAGAAACACTATTTTGTATCCTGTTGCAAGGCTGAATTTGGTTATTAATTCTAGGATTCTTTTAGTGGAATTTTTGGGTCTTCAATGTAGAGGATTATGTCACCTGCAAATAGTGATTCATTTCTCCTTTTCCTATACTTATCCCTTTTATTTTGTTCTGTTGCCTGAGTGCTCCTGTTAATGTTTTAAATACTATATTGAAAAGGAGCAGTAATAGTAGATATCCTTGTCTTGTTCCTAATTTTATGGGGAAAGGTTTCAGTTTTTCCCCACTGAATATGATGTTGTCAGTAGCTTTGTCATAAATGCTTTTATCAGATAGAGATAAGGTTATTTTTTACATATTTACTTTGGGATTTTTAATCATGAATGGATGTTGGATTTTGTGAAAGACTTTTTCTAGATCTATTGAGATAATCATGTTATTTTTGTCCTTCTCTTTATATGACATATTACATTTATTGATTTGCATATGTTGAATTATCCCTGAATCTGTGGGATGAAGTCTACTTAGTCAAGGTGTATCATCTTTTTGATAATTCCTTGCATTCTACTTGCCAGTATTTTGTTGAGGATTTGTGTCTGGTTAATTAAACACATTGGCCACTGGTTCTCTTTTTTGGTTGGATTATTGCCTGGTGTTGGAATCAGGGTACTGCTGGCTTCCAAGAAGACTTTTGGAGTACACTTTACCTTTCACTTTCATTAAAGGGTTTGAAGAGCATTGGGATTAGATCTTCCCTGAGTTCTTGTAGAATTCAGCAGTGACTCCTTCAGGACCTAGCTTTTCTTAGTTGGTTTTTTATTACTACTTCAATTTCATTCCCTGTTATTGGACTTTTCAAGGTTTTTATAACTTCTTGGTTCAGTTTTGTTAAAATTTATCTAGAAACCTATCTATTTCTTCTGAATTCTCCAACTTATTGGTTTATAGATTTGTGAAGTAGTTCCTTCTTTTGGATTTCAGCAGTATTAACTGTGATTTCACATTTTTTTATTTCAAATTGCATTGGCTTAGATTTTTCTTTCCTTTTTCTTTTTAGTAGAATTATCTAATGGTTTGTGTATTTTATTCTTTCAAAGACCCAGGTTTTTGATTCATTGATTCTTTGTATTGTTTTTATTCTCCTTTTTATTGATTTCTGCTCTGATCTTTTTAATTTCCTTCTTTGTAGTAGCTCTGGGTTTGGATTGTTCATCTTTTTCTAGGAACTTGATATGCATTTTTAGGTTATTTGGGCTTGATCTGTTTATCTGATGTGGGCATTGACATCATATGCTTCCTCTTAGGACTGCTTTCAATGTGTCCAATAAGTTCTGATACTTGCACTGGCATTATTATTTAATTTTAGGAACTGTCTTATTTCTTCCTTGTTTCATTCTGATACCCCTTCATTATTCAAAAGTGTGTTGTTTAATGTTCATGCATTTGCCTACCATGGCTTTTTGTGATTCATTTTTAGTTTTGTTATGCTATGGTCTGATAATATGCATGCTATAATTTCACTTCTTTTGCATTTACTTAAGCATGACTTATTGGCTAGTCTATTTTGGAGAAAGTTTCATGTTTTTTTGAGAAGAATGGACAATGGTCCCTCACTCAATTCACAATCTTAATTCATTCCACAATTCTGGAAAAAATAGCCACATTCCTGTGAGTGCAGGAATGATGGACACAGTTGGCTTATCAATAGACACAGAGTTTCCAAACAAAAATGAAATTTTGCCAAGATTCTGTTTGTGTATCACACTGTTTGCAAACAAAAGCATTCATGAACTGAGGCACCACTATATATTCTGTTATTGTTGGGTGGGGAAGTCCATTTGTTCCAAGGTTTGGTTCAACTTTGATTTTCTGTGTTTTGTCTAGTTAATCTATTTGTGACAGTGGAGTACTGAGCTCTCCCACTAAAATCGTGCTGATGTTTTTCTGATCTTTTTTGATCAGTAGTGTTTGTTTTGTGAAGCGTGGTATGTTACTGTTTTGTTATATATCTATAATTGTTATCTCCTTCTGTTGAATTGGTCCCTTATTCGATAGGCAGTGACCTTCTCTGCCTTTTCTGATCAATATTGGCTTATAGTTCACTTTATCTGAAGTGGCTAGCCATTCCTGTTTGTTTTATGGTTCCTATTGAAATATTGATTTCCATCCTTTGATTTTTACCTTATGAATTTTTTCTTGAGTTAAATGTGTTTCTTGTATACAACATACCATTGGATTCTGTTGTTTGAACCATTCTGCCAATTTATGTCTGTTGGTTGGGGAATTGAGACCATTCACATTAAGAGTCATTACAGAAAGTGTTAACTTATTTCTGTCATTGCAGCATTTTCCTGTTGCTGATTTTCTTCAACTTAACTGGTCACCCTACTTGCTGTATTCATTTTATTAGGTCTTTTGGCATTGTTTGTTTCACTATCTCTTTCTAAAATACTCTTAGCATTCTCATTCTTAAAATAATTTTCCAGAGATTTTATGATCGGGCTTCTGTCATTTTTCTCATTCTTTTGCTCATTATTTTGCTCATTATGGGCTATGAGTATCAGGATGAGGCAGCTAAGAAAGTTTTTGGCCATTATGTTAAGTCTCATATAAGTACTATTATATTTCAAATTACAAATTTAAGATCTTTTAATTTTAAAACTATATGATTTTTAAAGTAAAAATATATACAGAAATATGGGCAACATTTTCTCATACTAGTTTTACAGCGAGCAGTAGAAATAAGCCCAGTACAAATGATGAGATAATTTTGCTTTTAGTCTCTATAGTTACATTGTTCTGTCTCACACTACAGACTGCACCTAATCATCATTATTTTCTATCATCTCTTTTGTTTCCTTATAGGAATCAGGCAAAAATTAGTTAAAAGATGAAATCCAATGAACCCAAATATCTACTGGACATCAAATTAATTTCAATACCATATTGAAAGGTAGAAAATGAGAACTGTATTTATGAAAAACCAAAAAAAGGACGATTGTCTTTATGGTTTTCAATATGAAACTCACCTCTTTCCTGGATATACTTTATAATTCACCCTCCCACATCTTTCCATGCATTTGAAAATCCAGTTTAAATTTTAATTGATTTGTGAACTTTTTCTTGAATAATCCGTAAGAATGTAAACTTTTTCTTTCATCTTCCTTATGAGTATTTTTACTCTCCTATTTTTTTTCATGTGCAGGTAAGTAATGTCACAGTTAGCACATGAGTCATTGATTTGAGGTTAAATCTGACCCTATAATTGCTCACACTACATCTGTGCAAAATTTTAACATTCCAAAACCTTGCTCAATTGCTCATGTATGAGATATGAAATGTGTATGTCTATTAGGTCATTATTAAAATAATGTAATAATTGGTAGTTTGCTTTTAGAAAGATGATAGTAGTTTGGAGGTATTTTATTTGGTTTTATCATCATCATACCCCAAATTCTCAGCATCATTCCTCTAACTACACTTTATTTTCAAGATTGTAGGATCAAGCTAACAGGCTCTTATAACATTTATTTTTTAATGTCCACATTGCCAGTACTATGTCTTGATCATAGTGGGTACACACACAAGAATATTTATAGATTAATAGTTATCTGACAGGGATTAAAAAGGAGGATAAAGGAAAGATACAGGTTAAAGTAATTTTATATGGACAATACTAATTAAAATTAGTATTTTGACATCAGTGTTTAGCTTCTATATTAAATCAACAGTAAATATTAAAGTTTTAGACTATGATTCTCTCAAAGAGTGCTCAAATAAGCAGTGATTCAGTTATTGTGAATAAAATATACTTGAAGAAACTCAAAGACTCATGAAAAAATTATCTGAAATTGTTATGGCTTATATCTGAATGTCCCCATAAACCTTATGCACTCATAGGTGGGGCTTTTGGGAATGACTAGGTCATGGGCATGTGATAGTGCATCATGGGTGTGTGATAATGATATCATTGGTGTTAATACTGCATTATGAGTGTGTAACACAGGATTAGGCAACTCATTGGTTTTGCACAGTAAATGGATTTATGAAAGACAGAAGACTTGCCTGGATGTTACTTATGCCAACCAATAGGCTTGTAGCCTGAGTAGAACAAAAAAGGAAAGCCAACTATGGACTGAAAATTCTATAATTGTGAGCCAAAATAAACCTTACCTCCTTTAACTTGTGGATGTCAGGTATTTTGTCTCAGCAACAAGAAAATAACTAAGACAGTAATGTTATGGATATGCCAAATGGTACAAATATATAAAGTAACACTTAAATTGCTGTGATTTGAATGTGTTACTCAAAAGCTTATTTATTAGAAACTTAATTCCCAAATGCATATGTTAGTAGTATTTGGAGGTGGGGCCTTTGGGGGCTAATAAGAATTAGGTGAAATCCTGAAGGTGAAACACTCATGATGGCATTAAAGTCTTTATAGAAGTAGAGAGATTCAAGGTAGCACACTTTTGCAGTCTCACCAAGTAATGTTCTCTGCCATGTTATGAAGCATGGCATAGGACAGAGGGGCATCACAGAGGAGGAACAGTTCATGGCACCCACACAAGAGAAAAGTAACCAGTAGACATCTTAAACAAACAGTTATGTAAAGGTATATCAATCTCTCATAATTCATTTCTTCTTTATCTGCCTTCTTTATTTTGAGCTAGTTTTGAAGGATGACTTGCTTTAAATCTCAGAGGAGACTTGAGTCTTGGACTTTTCACCAATGCTGAAACTGTTAGGACTTTGGCAACTCTTAGAGATGGACCAAATGCCTTTTGCATAAAGGAATTGCATAAGTCTTTGAGGAATCAGGGGCAAAATGTTATGGCTTGAGTCTAGTTGCTCCCCCAAAGCCTCATGCAGTCATAGGTGGGGCTTTTTTGGAGAGAACTGAGTCTGGAGTGCGTGATTGATTCATGGTGCAATGCTGGGCTCAATGGCACAAGGATTAAGGGTGGGGGTGCTGCCTGCCTTAAGTAGTCTGGATAAAATAAAAGGGGCAGGAAAACTCTGTGAAGGTTCTATTTTTGTTTTTTCTACTGTGTAGGGACCATGAACTGTTTCTCCTCTGTGATGCCCCTCTGCCAAGCCACCCTGCCTTGGAGTCAGCCGATTATGGACTGAAAACTCTACAAACTGAGCTAAATAAATCTTTCCCCTCTTAACTTTGAGTGTGATCTAAATAAATCTTTCAAACTGTGAGCTAAATAAATCTTTCCCCCATTAACTTTGAGTGTAGAGTATTTTGTCCCAGCAATGAGAGAAAAGTAACTAAGACAAGATGCTAAGGAAGCACAAAAGAAGGACACACAATAAGTCAAGGGAATGTGTCTGGCAGGCATTTAGGGAAAGAGGGTATATTGTAGCTGAATTTTGAAGACTCTGAGAAATAGGTTAAGAGTCTGATGTGACTACGGGAGAGAGGTTTGACAAAGGTTTTGGAAAAGAAGATGAATATTAAAATTAGAA
This sequence comes from Heterocephalus glaber, assembly GCF_000247695.1. The sequence goes on from NW_004624761.1 coordinate 8,651,210, forward strand.
AAAGTAATGAGCCAGAAAAATTACACAATAAAAGATTATGATAGTTTACCCAAAGTTAGTCCAAATTTTGACATAATGGAGTTATTGATTTCATGCGCTGGACTGTTCTGCATGGGAGCAGTATTTTTCTTTTCAAGAGAAGATGAAGCAAAGCAGACAAATTGCAGACAAATTGAATCCTTGCAGGTTGTTGGCTCCAGATTGGCTCAACAAAAAGAGTCTTTCTAGGCAGATTTGTGGAATTATGGCTTTTGTCCCAGAATTTTGAGCTTCTCACAAGACCCAGAAATGCCTTTGTTTATTATTTATGCTGGGTTTGGGGGTGGGACAGCTGCCACCAGATGGCACTAAATTGCACACAGGGGTGGGGAGGCTTTGATGGATTTAGTGCTTATGGGCCTTCAGCTTCCTTGAGTAGCAAGATGCAGGAGGTTAACCTGGTCATTTCATTAACCTCATAACACCATGGCCCAGCACTTTACATAATGGAATTTTCAGACCCTACACATGACATTATGGTAAGGCTTTTACTGCATTTTCAATAAAAGAAGAAAGTGAAAGCCTGGTGAATGGAGACAAATGTGAGATAATTTGATTCTCACTGATGAATGAAATGGTATGGGTGTTTGGAGGGAGAGAGTTTGGATTCATAGGAGAAAAACAGATGGGATCCTGGCCTTCAGTGGTGTAAGTTTCTGGAACAGATATTCACAAAGTTGTGAAAAGCAGAAAAAAGGTAAGAAAGGCTAAGGGACAGAGAAGCCATCCTAATGATCCATCTGAAGCCATGCATGAAAATTGAAGAAGCAGTATCATCATCCATACAGAAAACAGGAGATTTTGATGTTTTTGTTATGTTTTGTATTATTGACCATTTTCTGAAATACACTGATTACTTTTGGAATATATAAAACTGTGTTGACTCCATTTTCTCTCAGAGCATGGCATTTGAACAATTCCTGTCTTTTGATAGTGCCTAAAAGTTTAAAATACTGGCAACCCCAAGACCCAAATCTTAATTCCTAAGTGTAAGATGTCAATTTTAATTTCCCCAAAGCTTCATTTTTCTGTCTTCTCAGGGAGCTTTGACCTGGTGACGTAGATTTTCCATTGTCTCATGATCAAGCATTTTCTGTCCTCTGCCTTTTGGCTGCTGTCATTGCCTCTTGCTGTAGAATTGCTTATGCCTGTGAAACTTGCCTTCAAGGGAAACTTTGTCCCCAGTTCCCATAATTGTTCCTGCTGTAGAATTACCTTTAGAAGGTTTCTAAATTAAAGGAACTCTAAATCTGCCCAAAGTTGTTCCATTAGGGGCCCAGCAATGAATGATATTTTTATCATGGCTGTCTCAAGACGCTATGTTTACTGAGCTTTGGATGGGTTGGACCTTGTTTAGCATTGCAATTCATAGCATAATTTGGTTCCTCTAGTGTGGTGCCTCTGAACTCTGCCTGCACAAGGCAATCACTAGGGAGTTCTTTAACAAATACTCTCGCCCCTCAGAGTTTTAAACAGATCTAAGCTGGGAGAGAAGCCTTAATTATTTTTTGAAGGGCACTAGGTGTATGTGCATGCATGGACAGTGCTGAGAACCACTTTCTACTTCTTCAGGAAGGATCAAATGATTCTTTACCCTGTTATAACAGGCTGTTTAACTTGATTCCTCATTTCTATCACATGCAGGGATATTTGTTGAAGTTGCTTATTTTGTTTTACTGTGAAATCTGTACTATCATTGCTTTTTTGCTTGTTCTTAAGATACTTTTCTAGACTTTGTTCCTGAAGCTCATAATCATCCTGTCATATATATCCACTATTCAAAAAAGTTTTCCTTTGTTACCCTGAGTTGGATAACCCCAACTAGCAGACATTTTCCTGGAAACTCTCATTCCTTCATGGCTTTACCATAGGTTTCCTTATTTATTTTTGGTTTCACTGCTTTCCATTGGTTTTTACATGCTAACCTGAAAATTGTTGCTGTCATGGGGCTGTGTTCCCTCATCTGGCACTGTCTACTGAAAGCACAGAACAACTCATTTCTAATTTGCACAGTTTTGCAGGATAGTAAAGGTTCTCTTTAAAGTTCTCTCTACTGTCTCTTCTATGTTGAATCTTGGTTTAATGTACTTTTTAGCAATTTATGCCCAAAGGACAGGTAATACCTGTCTTCTAACTTGACTACTACTTAGTAAAGGAATCATCTTAGAACTGAGCCAATAATTTCTTTAGTGCTTATACTTACCTTCCTGGTCTTTTATAAGATCACTGTAAAATTCCAGAAACCATTTGATATGCTTGTTCTAATTCAGAGGTGCTGTTTTTTTGTTGTTGTATAAGAGAGTATTTCTCAGCATTTCTCAATGTTTTTCTAGGTCTTAAATCTTACCTGGAGAGGCCTTTCTGACTACTTTTTGTTATGGTGATATCTGGGCCCTGGTCATACTAAATGATTTATTGAAAACTAAAAATTATTTTTCCAAATAATATTTCTATTCCATACCCCTCCCCCACTACTGTTTTTTGTTTTTTGATACAGGGTGTCTCTATGTAGTTCAGGCTCGCCTTGAACTCACTACATATCCCAGGTTGGCCTTGAACTCGTGGCAGTTTTGTCTCAGCCCCTGAGTGTTGGTATTACAAAATGTTTGCCTTCACCTCCTGCTATTTCATTCTATTTTAAAAATTTCTATTTTGGCTTCACAGTATTCATTTTCCAACAATATCTTCTGTATCAGTCAATATTTACCAGAGAAACAGATTTAATGCAAGGTATAAAAATATATAAGAATGTACAAGATTAGTTTACAGTAGTTGTCAGAAGAGTCAGGTGTAAAAAGTGCAAAAGGGCTGTCTGCATGCTGGAGATCTGAAGGATCCAGTCAAAGGGCTGCAGCTCACTGTAGCATCCCATGCATTTCTGTATCAGAAGCCTGAAGGGTCTGCCATGGAAGGCTGAAAGGTCTGCGCTGGAAGTCCGGAGACAACATGATAACATCCAAGGTGAAGGTGAAGACTGGAGCTCCTCCAAGAAAACAGAAGTGAGCCTTCCTTCTTCATTTCCTTTATATTCCATTCCTGCTACAAGCCTAGTGATCCCTGTCACTCACACCCAGGATGGGTCTCTGTCTTCAGAAAATCCCTTTAGCCACACCTAGAACTATGCTATTCCAATTTAGTTGGGCATTTCTTACTCAAGTTGACACAATCAGTCAACTACCACATCTTCCTAATATTTACCTTTCCATTTGAGAAAGTCTTCCTTTTTTCCAAATAATCAGCTTTTTCTGTTTTCATTTTTTGGTTGTTCCTTATCTGAGAGCAACACTAAACACTTTTTCCCAGTAACTTCAGTGTCCCTTTGTTTTAGCTCCTTACTTGTTCCTGAAACACAGTAGCAAATACCCACAACTTTAGAAAGTAGAGGTTTATTGGGGCTCATTCACATTTTGTAGGGGTTTCAGTCTATAAGCAGCTGGCTCCAAGGTAGGATGGCATGGCACATAGCCATGGCAGAGCAGAAAGAGTTCATGATATAGCAGTGGGAAGCAGGCTTTGGGGGACATTTTAGATATAAATCATGACATCATTCAATCCTCTAAGTGAGTTATTATTCTTAGAGCTAGAAATTGTAACCACAAGTCTTTGGCTTTTGGAGTCCCCATCATTCCATTATGTTGTTTATCTCTTAGAATATATATGGGTGGGATATTCTCATAGGTCTGTTTTTATATTACAGTATTTTCTTAGTAAGAAAATCTCTCACTTATCTGTGAGTGAGCCTACATTTTATGAGAAAACTAAAGCTATGGTTAGAGTTTATATTTAATCAAATTTAACAATGAACTTCAGACTGCTCTGATGGCAAGGCTTTGACTGACAGACAGTTACAGAAATGGAAATGCCTGATTTCGTAGGTCTATCTTATTCTCCTAAATCCAATAATAGGATAGGTTTATACTTTGCTATAGAAAAAATAAGTAAATGAATGGAGAGAGACTTGGAAAGTTTTTATAATTAAAAAAGACCTTTTACATGGACAATAATTTAGGAAAAGAATAGCTATATTATTCCCTAATGCTTAATATTAGATCCAATGGAATTTTCCTTGAAAGAATGGACTTTGAGTGGAGAGTTGCAGAAGTGTAATATCATCTATCCTCAAGCTATTCTGGAATCTGAAAACAAATGGAAGGACTGCTTTTTCAAAAGTTAGACAGCAGGGAGGGATCATTGTGTATGACTCTCAGTTAACTGGGTTGCTTCTCTATAATTCAGTTGATAATTTGTTCAATTTTAGTGATAAGGAATTCAAATATATATAAAATAAGATAATGTCTACATTAGTACACATGTTCTTTTATATTTTATTTTATTTCAAGTTATGAAATTATAGATTTATAACAAAAATATTTAGGAATATTTAAAACATCACTATCAGATAAATTCAAATTAAAACCACAATAAAATATAATTTAACATATATTAGAGTGGATATTATAAAAAAGACAAGAGATTCATATTGGAGAAGGTGTGGAGAAAGGAAACCTGGCTACACTATTGGTGGGGATAGATTTAATAGTACCATTATGATAAATACTATGGAGGTTCCTTTGAAAAACATAGAACTATGATATGATCTAGCAACCCCACTAATGACTATATTTCCTTTAAAAATGAAATAAGTATGTCAAAGAGATCTGCATGCCTATGTTTACTATAGCATTGCTCACAAGCTAAGATATAGAATCAATTTGAATGTCTATCAGCAGTTGAATGGATAAAGGAAATGTGGTACACACACACTTGAAAGATATACTTTTCAGGCCTGAATAAGAAGAGAATGCTATGATTTGTCATAACATTGATGCATCTGGAGAACATCATGATAAATGAGATATGCTGGGCACAGGAAGACAAATGCTGCATGATATCATATATATATCAAATTTTTAAAAGTTGAACTCATAGAAACAGAAAGTAGAATGGTAATTACCCAGGTCTGTGGAAGGTATGGAGATGCTGGTCTAACAACACCAAGTTTCAGTTAGATAGGATAATAAGTTTGTGACATTTATTGTACAGTGTAGTGACTAGAGCTGATAATGTATTACATTCCAAGAAATTCCTGAGAGTAGTTTTAAAGTGTTTTCACCATGAAAAGGATGTGAAATATATACTAATTAGTTCCTTCAGCTATTTCACAATGTATGTTGACTGTTACACATGATCCATATATATAATTTTTTATCAATCAATTAAAAATAAGCCTTAGAATACAAGATCTACTTGCCAAACATATAGTAATGTATACCATTATAAAGCAAAGAAAGTACTGCTAAAGATGTTGAATATCAAGAAGAATTTAGGAAATGTCTTTGCATCTTGAAGTAAATTTTGGAATATATAGAATCTTCAGACTAGAGGAAAATACATTTTACTTGGAATTAGGATCTAGAGTCCATATCTGAACCACCTAGATTTCTAAGACTTGGGTGAAAAATGTTCCATACCCTGCTGTGTATGAGTTTTTTCCTTAGTGTGAAATGAAGATTAGTGTATAGATTTTAATGCTCTTTTTAATTGTAATATATTGTAATTCAAAGTGTGACAATAATGAAAAGAAAAATAATGTGTGGTAATATAAATGCTGTAATTTTGATTTACTATTATCAGATCAAGATGTACACAGATTATTTCATTCTAATTAGTTAGCTGTTTTCATATATACTTACTGAGATATACATATTCAATAAAATTAGCTTTTTTAATACCTTTCTTATCTTCCATCTGCCATAAAAAGACATAAACCATTAAAAAGGAGAGAGAGGCATTGGCACACACCTATAATCCCCAGGACTTGGGAGGCTGAGGAAGGAGGATCTCCATGAATTCAAGGCCATCTTGAACTACATAGTGAGACTCTGTCTCAAAAAAGAAACAAAAGGAGAAGGTGAGCCGGTTCCAGGACCCAGAAGGAAGCTCCCCCACCACCATCCCACACTCCTAGGGCAGAGAAGCTGAGCCCAGAACCAACCTGTCCCCCCACCCCTGTGGAAATGAGAAGACACATAAACAAGCCTCAAAAACAGACTTCCGGATCACCTACAGCAACCCCAAAGGAAAATGAGATGGAACAATGGACTCAACCACCTGGACTCTCTGAACTGGCAACAAAAGAGGATATGGGAAAAATGAAATCAGAAATAATTACTCAGATAACAGCAAAGATTGTGCTCATGGTGCAAGACAGGATTAATAAATCTAGAGAGGACACAGATAAAAAAATAGAGGATCTGAGGAACAT
>NW_004624761.1:8673816-8689213 GCF_000247695.1 Heterocephalus glaber
GCAAAGGTACAAGTTCCCAATGAGAAATGTAATTGTGTTGTATACCTACAATGTACCAATAAAAGAATTTAATTAAAAAAATACTATATTAAAAGTATTTCTTTTACTTCAAAAAACCATTTGTGCTGAGATTTAGCAACAATCTTAAAGTAGGTTGGAATGTGGGAAAATCAGGTCATTATTTTCATGATTTTTTTTATTGTGATTTGCTCCTGGAAAAGGTATCTACCTGAAAGATATTATGTGCTACTTGTCAGAATAGTTTAGTCATGGAGATAAAGAGACAGAGGGAAGAGACCTAGGACAGTTTTCTTCAGGCAATGAGCTATAACTATTGGATTTATATTAGCAGAGTTGATTGCCAGTTACCATGGTGGTTCGAACACATCAGAAAACCTGACAGATTCCTGGAATGTAAAATAAGCTCATTTCTGATTAAACATGAAATGGATGGAAGTAGTAGACTTTCAAGGTTTTTAAAACTATAATTTATGTGTTAAGCCACAGTAATTAATTATTGACTTTTGAAATATTTAAGAAAAGAACCAGAGGCTATTTTTCTTCACCAAATGATTACTACAATCCAAGGATAAAAAATCTAGGACTAAATTGGGCAAGGAATGACAATATTTGCAATAGTTATGATTTATATTTGACAATTTGTTCTGGTGACTTTTGTGTGCAAAGGATACTCTTGCTTGTAAAGAATCAGCTCACTGTACTGTGGTTTCTAATAGTGTTTCTGAGTCAGCTATTAAATATTAAATTTCTCCTGGCATGATGGTACATGCCTATAATCCCAGCACTTGGGAGACTGAGGCAGGAAGATTGCTGTAAGTTTGCTGTACCACATAGCGAGTTCAAGACCAGCCTAAACTACATGGTGAGACCCTGTCTTGGAAAAAAACAGTACAGTTTTAACTCCAAATAATCCTGTTAAAGATTTTGGTTTGCAGAGAATAACTAACTGGTCCAAGTTCAAGTCCATGGTATCCAATGCAACAGGTGAATCTCTCTTAGAAGTCTCAGCCCATCTCTTCAGACTTTATCATCTACTTACCCTTTGTTACAATGTAGATAAAGATTCTTTTGTCCAGTTTGGATAGAAATCTTGAATTGGCTTAGTGCTGCTCCTTTGAGGTTAGTGGCTTCCCACTTTCAGCCCCTGAAAAGACATACACCTCTGAGCCCCGAGTGCCAACACCTCTTAGCTCCTCATGCCACAGCTCTTGGCATGGGAGTTTTCAGTGTTCCAACCCCCTCTGGCTTTTAGCCACCCCATCAGCTGCAGCACAGCCAAACTTTGTTGGCTCCAGTGTGATCTCAAGCCCTTTGGGCAATTTTTGCTGCCTCTTCAGGGTCTTCTACTGATGGGCTGTGTGGTATGTTTCACTCTGGCTGCTAACTTCAGTTCTCAGGTGTTTTCCTCCTCCTTTGCCAGTGACCCCAGGCTTTGGTCTCAGGCACAGCAGGCTGTCTCCTCCTTCACTGGTGGCCTCAGGGCTTTGGTTTTCAGCTTCAGGCTTCTCTACCAGTACTAGCCTTGGGCCTGGGCCTTGGACTCACCTCAGCTGCAGGACCTGCATAGGTTTTGGCCTCACCTTGCTCTCCTTGCCCTCTGCCCTGCCTAGGTCTCAGCCTTTGCCTTCTCTCGCAGCTTCTGGACTTAGGCTCTGCACGGACCTGGATGGCTGCATTGGGCCTCAGCCCAGACCTCAGCCTTCTGTTGTAGCCTTTGGCCCTGCCTGGACCCACCTCTGCTTCAGCCCTGGCATAGATAGAGGAGCACCCTCAAGCACAGTCTCCTACATCTTGCAGACCATTCTTGGGGACTTTTGGAATAGTGTCAGAAGGGGTGGTAACCATTTGCTGGGCAGAGCCATCCAGAGTGACCACGAGGTGGAGTCATTTGGGGTAGGTCCATTTTTCAAGCCTGTTGCAGCCAGATCCTCTGCCTGCTAAAGCAGCAACAGGGCATCTAAGACCCTTCAACTGTCATCGTGGAAGCTCTGTGGACAGTTCCTACACTTCTATGAAAATGGAAGGCCTGAAAAACACAGCTGCTGTGACTTTTGTGGAGTCTGCAGGATTAATTGTAGTGCTACTCTTGGCCCACTGAGGTGAAGGGAGCTTGGGGAATATCTGGAATGGGACCAGGTGCCTCCCAGTATTTGTTCTTCCATAGGATCTTGGGCTGCTCCTCAGAGAAGCAGCAGCAGTCCCCCAGCTGGAGGGGTGTGATAGTCATCAGACAGGTTAGGGCCCTCTGTGGCTGTCAGAGGAACGGGGAATGGCGGGGCCTAGATCCTTGCTATCTCACCTTCCACTTTATGCTCCAGAAACTCTAGCATGCTGGTCATTTTGGGGTCATATCTTTAGACTTCCTCAATCCAAATGTCCTTCTAAAATCTTACTTCTGTTTGAGTTTCCCAACACTCACTGTCATCTCATGGTTTCCCTGACACAGACAAGAAGGCAAAGGAAAAATTATGAGAAAAGAAAAAAAATGTAAACAAAATCTATGTAAATGGGGAACGGTGGAGGGGTGAAGGGTGAACAGGTAATGGGGAAAAAATAAGAACCAAGATACATCATGTACAGGTACAAGCACCCAATGATAAATATAAACGTATTGTATACCTGAAATGTACCAATAAAAGAATTTAAGGGAAAAAAAGTAAATAGGAAAACTTGCAAAATACAATAGCAATTTATAACTCTTCACAGTGGCAAGAAAGTGGAGCAAAATCAAAACAAAATGAAATAATTTATGTATTGTGTAAAATTAAATTTTCTGTAATTTCTTTTTTAAGTTATACAATGGGAATTGTATTAGAGGAAAGATTTTTTATCCCCTTAGGTTCTGTAACTGGGCCTACAGTTGAACCAGATAAAAGAGATTAACATGAAAAATACATGCAAATTTTATCTGATGTTAATATTTTTACATGTACAGAGTCCCTTTATTTTAAAAAAACAGAAAATTCCAAAAACATGATAGACCCGAGAGCTTCTACACCATTTCAACAAAGAAAATGAAGTTGTGGAAATGCATCAACACAAAGGAAAATGGGTTTTGGGCTATTGTGAGAAAATGAATGAGAAATATGTCAGGGGAACTGATGAAAGGTAACATTTACTTTGGTAGATGGGTGTGTACAGGTTCACCTCAGCCTTGACTCTTCTTGGTACGGGGGGGGGCATGTAACTGATGGGGAATTTTATACCCTGTAGAAGAGGGAAATCAATTTTCCTATATCTCCTTTTCATTAAGAACCACAGAGCTCAAATAGTGGACTTTTGCCAAAGTATCATGTTTTGGAGTGGTATGCCCTGATCACCTTCAGAGCAGTCATTGGACCTGAAGAGCTCTTTTAAGATTAAATAAGATTATGATGTAAATCAAGTTCATTGTTCAGTATAAAATAACACTTGGAATTGTCCGGGATTGTCATTTTCTTCAATTTTATACCATATCATCAGCAATCAGTTTTGCCTGCTTGCACGGTATATCCTTCAAACAATCATTTTTCCATCCTTCACTGATTATCACTTTAGTGAAATGAACAATAAATACCTTCAACTTTTACCTCCATGCTTTTCATTCGCTTTTGCCCTGTATACAACTCTTTGATGATCCTTTAAAAAAAGAAGTTGGTTCACATGTTTTGCTTTCCAAAAACCTGCAATTCTCCCTGTTTATGTTTAGAATAAAGGCAAAGCTTATATTATGCCTAAAAGACTCTACTTTATTAGATCTCTAGCTTCCTAGCTAATCTCAAAAAATGAAAAGTATAAAGAAAAGAACAGTGCAAAATCAACAATAAAACAATAACCACTTTAGGGCTTTTTCATTAACTGCATGAATGTTCTAGGCACATTTTATTTCTTCATTTTATTCAGATCTTTATGCAAGCATTATCTCATAAGAGATCTTTGATTATCCAAATTAAAATTATATACCTTCTCCCTTTTAAATTTTATTTCTATGATTAACTTTTTGACATCATACAATGCTATTTGCCACTATATTATCTGTCTGTCTGACTGTCTATCTATCTATAGTTTTATTTCCACCGCTAGTATAAAGATTATAGGAAGGCTTATAAGTTTATTTTCTAATTTATCACAAGTACTTTAAATACAATAGATCATATAATTTTACTTTTATTGTATGAGAGTCTATATCTCCCTTAGGATTATTAATATTTGTGTTATATATTTGGTGCTCTAATATTGAGTGTAAATGCATTTACAGTTGTTACTTCTTCTTTTAAATTAATGCTGCTATTATTACATAATGTCCTCATTAGTCTCTTTTTACTGCCTTTCACTTTAAGTCTATTTTATCTGATACAGTATGGCCACTCCTGCTTTCTTTTGGATTCCATCTGGATGGAATATTCTTTTCTGTCCCTTAACTTTTAGTCTATCTGTGTTGTTAGTCTGTGTGTTATGAGTTTTTTGTAAGCAACACATAGTTGATAGTTCAGTTTTAGTTTTTTAATCCATTTAGTCATTCTATATCTTTTAATTAGATGTAATTATCAATAAGTAATATCTTGGTACTTTCATTTTGTTACTTGTTTTCTAATGTTTTCATAATTCCTTTATTTTTCTCCCTCTTTCTATCTTCCTTTGTGGATTCTTTTATAGCTTAATACTTTCTGGTGTTTCTCTTACAGATTTTTGAGTTGTTTGTGGTGCTGTGGATGAGTGAGTTAGAAGAATAGAGATGTGTCACACTGCGTGCCAGATTTGAGCCCATTTATTATAGTCAGCGGCTGAGGGGGTCTAGTGCCTGGAAAGTTCTCTCAGCAATGGGAAGTAGTTTGATTTCTCCTTTTAAATCATGCTTTCCGTTGGGGAGGGCTCAGGGGAGATCAAGCAGAATCTTATAGAAGCAGAACCATGCCATGTTAGTGGGGGGTACAAGGAAGTTTCGCACACACTAGATGAGCTACAAAACATCCTGTAACTGCAGCAAGTTTACTGCCAAGCCGGATGTGGGGGTTTTGGGTGCTTCGTTCAAGCACAAGCACTTTGTCCAAGCACAGGTACAAAATGGCGTTGAGGCACAAGATGGAGTTGGGTTGGCTATCACAGTGGTTACAACAAGGTTTACCAAAAAAATCTTTTATTATAAATAGATAGTTCAAGTGGTATTCAAAGAACACTTATCATAAAGATTTGAAAAGAAAAAAAGGAAAAGAAAAATTCTAATAAAATACTCTCTACTTGCACCCCATTTCTACTTACATTTTGAATTTTTCATGTCTATAGTAGATCTTTCTATATTGCCTATCTTTTAATATATACTGCAGTATCATAGCTATTATTTTCAACTGTTTTTTTCCCCCGAAGATAACAACGGTTTCTATACTATGTTTACAGTGTTAGAGTATTCTGAATTTGTCTGTATAATTTCTTTTTATGGTGAATTTTGTATCTACCTATGTTTAGGTCTTACTAATCAGTATCTTTCTGCTTGTAGAACTCCCTTTAGGATTTCTTACAGGTCAGGCCTGGTGGTGGTAAACTTTTTCAGCTTTTGCTTGAGAATATTTATGTTTCTTTCACTTCTAAAAGATGGCTTTTCTGGGTATAGTATTACTTTTTTTTTTTCCATTCAGCACTGTGAATATCTTTCTATTCTCTCCTGCTTGTTAAGGTTACTGCTTAGAAGACAGTTGTTCAAAGAACTGTGACCCTTTTTATGTTATTTATTTTCTTTTGCTATTTTGAAAGTGCTCTCTTTATCTGTAGCCTTTAGAGCTTAATTATATTGTCTTGGGGTAGACTTATTATTACTTGTATATAATTCATAACTTTATAATACCTACATAATTGTATCCTCATTAGGTTGGGAAAGTTATTCCTTGTTATCTATTTGAACCAGCCTTCTACTCCCATGTAATTGTCAAGTCCCTGTTGAATCCCAGACCTGAACAGTTGAACTTTTAATATTGTTACAAAGTTTTGGCAAGCTTCCTTCATTCTTCTTTATCTTTTTTCTTTCTTTCCACCTGACTATATATTTTCATATAGCCTGTCTTTGAGTTCACAGATTCATTTTTATGTTTAATCTATTCTGCTATTAATACTTATTATAACATTTTAAATGTAAAGAATTTTTTAGATTAAAAATCTTCCTCAATGTCACTGTTAGGTTTCTCTGATAAAATAGTTTCTCTCCATTTTCTTGAAATTAAGTGACTTTTCTTTAACAGCTCTTTTAAGTTATCTTTTAGTTTAATACATTTGTTGCCATATGCCAGACTTGTGGCATTTTATTTTGTCTTGGTTCCCTTAAAGTTCCTCATATTTGTCATTATGTAACAATATTTGTACCTCCAAGGATTAGGTATTTATCCCAGTCCTCACTTTCTAGTTTTGTGCCTGTCTTTCCAGAAATTTTGAGTAGGCTGCTTATGGTATTTTGCATTGAGCTCGTGGTCATTGCTACGATTTCAACTCTAGATGGTGCCCTAAGTAGAGGTTTGCTATGAATCCCCAGCTTTCATTTGCATCGGTTCAGCACTGGGGGGCACCTCAAGCCAAAGTTTGCCTCAATTCTGTAGTTGATGTATTTTTCTGAATGGATGGGAGTGGGGCTGGGCTTCCAAAATGGGCTCTTCATCCCCACAAGCCTCTGCCTGATGCTGGGGTGGGGTTGGCCACCTCCTCCCTGGCCCCTGGCCTGTCATTGAGGAATGTGGCGTTCTGCTCAGTACTGGATCTTTCTGTGCAAGGACCAGCCTCAGGCTCCTAGTCAGCTGCTTGAAGTCCACCTCTTTCTTCTCCCAAGCAACAACTTGCTCTGTGTTGTGCTGCATGGGCTTGGAAGGAGAATGCCCAAGACTGTCCAGGACCCACTTTGGAACAAACAATTCTCAAAGACCAGTGCAGTACAGGGCAGGACAATGGCCTTTGTTGGTGACCAGCTAGCTGCTGTGCTTCACTTCTAGTCCAAGATTGCTGTTGTCAGCTGCAAGTGACATCTCACTCTGGCTGCAGGTCTCCACCCAGCACAGGCACCACAGTGTGTCCAAAGGCCTTGTCCCTTGGCACTGGCTTGGGAACAGAGGCCAATGGGAGTCCCTCATGTGAAGTGTCATTGACCTGGTGCTGAGGTCCAAGGCAAAATGCTGTATTTACTTCTTTGTCTGACTATGGCTAGAATCTGCCTCTGTGCTGCACTACCCAAGGTGGGAGGAAGGCAATGGCGAAGTCCTTGGGCCCCCAGGCCTGGTCTCCAGATGCTCAGCTATGGGCACTACCCTAGAGCAGGGCTCTGGGGCTCTCCTTGGCACTGGTTTTTCCTGTTATGGGGCTGGTCCTGAGTTCCAGATTTCAGGCCTGTGCTTATTTTCCTTTCCCTCCTCTAAGCAAGAGGCATCTTTTGTTACTGGGCTTAAATTTGATTCAGACAACTCTTTCCTTCTTCCTTTCTTCAATGAGTGGTTTCTTATTATTATGGAAATAAAGTTCCTTGGTCTTTTATTTGGTTTCCTTCCCTCCTATACAGGTAGCTTAGCCTGTGAATCACTGTTCACATTGATGTTTCTATAGGGAGATAATCATTGGAGGGTGTTACTTCTGACCATCTAGCTATTCTTCATCAAAAGTAAATTCTGACAAAATCAACAATAACAACACAACAAATAAAACCCCAACTAGCTTACATAACATATAGATGAAGGTAAAAGGATTGTCAGAAGTATTAAAATATAAGGAGAAAATAACTTGTTCCTACACTGTCTAGTGAATGATCTATTTAAGAATATGCATTAAAAGCCTTTAAAATATGTATAATATTCAACACACCATTTTCTAGAAATAAATTCTGTAGAAATTTCATTTAACTGTGTAAAATACATATATTGGTATTTATGTTAATATTTTGTGATAGGAAAAATTAAAAAAACAAATTTGGGTAAGGAATAAAAGACATAATCTGGGATAAAGGAAAAATGTAGGAAAAAAATCCTCCATCTACTCCTCATCTTTGACATGGTACACACACACCCTCACCAGCCACTACACACTTACAAACATAAAACACTATTGCAGAATAGGTAAAAACATCTCACTTATGATTGGCCTTCCTAACTGGACAAGTGACATTGGACCAGAGGTCTATGCTGTGCCCAGATACTGTGTTTCACAGTTCCAGTTTGATTATATTAGCACCACAACTGACAGCAGCCTTATGAACATTTCTGAATTCCAAGTCTAGAGTCAGTTTAGCTCCAGTTTCCTACCTAGAATAGCAAGGATTAAAAAAAGAATTCCTGGTACAGAGCCAAAAATTTAAATAAATAAATCAGATATTGTCATCTCTACTTAAGAGATGAGGTTATGGTCTGGAGATCTTTCTGAGATCTCCATAGCAATGCTTTGTTTGGTTCTGTGATTATGACAGGCTAATAATAAGTGGAGCCTTACATCAATAGTGGAATGAGTATTTAGAATTAAGGTAGGAGTAGAAGAGAAATACCATGTAAGCTTTGCTAAAAATATATTGATACACTGCTTATGAAATTAACAAATAAAATAAATGATCACAGAAATTGGAAAGGGATGAAGTCATTTGGAAAGCAAACACATTCATGTCCAAAGCAACCACACTTTGCCATTAGTGTGTGGTAAACAATGTACTTGAGAGGGAAAGGAATATACTATACAAAGAATGTTATTTTATAATAATAAATAGAACAGGCCATGTAGGATATATTGCAGTGTAATTATTGTATTAATTGACATATCAAAACATATAAAGTAAAAACACATAAAATACATAAGATAATAACAGAAGCAATATATGTACAGTAGTAGGAGGAGTTTGGCTACTATCATCCCTGCAGCATAAAACAAGTAAATAAAAAAAATCATAATTAAAAATAAATTCAGAAACCCTCTACATCTCTAACACTTTGTCAAGGGTGATATAGCTTTCTGAAATGAGAGTTATTCTACTTCAAGTTCCATTTTCTCCATAGCTCCATATTCTTATCAAGATCTGTTAATGTCAATCTTTAATTTTAACCATCTGTGAATGTGTAGGAGAGACATTTGAGCTTCAGTTTTTCATTTTGTTTTGATGATTGATGACACCAAGCATATTTTCATATGCTTATTGGCTACTTGGTTATATACTTTTGTGAAATTCTTGTTATTTTAGACACTATTGATTTAGTGTTTCCTTTTTATTGACTTACATGTGTTAAACATGTACTCTACTTCTAAGAGATATCCTAGCCCTTCTTTCCCTTGTTACCAAAAAAGTGAGCCTTCATTTGGAAAACTGATGCTCCAAACACATGAATAGAGCTTTCCTTGATTTCCTACAATGGAATCTGATTACTATTATATCTCCTACCTTATACCCTTGAGGTAATATCTCTATTGTTAGAATTATCATGATACATTAAAATCATAGATGTGACCTCAATACACATTTTAGGGGAATGTTAAAACCAGTATGTAGAGGAAGCAAACTAACACTATCCTACAATGAATTTATGAGACCTCCAGAAAAATCCCAAATCCAAAAACTTCCCCAGACAGCTAATTGGCATTAAAAATCAATCTTAAGAGTTTAAAATAATAATTAGAAAAAATTACTCTCTTCCAAATGTGGATAGTGGGTACTCAAATGTAAAATATTTTGACACACATGCACACACCTTGCTGTTCATCATACAAAGTGGGTGAACACAAAGATTGCTGCCTGTATTACCCCAGTGCAGCTACTGAAATGCATAGCCAACTACTATTATGGTAAAATACATATTTTCATTAGCAAAAGAAGGTCCCAGTGGCTTCTCACCCACCATAATGCCCCTTTTATTAATCACCATGTACCCTTGGGGGACACAAACCATATTCAATCTCCATCACAAAGGAAGATTCAGCGTGCCTGAGCATACTTGGGAACTATGCTTCTGACCAAGGGAACACCACTTCAGCTGGACCAGAAGGACAGGCTGTTCCAGAATGGGATTTCAGCAGAAAAGAGCAACAATAAATACTGATATTTTTCTTTTTGCAGTGATAGAAATCAAACTTTGGGCCTCACCTTAAACTTGCTACCACTGAGCTGTATCACCAGCCCTAATAAATTGCTCTCTTGAAAATAGTATACACATTTTACAGAACTGGAGAAAACACAGCTGGAATATACACAGAAAATAAAGAAAATATGCCAATGTTTGTCCAAGAAAGTAAATGTATAATGTGTTTTCCAAACAATATTTCCATAGTAAAAGATTGTAAATATTAACTGACTATATTACATAATGGTGTTGTACAGGTTTTTTTTTTTTTTTCTTTTTGAAACCTTACTTTTTAAGACAAGGAGGGTAAGGCACAGAGAATTACTTGCTTTGATTCACAATATGATTAAGGAAGTTGAGGAGAACAGCAGGGTTCTATGCACAAAGGCAGCATCTCTATTCCCTGTCATATAGTTTTATACACACACACGCACACACATGTGTACATATTGATGTACACACACATATGAAGGAATGTGCAAAAGAGCTACTCAGGGAAAATACTGTATAAGAAAGTTAAATTATCTATCTTATAGAAAGCAAATAAAACTCTAAAAGTGAGCAGTTCTCAACATCAGCATATTGTTTAGGATATGTAGTTAGATATTAGGCAATAAAAAGAGCTAAAAGCATTGAGAATGGGTGTTGAACTCAGAGTTTAGGCATGCTAGACTTAGAGATATTATTTTTCCATTATAATCTCTTTAGGACAAACTAGCTATTGAAAAATATGCACTATACTCCAATAACAAAAATGAAGCACAATTCAAAACAATATTTTCAATGAATTCTTGAATATAATAACTTTATAATTTTACTAAATATAATTTGGAAGTATATATATAAAATCAGCCACCAAAATATCAATAGGGAAAATACGTCTAGAGCCTAGATATAGTATGCTTTCATTAATTTGAAGAAATTTACACATTTTTGTACTTGAATCTAATTCATATTCATACAATGACTGCTGTGCTCCAATGATCAGGACTGAGACAATCCAAAAAACTGATGGAAATATTAATTTTTGGAACATCATTCTGGTTAATAACTTTTGGTATACTTAAAGGAATTGAGATGAGTGAAGAATGTGAGTAATTGGGGTCATTGCTCATATAAATCTGAAAGTCTGTAAAGCTCACATAAGTCTAGAGATTCCTTTGGGTTTGTTGCTACAAGCCAAGAAATTGTCCTGCTAATTATTGGAATACAGGAGACTGTAAGGACATAATATCATGATTTATGGGCTTTACTCATAATTTGGTAGAAACATGACCCAAGTGCAGAAACACTCATTCACAGGAATTAGACAAATGAGATTTGGTAATTTTGGATACTGAGGAGTTAATGGATATATTTCAAGAGATTTCTCAGGAAATATCTCAAGTTTGAAACATGTCCCTGAGCTGTCCTGTGACCAAAGAAAATGTTTGTTATTTTGATGGAAGAATGCTATTTTTATTCAAGAAGTTCTCTTTAATCAAGTCAGATATTTAGAATATGATATATGAGGCCGCAAATACTCCTTTAATCAACCTAAACATGACTGTACTTTCTTCCTTACTGTCAGTCTCAGTATTGAGTAGCTTAATGTGACAGGGATTGTGTTGGTATTTTAAATAACTCATACATATCATACCAAATCAAGGGGTTTCAGGACTGTACTGAAAATGAGGAAATTTTTGTTGAAAGATATCACTTAAACTGCTAAATATTTCAACACTAGCAAATGGGAGAAAGTATCTTTCTGAAAGTAAATTTAATATTTTTCAATTGCACCATTTTCTGCTTTTTTAAACCATGAATTTTTTAAAAATCAAAGTGTTCATTGAATGCCTATCACATGTCATGGTCTAGTATTGACCTTGAGATAAAGAGACACAAAGTGCAAGCACCTTTCTTAGATTCTCATATTTTAGTGGACAAAATCTTCCCATAAATACACATTTTAGAAAGACTGGGAACTTGATTTGGGCATCAATATTGCTTTTGAGGAAGTTGTACCTTGGGAAAATTAAGAGCAGAAGGCCATCACAAAATTTCATGAGGGAGAAAGGCTTATCTCTGATAAATCATCTTTAATTCTGATATTTAAAAAAGAAAGCAGCATGAACTTTTTTTAAAGCTAGAGAAAAATGATATACTAAAACTATATTTTGCTCTCATGCATCAAATTTTAAAACAAAATTTTCAGATAATTTGAAACAGACATTTTTATGATTTTAAGCTATCAAGACAAAAATTTGGAGCAAAGTATTATTAAAAATAGTTCAGTAGAATGTTAAGCAACTTCTGTATATTAACACCAAAATATTTAGTTTTGCTTAAGTGATAAATTCTAAGAAACAGAATTCTGTCTAGAAGATATGCTGCTGAAGCACTAGTCCTGACACATTCTCTTGTTCACACCAGTAAAAAAAAATTGAACATATTATTGAATCAATATAGTTCTTACTTTCATAATCACACAATTAGCACTAGAGATACATCTATAATTCTTTTATTTGACTACGCTGAGTTAATAATGAATTTAAATATTCTTCTGATTTACTTGATGAGAAATTTCTGGGTCTCACAAAGCTAACAACTGAATGAATCTGAGTGTTGAACTTCAAATGAAATGGGAAATGTAAAGAAAATGTCATAATTGTAACTGATAATAAAACGAATGTGGTGGAAACTGAGAGTGACATGAACATAAGAAGATGATGGATACTTTGGTCACATCATTTAATATCATCATTTAATATGTGTTACTAAAGCAATTGTAATATAGAAAATGTAACAGAGTTACTGCCCTTAAATTGGAAGACAGAGAGCTAATGCTATTACTTAACCCAAAAACCAATCTACATGACATAGAAAGATGATGGAACTCCTTTGTCAGATTTCAAATGTTTAAAAAAGATGGAATTGAAGTTATTTTACTTTTTTAAAAGATTGGACTGAGGCAAAATTTGTCACTATACTGTGCCACTAACAATAACAACATATGAAATAGCTTGCTTGTAGAGAACATAGTTTTTTTGTCTTGGGTAAAAAATAACAAAACAAGTGTGACTTGAGAGCAGAAGTATTTCCTAATGATGCTTGCTATAAAGAATATCTCAACACTTTGCCCCCAGAACATGCTGAAATTTGTGTGCGTGGAATGAAAGCTGAGATGCCAGAGAGAATTTGGAGATTTGTTATATTCAAATCTGATTTAGTCTGTTCTCTCTTGCTATAATAAAATACATAGAATGGGTCATTTACAAAGTAAAGAGATTTATTTGGTTCTCAGTTTGGCAGGCAAGAGGTCCAAGAACATGGCCCTGATATCCAAGAAAGACCTTTGTGGCTCATCATAGTCCAGCAAGTATCTCTTAGAATGCTTGAGGGCCTGGGGCCAATTTTACTACACCTCCTCTCTTGATGACTGATTCACCTCCACAGTAACATTACTCCAGTCATGAGGGTAGATTAAGCTCTAGGAAGGATTGATTTTTAATACTAATTGGCTGTCTGGGAAAGTTTTCGGATTTCAGATTTTTCTGAAGGTCTCATGAATTCATTATGGGATGGTGCTAGTTTGCTTCCTCTACATTTTAACATTCAACTAAAATGTGTATTGAGGTTACATCTATAATTAGACTTTATTACAGCAGCAACTGAGGAGAATCAAATGGCCACCCAGGGCCACCACTGCAGCACCACCTTTCTCTCCCGCCTGTCTGCCCCAGTGGGATTGTAGGACGCAGCTCCCAGAACGCCCACGGGCCTCCTATCCACACAGGCTGGGCAGGAGCCAAAGGTCAGCTACTAGCTCCCCAGCTAGAAGGTGGCTGCTGAGAAGGCCCAGGCCCACGTCTGTGCAAAACAAGTACATGAAGTGCAGAGGGGAGGAAGACTGAGGGGTGGGATGACACTCAGGACAGGGAGCCCCCAAAGCCCTCCTGAGTGGTAAAGGAGAGAAGGGGCTTCACAGGGTAATACTGACTAGGGGGAAGGGGCAGGAGGGCTGTAGCACATCAGGGACAGATGCAGCTCAGATAAAGTCCTGGCCTGAGTGAACTCTAGGAGGAGACAGTGACAGTGGCCAAGTTGAGGGTGCTGTTCCTAGCAAAATTGAACTTATTCAGGGTCTCCTCCAGCAGCGAAGTGAACTGGTTCTAGTCAGCTTTATTTATGAAGCCCAGCTGCACCAGCTCTGCTGCCAACTCAGGGATGTTCTCATTTGGCATCAGGTCACAGCTCAGGTGCTGGTTTGGTTTGTCCTCCAGCTCCAGCAGAAGTGTCAGGTGGTGTTTGACTCCTTCCTCTACCAACTCAATGTTGCACTGCATCAGCACCACCTTGTGGGTTTCCACCTCAGCTG
Organism: Heterocephalus glaber; assembly: GCF_000247695.1. The sequence continues at coordinate 8,688,232 of NW_004624761.1, forward strand.
GCTCAGGTGTTGGAGTCTTGACAGAAGGGGACACAACTGGTGATTTCACTCCTCCTGCTATGGCTGCTGGGGCTGAGGAAGGCCAAAGGCTGTCAGGGGGTGGATCCCATTCCTGACATCTTCCAGGAATTTGTCTAATTCCAGAGGCTGTGACTAGGAGTACAAAGTCTGAACTGGTTCTCTTCCTGGTCCAGCAGGGATTTCAGCCAGTACAGCACTGGTATCCATGTTTTTGGTGATTTCCTCCAGAGCATTCTCTGGGATCATGTGTTGGTGTCCCACAATACAGTGAGCAGCAAGGAGTTTGAGTGAGGGCACTTCAAACAGTGCTGGGTGGAACAGAAGTTCTCTGGCTGTTGGTCTTCGAGCAGGTGCAGGTTGCAGGCACTTTTGAATGAACTCCCTCTATAATGAATCTTCAAGAAGCTGGATGACACTGCTGATGGTTTCTTGTGGCACATACAATGACTCTCCATTGCCCCAAATCTCTAGCACTGCCATCTCCAGTGCATACATGCCAAAGGAGTAGATGTCCACTGCTGTTGTCACATTAGTGACTTCTCCATGCTCTGGTGCAAAGAAGTGTAGATTCTTCTGCTCTTCCTGACAAGTCTTCACATGATTGTTGATAGTGTCAGGAGCCACAGAGCCAATCTTGATGAGTCCATTGTGCTGGATGAAGATGGTGTCACAGGTCAGGTTCCCATGGATGATGGGGGGCGGGGTCAGAGGAGTGCAGGTAGCTTAGGGCAGAGAGGATCTGTGTGCACCCGTGCTTCCAGGCCTTTTCATTCATAGTCTTGTGCTTCTTTTTGGTCTTCTTCAGAAATTGCTCAAGACTCTATTGTGAAAGGAATTATTTGCCCTATTTCTCTCTCAGTGAGTCTGTCATTAGTGTAGAGGAAAGCTATTGAATTTTGTGTGTTGACCTTGTAACCAGCTACTTGACTGAATTTGGTTATTAAGTCTCGAAGACTTTTGG
>NW_004624761.1:8714901-8748469 GCF_000247695.1 Heterocephalus glaber
ATAAAATGATATACAAAAAAAAAATAGGATGATAATTTCCTCTGTGACCCATTGGTTTTTCAGGAGAGTGTTATTCAATTTCCTTGTGTTTGGGGAGGGGTGTTTGCAGTTTCTTATGCTATTGATCTCCAATTTTATTGCACTATTTTCTGATAATGTATAGGGGGTAACTTCAATTCTTTTACATTTACTTAAAAACGTACTATGAGCTAACTTGTGGTGTATTTTGTAGAATGACCCGTGTGCAGCTGAAAATAATGTATATTCTGATTTTGTGGGGTGGAACTCTCTGTAAATATTTATTAAGTCCATTTGTTCAATAGCTTGGTTCAGCTCTAGAATTTCATAGTTGATTTTTTGTCTAGATGATCTGTGTATTTGTGATAGTAGGGTATTGATTTCCCCCATTCCAATTGTATTAGTGGTTATTTGGTTTTTCATGTCCATTAATATTTGTTTTGTATAGTTGGGGGCATTTGTACTTGGTGTATATATATTTATGATTGTCATCTCTTCCTCTTGGATTGTTCCCTTCACAAGGATGTACTGACCATCTTTGTCTCTTTTAATTAGTTTCAGTTTGAAGTTGACTTTTTCTGCAAATAAGATTCCTACCCCTGTGTATTTGTGGATTTATGTCATGTGCAGAACCACTTTCCATCCTTTTACTTTCAGTCTGTGAATTTCTTTTTAAGTTAGGTGTAGTTCTTGTATACAGCATATTTTTGGATTTTGCTTCTTAATCTATTCTGCCAATCTATTTCTTTTGATTAGTGAATCGAGGCCATTACCATTGATGGTTATAACTGATAGATATTGACTCATCCTTGTCATGATGTTTTACTGTTGTTGGCTCTTTTATTTTTATTTTTCTCCCTTTCCCTTTAGTTTCTTGCCTTGCCTCATGGCTTCCCTCTGTTGGGCCACATGGAGTTTTGAGCTTTGTTGTCTTTTTCTAGGATATTGCTTAGAATTGTTTGGAGTGCTGGTTTGGTGTTCATAAAATTTCTTAGGTGTTCTTTGTCTTTGAAGTTTTTAATTTTCCCATCAATTTTGAAAGATAATTTTGCAGGATACAACCATCTAGGTTGGAAGTTATTTTCTTTTCGGGCTTGAAATACTTCACTCCAGGCTCTTCTTGACTTGAGTGTTTGTGTTGAGGAGTCTGCTGTGATTCTGATGAGCTTTCCTTTGTATGTGATTTGTTTCTTTTTTCTAACTGCTTGTAGGATTTTGTTCTTCTGTTGGGTTTCTGGGATCTTGACTAATATATATCCTGGTATTGATTTTTTTGATCTTGGCTAGTTGGAGTTCTGTATGCCTCATTTACCTGTATGTCCAATTCTCTACCTCTGTCGGGGAAGTTTTCTACTAGTACTTCTGTGAACAGCTTTTTTTTAATGTCATTTGTACTTTCTCCTGATTTTTTGTAGACTCCTATCAGTCTTATGTTATTCTTCTTTGCTTCATCTAGCAGTTGCTGGATTGATTTGCTGTGGTCCCTTACTATTTTGAAGAAAGCTCTTTTTTCCTGGTCACTAACCACAATCCTGTCTTCTATTTCTGATATTCCATCTTCACATTTGCTTAATCTGCTGTGAAAACTTTCAATGGAGTTTTTAATCTCCTGGATATCTGTTTGAATTTGTTTCATGGATTCCATTCCTTTCCTATGTTAGGCAATCATGGTTTCCATTTCTTTTTTATGCTGGGCATTCATGGCTTCCAGCATGTTTCTGAGCTCATCAATTTTTTATCTGTTTTTGTTCTAGAGCCTCTAATCATGTCATTCACTCAGCTCACCATCCCTGTAGTTATCTGGGAAATTATTTCTGTTTTGAATTTTTCTAGAGCTTCATTCATCTGTTTTTTTTACTTCCTGTGCTATCAGTTCAGGGTGTCCAGGTGGTTGGTTATGGGACCTTGTTTCACCCAGAATTTGCCTTTGGTGGGTTGCAAGTCTGGGTATGTGCCTTGCTTAAATGTCTTCTAATTTTTGTTTTTGGTACTGTCCTTGGTTTACTTCCTGAGTTGATACTTCAAAATTACTTATTGTTAGTATCTTTGTTGCTTGTATTTAGAACCCTTATGGAATGATTGCTTCTCAGAGGTGTCTTCCAGATATAGCTGGTATTTAGGTTTTGAGTCTCTAATGACTCTGAGTCTATCTCATTTTCATTATAGTAGGAAGGACTAACTGATTAGACCAATCACAACACCTTAGCCCAAGTGATACAATCAGCAACACCATAGCATCAGCACAGTTTAGAAAATGACAATTTATCCTAGTTATTAGTATATCACTTTTGACTGTGTGAATTAAATAAAAAATCAAGGACCAGCCCAACATATGTTTAGAGTGAATAAACTCTTCAATAATATAGCAACTTTACCCTTCAGGATGGGGAGTTAGGAGGAGTTGGGGAGGGAGGGATAGATAGGTAGAAGGATAGGGGAAGGTTAGCATTGAGGCCAGAGGACACAGGTAGATCATGCAAACTCTAAGGAACTGTTGAAGACAAGAGGAAAAGACACAATAAAAGAACAAAGATGAGAACAGAACAATGTAACTGCAACCGGGAGGTTGGAAACTGTATTTACTTTCCTTTAAAATTAATGACAATAGAGAAAAGGAAAAAGAGAAGAAAAGAAAAATAAAGAAATCCACATTAGGGCCAGAACAGGAACAAAAAGGAAGACGAAGAACAATGTGTGACAGTGAGATAATGAGAGAGTGAAAGAAGAGAGACAGGAGAAAAGAAAAAAAAGAAGAAAAAATAAAAATTTGAGAAGAGTAGAGAAAAAAATAAAAATTAAAAACAAGAGCAAAAAATAATTTTGAAAATATCCAATAAAAATAATTATGTAGGGCCTCCTTCAGTGTATGTCTCTGCTGTCACAATAGACAATGTGGGCATCAGTGTGCAGATATATGTCAATGAATTTCAGCAAGCCAGTAGCAGACTCGTGAGATTCAGGCAGATTTCTGGCTGCATGTCCCAAGTTGTGGTCACTGTCCTCCTGTAGGGTTGAACTCTGCAAGGTTCTACTGCAGGTTCCAACTGCCCTTCCCCGGAAGATATTCCAGGTTCCGATGGGAGGTGATGATCCCTCCAACTTACCAAGTATGATGGTCTGGTGTGCCTTTATTGCAGAGATTCTCTTCACTTTTTCAGTGGGCTTCATTTCATCAAAGAGCCTGAGAGAGGCCCTCTTTCTGTTGTTCACTTCTGCTCTATCTTCTGGAGCTCAGGACAATGGCTTTTATGCCCCCTTGTGCATCTGTAGTGTGGAGCCAGGCAGTGGCACAGCCAGGAGGCCAGAGGCAAGGGGGCTTGCTGCAGGCTCAGCTGGTCACTGGATGGCAGGGCCTGGGAGTTTGTAAGGATTTCAGTCTATAGTTCCCTGACTCCAAAGAAGGACAGCATGACAGCGGTGCATGGCAGAGAAAAAGTACCAGCTGGACTATAACCTTTCAAACCAGATATTGAACTATGGAAGGATTTCTCAAATTTTATTTACCATTATCTATTACCTCAATTATCACTTATAGTATTACATATACAGAGGTCCATAGAGCAGAAGAACACTTTAGTAGATGCTTAAAGCACAGCTAAGTTGTGCAAAAAAGGAATGAAATCAGATATTGAAAGAAAGCTCAATTTTTTCTTCCTCTGGGGAATGTTATGAAAGAAAAAGAAGAATGAAGAGATTGAATCAACTAGGGAGAGAACCATTTCCTACTCTGCTGACTCTGAGGTGAGAAGCAATACACACCTGGTGAGATGTGGAAAGGAGTGAGGCCCCACTGTGGTCACACACAAACCTTTGGCTACTCAAAAGTCTGGAAAGTACCCAAATGTCAGACTTTTCTGTGTCAATCTTGTATGCAGCCCCAGGGAGGAATGGCTGTGATGGATCAAATTAAGTTAGTATGTATCAGTGGCTATGAACACAGGGCTGAGAGCCAGTAGCTCTACCACTGTACCACATGGGCAGGTAGATGAGACCCTGGGCCAGTGATTCTGGTTCAGTGAGCTGGGTAGAGGAGATAGTTACACATTTAGCTATCAAAAAATAGTGGTGTTAGGTCTAGAAGAGAAGGTCAAGTGTGTAAAACAACATTTACTAAATATAAACCAATAAAAAAGAAATCATCATTTTCATATGGTAGTACCAGAAAATGGTAGGAGAACCAATGGGAAGTCATCATGTGATATTGCCAAGTAGAATAGCTGCGCATGACCAGGATAAAGCCTCCATTGCTCTATTTCACACTGATGCATATCCCCATGTCTGGCACCCCCTACTTCTCATCTCCATTTATTTGTATTGGTAAAACAAAATACCTTAGATTGAATGATTGATAAATGATATAAACACATTTCGCATAGCTCTAAAACCTGCTAAATTCAAGGTCAAATCACAGAGGATGTGCCTCTAAACACCACAGTTGGATTTTGTTCCCATACCTTAGTACTTTAGAGTGGGGATTAACTTTCAATTTATGAACCCTTGTTTGGCAAATTTAAAGAGCAAGGGAACTCTTAAAATTATCACATTGGTTTAACTTTACAAACTGTACATTCACATAGGTCTACCCACCTTAGCAATAGGCGCATGCTTTAATGGAAGGCCAGGTTCAGGGTACACTAAAGAAATTGTGTACAACTGAAGTGTAGTGCAGTTATATGTGTGACCTTGTTTCTGAGTCATTATTTTAATTTATAAATATCTTCTTGGTGGAATCTCTAATTATAGACACCTTGATCATGTTTATGTACTATGGGATATAAAATATCCAATTTATTAATTATAGTAAATGGAGATAAACAACATGAAATTCACTTTAGAATAATTAATTGCACACTCATTGCTTCAAAATTCTGTCTGCCTATTACTAACTTATTATAAGTAATCATTTATTTAAAAATCTATTGAGTATGTCATGAATGGCATATTCTATCATGAGCACTAAAAGGATATAATGAATCCTTCACTCGGGGAAATTCTTTTTTCAAAACAAAATTTAAGTATTTCTAAAATTAGATATTAACCCTAAGAGGAATAAGTAGATGAGGTGAAGTATTGTGCAAATGATTGTTGTAGAAACTGAGAAAAAAATCACCCCCGTTTGGCCTTAAAAATTCAGAGGTTATATGTAAACACACATCATGAAAGTTAGACTGAGGTAGCTAAAAGGGTAGGGGAAATATAGAGAGTAAGATAGTAGTGTAGCACAGGAATGGACTCAGTTAAAGTAAAACCCTATATTTGGAATAAGCAAGCAACTACAAAAATGATAGCAATATTCAGAACATTTAATATTAACTTTATAATTAGATTATTTTTACTCATATATAACTTGTTTCAGATCTACAAAGTAGAAGATCTGTTATGTAATGAATATTTGTTTAACCGCAAAATTCATTTATTGAAATCCCAAGCCCCAATATCATGATGTTAAGTGGTAGATACTTTGGGAGGTCATTAGTTCATAAGGCTAGAACCCTCATTAATGGGCCATTTCCCTTAGAAGAGGGGGACCACAGAAGTCTTTAATTCTTTTTCTGTCATGTGAGGCTGCAAAACTAAATCTGCTATCAGAAACCTGGAAAACATCTCTCATTAGTCTCTAACCATGGTGGCATTCTGATCTGGGGCTTCTAGCCTATGAGCAATAAATATTTGTTGTTGAAGCCACCAAGTCCTTGCAATGTGTGATATCAGCCCAGCCCAAACTGGCTAAGACAAGGTTTCTACTCGAACTGCAATATTCACTTTAAGAATTTTAAAATATAGGCAGAATCTTTAGGACCTAAGAGAAAGAAGATTTTTTCCCCATACTTTTCTTCCTAGTGTAATCATTTTGAATAACTTTTCAGAAAAGTACGATTTGGGGGGAGGGAAGGCATTTGGAATTTGGAGTGGTCTATTTTGCAGTACTAAGTACAACCTTCCACACTACTGGAGAACGCTGAGGATCCTTTCCTAGAGTGCCCTTAGAACCTGGCATTGTTGGAACTTCTAGAAAAGAGATAAAAATGACACAACACTAAAGTTCTGAAATGACTGAGTACAGACTTAAAAAAAGAAAAGTTAATAGGTTCTTGAGCCTTTAAAATATTACATGTAAATTTGATGAATAGTAGATAAAAAGCAACATTGCCTATCAGCCTCATTAAAGCTTTCTCAGGAAAGGTTCATCTTATGGTTCAACAAGCACTGAATGTCTTAGATTTGAGTATCAGCCTGGATTATAGTAAAAAAGAGTTATTCAACAGGCATTTGTTATTTTCTAAACATTTATCAAATGATGTTTCTGGTATTGTGGATGATGGTATCATGTAAGAAAAATTCCAGTACCCTCAAATTTTCTTAGGAATATATCTCTCTATGCAATATTTCTAATTTTATTTTATTTTTAAAATTTACTTACATTTGAGGGAGCATATTATAGTCTAAAGCCATTAGAAGCTATAGAGTCAACTTGAATATGTGCTTAAGCAAAACTAGTCTAGAAGAGAAAGAGTAAAAAAGTAAAATGAAGAATAATTTTAAAAGAAATTATGAAATATCAAATACGTTTAAAGCTACCAGACATTGTAATTATAAAAATGATAGTAATATTGCTTTAATCATCCAGCATTAGTGTTGATACTTCTCTACAGCATTTGATCATCACCATTTTCCTATTCCTTATACTAATACTTTAAAAATAGATTTTAATTAAATGTAGTACATTAGCAAATATTCTGATTCTGTGTGTATTGATCTTGATTCCCAAGACCTTGCTGTAATTTCCTTAGAGTTTTTAAGACATCTCTGAATTTTTTTTTGTTTTTAAATTAATTTTATTGGTACATTTTATCGGTACATTTTAGGTATACAATTCATTTACATTTATCATTGAGTGTTTGTACCTGTACATAATATATCTTGGTTCTTATTTTTTTGCCCACTACCTGTGTGCCCTTCAGCCCCTCCACCCTTCCCTATTTACATAGATTTCTTTTCCATTTTTTTTCTTTTCTCATAGTTTTTCCTTTCCCTCTTTTCCTTTCCCCTTCCCCTCCCTTCACTCCTTTGTCTTTGGACCTTTTTTCCTATTTCAAATTATCAATTATTCATTTTAATCATTTTAACCCTTGTTTACACTAGCAGTTTCTCACACTAGAGAAACTATTCGGTATTTACACATGTGTGTCCTACTTATTTCACTTAAGAGTATGGCCTCGATATGCATCCATTTAGTTATAAATGACTGTAGTTTTTCATTCATTATGGCTGAGTTTTCATTATGGCTCCATTTTATAAAAAAACCACATTTTCTTTCTCCAGTTTCCAGTTGATGGGCACTTGGGCTGCTTCCAAGCTTTAGCTATTACAAACTGTGCCGCTATGAACATAGATGCACACATATCACTGTGGTATGATTCTTTTAATTCTTTTGGGAAGATATGCAGCAGGGGAATAGCTGGGTCAAATGGGACCTCTAGCCCTAGCTCTTTGAAGTATCTCCATACTGACTTCCACAGTGGTTGCACCAGTCTGCAATCCCACCAACAATGGAGAAGGCTTCCTTTCTCCCCACAGCCCGGCCAGCATTTGTTATTTGTTGATTTCTTGATAGCAGCCATTCTTTCTAGGGTGAGGTGGAATCTCAGGGTTATTTTCATCTGCATCTCTTGAATGATGAGTGATGTTGAACATTTTTTCATATATTTTTTTGTTGCCTTTTACTTCTTTGAGAAATGTCTGTTCTTTTCAGATGCCCATTTTTGAATTGGGGCTTTGAATTTGGGGTGGGTGTCTGATTTTTTTCAATTCTTTATATATTCTAGATAGTAGTCCTTTGTCTGAGGTACAGCTGCTAAAATTTTTTCCCCAGGTTGTAGGTTGTCTGTTAGTTCTGTTGATGGTTTCTTTTGCAGTGCAGAAGCTTTTTAATGAGATGAGATCCCATTTGTTGATTCTTTCTGCCAGTTGCCGTGCTGCTGAGGTTTTGCTCATGAAGTCTTTTCCTATGCCAGTGTCTTCAGGAGTTCTACCTAACTTATCTTCCAGCAAGTTTAGTGTTTCTGTCTTAATATTTAGAACTTTAATCCACTTCAATCTTAGTTTAGTGCACGGTGATAGATATGGGTCTAGTTTTAATATTTGGCAGGTTGGAATCCAGTTTTTCTAACACCATTTATTAAATAGGCTATCTTTCCTCCAATGATGGTGGTTGGCTCCTTTGTCAAAGATGAGGTAGTTTAGCATGTCTGGAGTCATGAGAGACCTAGAATAGCTAAAGCAATTCTTAGCAACAGAGACATGGCCGGGGGTATCACAATCCCCAACTTGAAACTATACTACAAATCTACTGTGATAAAATCAGCATGGCACTGGCAAAGGAACAGACCTGAGGATCAGTAGAATAGATTAGAAGATCCAAAAACATTTCTGAATTTTTAACTGTACACAATCATATCACATTCAGAGAAAGACAGTGACTTTTTATTTCTCAATTTTATGATTTATAATTCTTTCCCTTGGCCTCAATAAAAGGTTGACTAGAGTTGATAAGTGTGGACATTTCTGCCTGGGTAAACATTCTTGCATGTCTTGAATAAATCAAACCTATTTAAAATGGATGCACCCCACATTAAAAATTGCTGGAAGTTTATTTACAATATTAATGTTCATATAATTACTGATATTTAATTTTCTTTAATTCTAACATCCTTTTGCTTTGAGATTAGTTTTATAATGACATTATAAAATAAACTGGAATATGTTTCCTTTTATTCCTGTTCTTGGAGAGAATTTAGTTGCTTCTTCATTTAAGCAAGGATTTATTGGTAGAGTCTTATGAATACTGAGTTTATTTTTTGGGAAGAGATTGAGCTATTTAATTCCTTTAGTATAAAAAGCCCTTTCAGATTTTAAGCATTTCCTCCTTTATTAATTTAGATAATTTCTCTATTTTTAGGGATTTTTCATTTCATATAAATTTTCAAATTTATTGTAAGAAATGTATTCATAATGTTCTCTTGCTAATTTTATTGTCTGTAGGGTATCTGACGTTGTCAGTTTTTCATTCATTGTATTACATAATTTTCCTTTGTTTTGTTTTGTTCCTCCTTACTAGGGCATTACATCTTATTATTTCCTGTTGACATTATTTCCTTCTGTCATATAGAATAAACTTCATTATGCTCTATTTTTTTCTCATCTAACATGTTTCAAAAGATACAAGTCTCTTTTTAATCACAGTGTTAGCCACTTCCCACATATTTTGACTATTTTTGCACTTAAAAAATTTCATTGTGAATTTTGCTTTGATGAATGTATTACAATTATATATTTGGAGAACTTTGAGTTACATTTATTATTGTTTTCTTGATTAATTTTAATGTATCTTACATGGTTTTAAAGCTTGCTAAAATTTTCAATGTATATAAATGCTTCAAGATTGCAAGAAAATTATATGCATTCTGAAATTCTTGATGAAAGTATTTCATATGTGTAAATTAACATAAAATTGCTTAATTTTTTCTAGTCTTGTACATCCATCTGCAAAAAAGTTAACCCTTACTAAGATTATATATATTTAGATGTGTCACTTTTTTGTTCTCCTAATTTATAAATGTTTTAGGATATGATTGTAAGTTCTTATTAAATTAGAATTTTTGCATCTTCCTGGTGGATGGGTTCCTATACCATTGTAAAATAATTCTTCTTTATTGTTGGTAATAACTATTGCTTTAAAATTGACTTTCTTTCTAATACTTCTTTATTTTATTTTTTTCTGCAGCTCACTAGGTACTCTCTTATATACTTATAATCTGGAATATCTTTTAAAAGAATACAATCGGGCTTGTTTTTCTGTCTAATCTGAAAATATCTGTCATTTAATTGAACCTTTAGTTCCTTTAAATGTATTTAATTTAAAATATACAATTTTAGTATTTCTTCTTCCCTGTACCATTTGCTCTGTACATATTACTTTTTACTCTTTCCCTGTTTTATTTGGGATCAATTAGCGTATCTGTTATTTTTCATCTTTGTCATGTTATACATTCTGCAACTGCTATTTTGAGAGTACCTCGTGGACTCCAATGCGCATCACTAATTTATTGAAATTCAGGAATACTATACTCTCACAGCGCCTGTAGTAAAATAATCCTATTCCAGATAATACGAGAATATTAGACCCTTGCTTAAATGGGGTCCATAAAATGGTGCCAGCATCACCTGCTGTGTTAGCACCTGTGGTTTATAGGAACCCCGTGTACTCTTGTGTGCACTAAATTGGAGGAGCATTACTTTTGAAAACATTAACTTCAAATGCTCTTCAACTGTCTTTTAAAAAATTTTTGCTGTGTAATTTAACTCACAATACCCAAATCTCTATAAGTTATCCTTCTGATTTTGTTTTGTTTTGTTTTGTTTTTGAGACAGTGTCTGGCTATATAGCCACTGTGTAGTCCAGTCTGGTCTTGAACTTATGGTGATCCTCCTGCCTCAGCCTCTTGATTGTACCATCACTCCTGGCTCCTTATGATTGTTTTATTAGAAAATAATTTTCACCATCTATTTACTCACACGTTAAATTTCATTGCATTATCAGGCTTTTACCTTCCTTTCCTTCTTCGATCCTTTCTTCCTGCCTCCCTTCCTTCTTTGCTTCCTTCCTTCTTGCCTGCTTTCCTCTATTCCTTCCTTTCTTCCTGTATGCCTGCCTTTGTTTTCATAATTATATTTTAATAGTTTCTTTCTTTCTTTATTTCATTCATTAATTTCATTGGTACATTTTAGGTATACAATATGCTGACATTCTTTATTGGGAATTTGTACCTTTACGTGATATATCTTGGTTCTCATTATTTCCCCATTCCCCTGCCCTCCCTTCAACCCCTCCACCTGAATAGTTTCTTTCTATTAGAAGAATTCCTTCAATATTTCCATTATTGTTGTTGTATTAGTGTTTAATTCTCTAGTTTTTTTTAAAATTGATTATTTAATTGAATTTAATTGAATTTGACATACAACTCACTTGAACAGAGTATGAGAGTGTTTTTCTTAAAGAGAAAAATGATTTTTTGCTAAACATACAAGAATCATTTCTACTCTTCGGTTCTTTTGGAATATGAAAATAATCATAAAACGTTGTGATCTTATTGGTTACAAGAGTCTCAAGGTTTGTGTGGAAGTCACCAAAGTTAAACTGACTATATGTATTCAACTTCAAAGTTTTATTAAAGCAAATATACATGTAAAAGTATCCTTTTGTTTATTAAGGTTTTATTTAAGGCAGACACACTGTAATACAATATGTTCAATTTTGTGATGGGCTTACATTTAATTATAGTTGATCATGAATAGTCCTCAGCAGAAGAGGGCTGAGGTATACATCGGGAATTACAGTTTCTCCTGATATACGCAACACTTAGTTGGGAAAAAACCCCTACACTACAAGGATCATGGAAGTGCGGATATCTTTACAATGTCTCATATCGTTTCATTTGACTATATTCCCAGAAGAGAGATTGCTGGATCACATGGTTGTTCTAGTTCTAATTTCTTTACCAACTCCTACTGCTTTCTTCTCATCAACGTATCTATTAGCATTGGCTTTTTGGTAGCAACCATCCTAATAAAAGTGAAGTGGTATCTCAGTGTTTTATTTGCAATTGTCTGGTGATTAATGGTGTTGAGCACCATTCATACATACTCCCTGTTGACCATTTTAGTGTCAAAAATATTTATTCAGCTCTTTTGCCTACCATTTTTATTTGTTTCTCTATTACTGACTTGCATGAATTCTTTATAAATTTTAGATATTAATTCCTTATATCATACATAGTATGAAAATATTTTTTCCTGATCTGTGGGCTGTTGTTGTATTCTGTTGATTGTTTTTGCTGTGGTTTTTAGTTTATTTATTTTTGCTGTGTTGCCTGAACTTTCAATGATATAGCATAAGGCCAGTGTATGCCCTAGGGTTTTTCCTGTATGTTTCCTATGTTTTATGCTGTATAATGGAAGTTTTACAGTTTCTTCTCATATATTTTAGGACTTTTATCCATTATGGTTATAGTATAAGATAAAGGTCCAATTTCATTCTGGGGCATGTCTGGTTTTCCCAGCACCATTACTTCCTCTTGGTGGAAAAAATAAGAACCAAGGTACATCATGTATGGGTACAAGCACCCAATGATAAATGTAAATGTATTGTATACCTAAAATGTACCAATAAAAGAATTTAAAGGAAAAAAAATGTTAGCTCTGGGTCAGTCTGCTTGGATTTATGTCCAGACTTGATTCTGTTTCTGTGGTTTATGTATCTGTTTTTATGCCAGTGCCATAGTGCTTATATAACTTGTAATATAATTATGAAAAGCATTATCTGCAGAAGCTAAAATTTAAAAATGCAATAAGAAAAAGAATCATTAAACTCTACATTTAATTTTTTCTTACTATGTTTTTTTTTAAATATCTTCAATAGTTTTTCTCTAATTGACATTAAAAAATACCCGCTAGTCTTCTGCAAGTCATCAAGGTTGATAGCTTGTTTTTATAATCACTGATATTTGTATTTAGTGATTTCTTTTTTTACTGATATTTGTATTCAGTGCCTATTTTTGTACCAACTCTGCACCAGGAACTTTATATGCATTCCTTAAAAAATTCAAACACTTTATCTCCAACTAAAAAAAGAAATAGCTTTAGAGATTTTGGGATATCTTCCTCATCATCCTTCTGGGGATTTAGCTCAGTGGTGCTGCTGCCTGCCTCACAAGCGCAAGGTACTGAGTTTGATCCCTGGTACCAAAAAACAAAACAAAACAAAATAAAAAACAAAATAAAATTTGTTGCTGCATTCTACTAAGTAGTTCTGAGTACCTGTCTCTTTGCCTCCGGAACACTGAAATTTGGAGTTAGTTAATTTTTTTGATTGCTTTTTTGAGTATGAAATATATCCATCTGAATTAATTAAAACTTCCATATTAATCCTATTATAGAAATCAGATATGAAATTAGATGCAATTAAGTCCTCTACCTTAGAACTGAATGTTTGGCACCAATTATAGGAAATTCAGCTTATTCTTACAGATTTTTTCAATCCTTTTGAAACAAATATAAAAGTCTTCCCTTTGCATTCAATGCAGAATTTAAACAATAAACAACTTGCTCCTATTTTAGGAAGAATGTCAAAGAAATGCTGATGGAAATAAAAGTAGATCCTATCATTTCTATCTGGAAATTTTTTAATACTAAAAATAAGAATGATTTATAGAACCACTGGATTGCAATTTATCTGAGGAAAATGACATGTTTTATACATATGTAGATGAATAGTTTTATTAAAGATTTTGCTCTTTTGTTTTGATTAACTTTTTTCTCATCTGGTTTGCTTTAAAAGATGGAGATATCTGATTATTATGCATCACTATATGAGGAGAATGTAAATGTTTCACTTATCTATGTTGACAACTATCTATACTGCAATCAAATAAGTGCAAATTATAATTTAAAATTGTACAAAACAATAAGAATCAAGATACATCATGTAAAGGTGCAAGTTCCCAATAATGAATGTAAATGTATTGTATACCTAAAATATACCAATAAAAGAATTTTAGAGTATTTTACAAAAAAATTTTAAAAATTAAAATTGTATATAATGATATGAAAAATGAATAGATAACCTCAATTGTTGATATGAAATACACTCAATATTTGATGTTATGTTATTTTTGTATTTTATTACAAGATTTAGCTTGTTTGCCCAAGACCTATATGTAGTTACTAATGAACAGTGGTAATGAAAAAAGTTACAAATAATCCACAAGGTAGATTTTTGGTCTTCAAAACTGACTCATTAACTTTACAATTATTAAAACTTGACATTTGGTGAATTATGGAATTTAAAGTAAAGCCATTGCTGAAAGAACATTTGTATAGTTTCTTTGTTTTTGTTTAACAAAGGAAGCCAAGTATTCTGGCATATACTTGTAATTCTAACACTCTGGGGGGCTGAGGCAGAAGGATCATAAGTTGGAGTCCAGCCTAGCCAATTTAGAAAGATCCTGCCTCATAATAAAAATAAATAAATAAAGGGCTAGGAATCAATCCCCAGTACCCACATCCCAAAAGAAATAAATATGTGTACAAGATCTACTATCACATGCCTCGTAGCATTAATAATGAACTTAATATTCATTGACAGCTTGTAATTATTTTACATATGTCTAAATTAATTCCTTTAAATTACTATTATTCTTCTCAATTATTAAATGATGATACTGAGACATATGGAGTTAAGAAATCTACACAAAATACACTGCTAGAAATTAGTGAAGCTAGGTCTCTATATTGGCAGTTAGATTTCAGAGTCCCTATTTTTCAGCTCAGTGACTAACTTTTGATGACCTATCTTTGTAGCGGGTTTTCTTTACAGTTCCTGGAGCATGATGATGGGTATGGTAATATTACTCTCAGGCAAGATTATTTAAATAATAAGAAATTGTGAATACTTAACAGAGCAAATGGGAATTATCAAGTTAAACTATGTTTTAAAATATGAAAAATTTATGCCCAAATGGGCCATGCTTCCAAATACATATTGCAAGTACATGGCCTAATACCAGCCAAGTACTGAGTAAGTCTGTATTAGCTATCTTTTGATGTGTAAAGTATATCACACATTTAGTGGCTTGAAAAAAATATTAATTACATTATTTGAAGGTCAAAGTGGTCCAGTCACAGCTTAACTGGATTTTCAGCTCAGAGTCCCACAAAACTGTGGTCAAATCATAAGGTAAACTGTGTTCTTATTTGGATGCTTGCCTAGGAAGAATCTTTCTTCCAAGCTCTTGTAGCTGAGCTTCAGTTGTTGGCTGAACTAAGCTTCATTCAGTTTTTGGCAGTTTTTTTTTCTCCTGGCGATTTTATAATTGAGGGCCCTGATTTTTCCCTTCCTGTTCATCAGAGACCACCCTCAGGTCCTAGAAGTTGTTTGCAATTCCTAACAGACACCTTCATGTCCTTATAGCATGGGCTTCTCCAACATATTCATGAGCATCATCAAGGCCACCAGGAGGTCCTCTCCCTTCAGTTTGTCAAGATACACATAGTATCATGTGATGGGACATAAGGATGAGAGTGATGGCCCTTAACCTTTGGCATAGCATGTAACCTCTTCAAATATAATCATGGAAAGAAAAACTTTTAGTATATGACATTACCTAATTACAGGAGTGATATCTCATAACTCTGCTTTATTCTATTGGTTGGAAGTCACTCTCTTCATATCTATAGAAGATGGCAGAATTTTAATATTTCACTGGTGATAATTTTGTATGTGAAAATATGCAAATTTACTTTATAAAATTTAATGTAGCTTCATTCTAGTTTCCTCAACAGTTATCTTGCCAATTTAAGGAGAGTCAACTCCCATACAGTCACTTACTTTTAAGTTCAGGAATAGTTCTTCCTTTTTTTCTTTCTTTCAATGGAATTACAATTGCCAAACATAAATGCACTTATTAAAGCAGAATTTAGTAATATAGGAAGTAGATTTTCTTCAGTCTGTTCTGCACATTTAGAAGAGAAGACTGCTCCATTTCTTTAGTAGAACCAGGATACGTGTGGAGTCCCTCACTCAGACTCTAAGCCTCAATTGCACAATGCTTTTCTGAGAGTCAAATATGCCAAGCATTTTGCAATATACAGCCTTATTTCTAGCTGCCCATCGGTGTAGGAAGCTCTCCTCTGAGACTTTCTTCTATTTAATATGCAAACCTCAGCTCAAATGACACTGCCCCCAAAAAGCTTCCCTCAGCACCTCTTCTCTGAAGTCCCCTGGTCACTTCCTATCATTTTATTCTGTTTTCTTTCCTTTCAGAACATGTTTTATCAATTATTTTGTCCCCCCCAACACTGATTGTGAGACTGAAGAACTCTGTATTGTTTCCTAGTTTTCTCCTCCTTACTTACCAAGGCCCAGCGTGTAATAAATGACTGGCATAAGGAATAAACACATAATCCTTAGTTGAAATTTTTTATGTGACAATAGTATGTGAAAAATAAGCAACTTACAAAGATTCTTTATTTGGATTGATATTTTTAAACTTTTTAATTTTTTACTCTATCAGTTATTTTTTTTAAATAAAAACAATATCTAAGTGTACTATACCAAACAGGTTATTAAATTTCACTTGGATGACTCTATGAACCACAAAATCTAAATTCAATCAAGATAGGGATCAATTAAAGTTATATTATTCATAACATCAAAAAGCATTTAAAAAAAGCATTTTAATGTAAGACTGATCGAAAATTTAAAAATGAAGTCTATATCAGATATTACTTTGTTTCAATATGGTGGAACATTACTTTTAAGTACTATGGAAGTGATATTTGACTTAAATTAGGGAAAGTTAAGGGAATTAAGGCATTTATGATTTTTAACAAAGAAATGTATTGAAATCTGAAAAATGTATTATAAAGGCACTATAATAAAAGATTAAAAATTCCATATTAAAAAGTAACAAAAAAGTTGCTACAGAACAAAATATCAAGTTATTCCAGAAATGGAGCAAAAAAAAAAAAATAGACTACAGAGTAACTTATAATTGCAGGAAGCACCTTGGAGTAGAAAACCAAATATAGCACAAATTTATTATTCATAAAGGGCTTTAAAAATTATAATACAAGCATTAACAAAATCTAATATCCTAATATCAAAATATTCTAGAAAAGAAAAATATTAATGATGATGCTAAAAAGGGACACTGTTGTCATATTATTTGTAAATTCTCTCCTTAAATTTTAGATGAGTAACAAACAAAGATCTTAAGAAATTTGGAGTTGACGTAAACGTGGGTAAAAGAATAATAGAAAAATTTACCATGATACAAATGAGCAAGATCTGTTGACCTTATTTTCCAAGATTCTTAAAGGATTCTTTTGTTCATTTTGCATTTTTGAAAATTTCTAAAGAATATATGTATATATATGAAAATTCATTTGGCATTGAAAAATTGCCTGAATGTCTATAAGCAACCATTGTGCATCTATGTAAGAGGAGGAATCTAATGAGGTACCAGAGATTTGAGGTCACCTTATGATGTTTAAATTTTTTAAATAACTTGGAAAGAACTATTCAAAAGATCTTTGTAAATCATAATAAATAGGAAAGCACTACAAAAACCAATGGAATTATAAATATCTTAAAAGGCTGTAAGCTGTCATTTCAATTTCTCAAATTTTGACATGTTCCAAGTAGTAACATATTTAAAATCTTTGTGAAGATTTCTGTCTCCTGTTTGTAACTGGATTCAAAATCTAAAACAACTTTAAATTTAAGTCTTATCTCCATTGAAAAGTGAAAGACAAATGAGAAAAGATAGACAACCAAGAAAAGACGATATAAAAGAAAATTGAGCAAAGAGGGTGATAGAATGCTAGGTGCCACATGAGGAATAATATGGTTTATTACTCAGTTTTCCAGTTGAATTTTCACCAGTCATGTCTTCCCCCCAAAATGAAGGAATCTTGCAAGAATCTAAATAACAGAAGTAAAAATATCATGCATTTCACCATCCAGGACTGATTTGAATGCATATCAACCAATTTTATAACAAAAACAGCTCTCATAGGAAATAGATCATGAAATTTTCAAGCTGGTAAAATACATTTCCAAATAGTAGAAATACTTAATTCACACACACATACACCACATATATATGTGTGAATATATATATATATTATATATATATATAAAACATCATATATCATGAAGTATATATATATATACAGTAACATCACTACAGGTATATATATATATATAAATATATATATATTTGATTTTGTTTGCTAAATGTGATTAATGGCACACACTTTTACTTATGTTCATAAGGAAATGTATGCAAGAAGCAAGAGAATAATCTCCTTTAGCAGTGGGTACTTGCCCAGGATGTCCTTAAATGTAATGCCTTAAAACCATTTTGAAATTAATCATCAAAGATATATCAATAATGTCAAATCTTGCTCAGTTAGTTTTCAGTCAGTATCATTTATATTTTTAACTGGAAATCCCACATAACAATACTGTCAGCCCTTTGAACCCCAAATAATATTCGACTATCTCCTAGATACAATTATAAGAATATAAAAGAAAGTCAAATATTTAATAGGTTGCTTATGGACTTATAATGGTTAATTTTACATTGGTAAGACTATTCAGTCATTTGTTGAAACACTACAATTTGCTTTAAATTAAGATGTTTTGGGTACATGTACCAAATCCCTGTGATAAATGTAATCACTATGAACTTCAAATATGCTTTAAAAAATTAAAAATTACATAAGAACCATGCAGTAGCCAATTACATTACTGAAGCTCCAAAAATTAAAAATTAAAAGAATTCAAATTTTGTTTCAAGAGATGTAGTAATTTGATTGACATTTATAATTGGTTGACTTTAAGTTAAGCAGTTTACCTTCAATATTGTGAGTAGGCCTTTTCCAATTAGTTGAAGGATAGAAAAAAAAGATAGTAAGAAGTGGGGAAATAGACCTTGCTCAGATGGGAAGGGCATCAAGAGACGGAACAAAAAGCAAGGGGAAGGAAAGGGTTGAAAAAAGAATTAAGATGCTATGCACATGTGCCAACTTTCCTCACAGAATGTGATCATTACATACAGCAAACATGTACTAATAAAAATAATTATAAAAAAGA
This sequence comes from Heterocephalus glaber, assembly GCF_000247695.1. The sequence continues at coordinate 8,733,638 of NW_004624761.1, forward strand.
AAAAATGAGGCTTTCTGAAAAATAGAAAAAAACTGCCTTAAAATTATAACAGAAAATCTGAGTATTTTCTGTGGATTTTAGACTCAAGACTGATATAGCCAATCTTACTTGAACTTCTAGCCAGCCATTCAGATTTTGGTCTTCCCAATTCCGTAACTATGATACACCCTTTCCATAGAATTGCTCTGTCACTTTCTCTGTTTCTCTGTATTATACAATATTTATATTATACATAATAGGATGCTACCTATCTATCTGTATTTATCATCTATCTATATCTATCTATCTATCTATCTATCATCTATCTGTCTGTTTCTATTTCTTTAGAGAAACTGATTAATACAGAGCTCAATGCTTTCTAAGGAACTATAGTGCCTACTCATTTGTACAGGCAAAATATTATCCCTACTCTGTATCAAAGGGATTATTTTTTATTTTACATAAGCAGTGATGCAAAATCTTAAAGCCTGGAGATAAGATAAAGTAAAGTAATGTAAAATAAAATAAATAAATGTGGTGTTGGACTACTCTCTTTTTTTCTTTCAGAAAACAAAAGCTTCAAAATTAACATGAATGCAAGACTCTGTTATTAATAAATGCAAGACTCTACTATTAATAAATGCTAACGAAGAATCTAGGAGTGATATTATGGAATATAATCGTGGATATTTTTCTCTGACTTTCTACAGAAACATATCTATAGACATTATATCATCAGCAAGAAAATCATTAGAAGCTTATCAAATATTAAAATTTTCAATTATCCATTCTAATGAACATTCTTAATGAATTAATAAGGTGGTTAGTATATATTGTTTTCCTCAACATTTACATATTTATTAATATTGTTAATATAAGGAAGAATTCTGCAATATTTTGAGCAGTGACTAAGAAGTGTCAAATGATTCATGTCATAATTTTGGCTATTTTTAATGGAATAATATGCTAGAATAATATTACATATTATTGAACACTTCAAACCTTTATTATAAAAATCCTACCTGGAAATACTATAATAATGCCAATTATTAGATTTCTCAATTTGAAGCATGAAAATAGTTTAAAAACAAATGGCAATATGTGAAAAGGTGAGGGAAATCATCCCATTACTTTTTCTAATACATTTATATCACTTTAAAGTTTACAAAACATAGTTTCTTGCACAAATATATATATATATGTACATATATAATGTACAATAAGATCAACCTATTGTCTTTATTTTTTCATGAAAATTGGCCCAGTACAAGAAATAATTGATCAATGGAAATGGGTATAACCTGGAAAGTTCAACCCAGCTAGATGCTTGTCCACATTTTATTCATCAAGAGAAAGCCCAATGGTATAGATATATGAACAAATGTATTGTCATTTCTTTAAAAATATAGTACAGAATATATTTATAGAAAAGCAGCAAGCAATAAAAAACTGCTAAGAAGGTTGTATATTCTCATTTCTTTCTTACTTGAATTTCTCCCTCGTGGAAAGGATTTTTTATATTCATTTCAGCAGAAAGCTGTAAAAATTATTACATTGGATGGCAATAGGGAAATACTAGGGGGTCACATGACTCACTTAATCAGTTCTTTGTGTTTTTTACAATGGCTTCTAAGTTAGCACTCTCATAGAAAAATCTTCAAGCAATTTGAGCTAGTTCTTTGAGAAGCCTTCGTTTTTTAACCTTGACTGTCTTGAATAGTAATTATCTTGTGAAACTATGTTTCTATCAGATTTGATATCAAGATCACCATTTATCTGTTCATAAACTTTAATAGATAATGACTTATTTTTCAAAGATTGAAATGTTAGCTACAAGGACAGAGCTTTAGATTGTCATCATTGTCTGATAAGCATCTCCTTCATTCTGCTACTGTCTTCATGCCCTCTTTACGATCCTGTTCACTGTTAACTTTCTGGTTTTCGTAGTAGTAAATTTTCATACATCCTTTCACTTGTCAGAAGTCAGGTTATAATGAGTCTTTCTACTTTATTCAGATTTGACAAATGTGCATACAACCATTTTTTCACCAACTTGGAAATATTTTTAAAAATGAGATCATTTAATATACTATTATTGAGCAAAAATTTAAATTAATTATTTTTGTCTAGAGAAGCTGCATAGGGTGGGTAATTCAAGGAAGAGCTTCCTTATTCTATATCTCCAATCTGGAGTATCATGAAACCATCTGAAGAGAGCAAGGTTTACGTCTCCTTCTCTCCCAATAATACTTTTAATATACAGCCTCAGGGAAATTCGTAGTACTAGGCCTGTTCTCTTCCCTCATTCAAAGGGCTCCCACAGGGCAATGTCTGATAATGTCTTTCAAAGATACCCTTAGGGATTAAACACAAAAAGTATGTACAAAAGTACTGGAATAACATTCTAGGTTAAATATTGTGTCTTTTAATATAGGAGGCACATTATTTTGAGGGAAAATCCACAAGAATAGGTTGAGACAAAATTTTCAATGTTGGCCTGCTAGTTTTAGATGGAAAATAGTAGGTTTCAGATTGATAATCTGGCTGAGTGGTGCTGTGGGAAATGAAATGATCACTTTATCTGAATATTTCATCTAGAAGCCCATCTCTGTGGGGAAAAATGCTGAGAAATTTGGTGTTATAATTGAATACTTCTGGAGATAAATACATACTATCCACATTTTAAATATGAAAGGGATTACTGGGTTTACTATTTGTCATTTGGAAATATAATAATTTACTTTTGTTATATTGTGGAGTGGATTACTGACAGAATATTAATATTTCAGTGACAGTCTAAATAATTTTAATAGTTTAAAATGTAAAGTTTTATGATATACTATGTGGGAAAGGAAGGAAAAGAGGTGCAGGATACTGTAAAAGTATGAAGCTTTAAGGTATGTATTTTACAGTGTTCTGAGAGTTTGAACATTAGATTTGTTGGTGTATACATTTTCATAACAAAAAATGGAATTTTATTGCATAACAGTGAAAACAAGGGCAAACTCTTTCCACAGATTTGTCAATAATACTCAATTATGGTATACATCTGGATTGAGAAAGAAATCTGATGAATGCTGTCAGAAAATTTACTCCGAGTAATTTTCCTCCAATATTTTCCCTGCAGACAATCCGTTGAACAATAGTGTTATTAAAAATTTGCACTCAGTGTGAATGGAGCTAACTTTCATATTAAAAACAGAATGGTTTATGACTTTCAGATCTCCAGAAAATAGAATAAGCTATTAATTCTTTATTACAATTGAGAGGCTGCTTTTAGAGTTGCTTTCTGACTGATACTTCCCTCAGAAACAAAGGAGGCACGTGGAAACTGACTTATCAAGACTAAAATTATTGCTTTGAAGTTCCTGGGATTTTTCACATACATTTTGTTTTTGTTTTTGATTATGGCCTTGAAGAAAAATATAAAGGTGATTTGGGAGAAAGGCTAATCCCAGCATTTAGCTGTCAGTATCCTCTAATGGAGCCTTTGTGGGGAAAAGGAAACTAAATCTTGGAGTTCAACATTGTGTAGAAAATGTTGGAAATTTCATGAGAGCAGTCAGGTCAGAGAAGAATCTCCTGCGATGCTACGTGGTCTCTAAAATGATCCTAAAATAATGAGTTGGTATGCCTTTTGTTCTTCACATGAAATACTGTGAACTCCACTCTGATGGGTAATATTAAGAATAAAGAAGTAAATTAATAGATAAGTCTTCTCCTTGGGCACTCTAAATGTTAAAAGATATGTGGAAGTATGAAATATTAACTGATCACTTTGATTTCACTGGTTTAAAATAATAGTGGAGGATATTTGGCAAGTTTTGGGAATTAAATATCATTATGCTGGTGAGATACAGATATTCAAAGTATCTGACCTCAGGAGCATGGTTAAAAACAGGTGATTATTAATATATCAGACAAGAGAAAATAGTTTTATTTAAATTGCAAAGCATTTTATTGTTCATTTTATCTATAGATTGTTGTAAGAAAATAAGCTAATGAACTGTATTAGTCTTACTTCATCTATAAAGAGTTCAGGCTTTTCTATTACTGGGGAAAATATCAGTCTCTTGTGTCTAGGTTTTCTTTTACTGGGATATTCAACAATACAAATGGTTTCAGTATATTTAAATGTAAAAATGACATGAAACTGATTTCTTAGATGCAATAAAATAATTTTCAAAAAAGGTTAAAGACATTTTTACCTAAAATTCACACTTGCATAGTTTATTAATTAAATTGCTGAGATATAACAAACAATCTCTAAACCTGTGGACTTAATACTTAAGCCCAATTATGTGCTGTTTCTGAGGAGCTACTTTTGGGTGTAGCTCAGGAAAATGAGGAAGGGAGAACTTTGTAGAAGCCAGGCAATGCCCAGTCAGATGTGGTGCTGGCAGCTGTGCTGGGATATTGTTTGAATAATTAGCTTGGATTGAACTCAGAAGAGGAGTACAAAGGAGACTAGGGAGTTCCAGGTCAAATGTCTGCAGGCCTGTTTTGTGAACTTCCAGATTGGAGCAGCAGGCAAAAAGTTTTGCAAGGGAACATTCTGAGGAGGAGGCTGGCTAAAAGGTGAAGGAGACTTAAAAGGTTGCATGACTATGTAATTTTGTAGCCAGAAGAGCAAGGTGTATTTAAGGGCATGAACTCTGTAGCTTAGTTAATGGTGATCAATAGTTCTGTGCCTCCATTTGTTCATCTATGCAATTGGTATAAAAAGATTATTATAAAAATGAATGGTTGTGTATAAATACTAAATTTTCTTATCCATTGATCTGTTGATGGGCATATAGGCCACTTCCAAGATTTAGTTATTATGAATTGTGCTGCTATAAACATGAGAATGCAAGTGTCACTGTGATATGACTTTAACCCTTTTGGGAAGATACCTAAAAAAGGAGTACTGGGTTTGCCTTAATGTAATGTGAAATAAATCAGACATATAATCTGAAATATCACATGACTTTTCTTATATTCTTATTCTTACATTTCTCCAGTGTTGATAGAGGTTCCAGGATGTCATGATAAAGATTATCAGTAGAAAAAGTAACACACACACACACACACACACACACACATACCTATGTAAATCTTCATTTGAAAATAGCAAATGTTTTTATTCTTTTATTGGTACATTTTAGGTATACAATACGTTTACATTTATCATTGGGTGCTTGTACCTGTACATGATGTATCTTAGTTCTTATTTTTTCCCCATTACTTGTGCACCCATAACCCACTCCACCCTTCCTATTTACAAAGATTTCATTTTCATTTTTTTCTTTTCTCATTTTTTTTCCTTTCCCTTCTTCCCTTTCCCCTTCTCCTCCCACCATCTCTACACCTTTGTACTGTTTCCTATTTTAAATTATCAATTATTCATTTTAATCCTTTACACTTTCAGTTTCTCACACTAGAGAAACTATTCGGTATTTACACATGTGTGTCCTATTTATTTCACTTAAGAGTATGGCCTCAATATGCATCCATTTAGCTGTAAATGTCTCTAGTTTTTCATTCTTTATGGCTGAGTAGTGCCCCATTTTATAAAAAAAACACATCTTCTTTATCTGGTCTCTAGTTGATGGGCACTTGGGCTGTTTCCAAGCTTTAGCTATTACAAACTGTGTCTCTATGAACATGGGTGCACATATATCGCTTTGGTATGATTCTTTTAATTCTTTGGGGAAGATCCCCAGCAGGGGAATAGCTGGGTCAAATGGGACCTCTAGCCCTAGCTCTTTGAGGTATCTCCATACTGATTTCCACAGGTTGGATGATTCTGCACTCCCACCAACAACAGAGAAGGGTTCCTTTCCAGACACACCCTTGCCAGCATTTGTTATTGGTTGATTTCTTCATAGCAGCCATACTTTCTGGGGTGAGGTGGAATCTCAGTGTTGTTTTCATCTTCATTACTTGAATGATCAGTGATGTTGAACATTTTTTCATATATTTATTTGGTGCTTTTACTTCTTTGTCTTAGAAATGTCTGTTTATTTCAGATGTCCATTTTTGAACTGGGTCTTTGAATTTGGGGGGTCTAATTTTTTTCAATTCTTCATATATTCTAGATAGTAGACCTTTGTCTAAGGTACAGCTGCTAAAAATTTTTCCCAGATTGTAGGTTGTCTCAGCTCTTTTGGTGGTTTCTCTTGCAGTGCAGAAGATTTTTAATAAGATGAGATTCCAGTTGTTGATTCTTCATGCTAGCTCCCATGCTACTGTGGTTTTAGTCATAAAGTCTTTTCCTCTGCCAATGTCTTCAAGAGTTCTACCTAACTTATTTTCCAGCAAGTTTAGTGCTTCTGCCTTAATATTTAGATCTTTAATCCACTTCAATCTTAGTTTAGGGCATGGTGATAGGTATGGGTGTAGTTTTAATCTTTGGCAGGTTGAAATCCAGGTTTTCCAACACCATTTATTAAATAGGCTATCTTTCCTCCAATGAGGGTGGTTGGCTCCTTTATCAAAGATGAGGTGGCTGAGTATGTCTGGAGTTGTTTCTGCATCTTCTAATCTATTCCACTGATCCTCAGGTCTGTTTCTTTGCCAGTACCATGCTATTTTTATCACCGTAGCTTTGTAGTACAGTTTCAAGGTGGGGCTTGTGATAGTCCCATCCGTGTCTCTGTTGCCTAGAATTTCTTTTGCTACTCTAGGTCTCTTCTGGTTCCAAATGAATTTTTGGATTGTTTTTTCTAGCCCTGTGAATTATATTGTTGGAATTTCAATTGCCATTGCATTAAATCTATATTGTAGTTCTGGAAGTATGGCCATTTTCACTATATTGGTTCTTCCTACCCAGGAACAAGGGATGTCTTTCCATTTTCTTATATCCTCCTCAGTCTCCTTTTCCAGAGTGCTGTAGTTTTCAGTGTAGAGGTCTTTCACTTCCTTTGTTAGGTTGATTCCTAGATGAAAATAGCAAATTTTAAAGACAGTGCATCATTCTTATCCAGGAGTCAATAGGTACTGCCTTGATTTCCAGTTTGGCATCCCCCACATGGATGACGTAGGGGGCAAACACAATAGCCTTGGCAAGATAAATCTCACACTGAAGGTTTGCACTGTGGGTAAATCTGGTGTCTAACAGAGCACAGTGTAGTTCCTAAGAACTAAAAAGAAAGAAGCTTCAAAGGTCATGGGACCTGTCCTCTGAAGGCACCTCTTCTGTAGGACAAGAAGCTCATCACTAGGAAATTTGATGGCAAAGAAGAGAGCAGGAAAAGAAATTAATGATCCTATTGAAATGCACACAAATTATAAATTCATTTTATTTTAGTTTCCTATTGTGTGGTTGTTGTGATAAGTCACTCTACTGTGTCTTAAACAACTGAAGCCTTTTCTCTTGAAGTTCTTTAGAATGGAAGCTGCAATCATTTTCTGTGATCTAAAGTCAAGACATCAGCAGCCTTTTTTCAGCTTCTTGTGAAAAAGTCTATTTGTGGCTCCAGGGGCTGCCTACATGCCTGGAGTGTGGTTCCTTCTTTCACCTTCAAAGTGCATTACTCAAAATTCTTGTCCCTCATTGTACTGCCTTCTGATTCTACTTCTCTTTTATAAGAACCATTGTAATTCCATTCACCTCCTAATGCAGGATAATCCTGTCATCTCAAGTTTATTAATTGAATCAAAAGTCCCTTTTGCCATATAAGGTAACACCAATTCCAGGATTTAAGGCACAGACTTATTTGAGGAGCTATTATTCAAATTTGCTATACTTCCCCCTACTCAAAGAAAACAAGACTATAAATAAAAGAAACTGTACTTTTCCATGCCAATGGGAGAGGGCAGTCTTGAACTAAGAAAATTAGTTAGACCCCCAGGTATACTTTCCCTATGTCTACACACAACTCTCACTACTGGTGCCTGGGGTGGGGTGTTAGGAGGTAAACAGAGTAGAAAACAGCATCCATAGAATACTTCAGAAAGAAAAAATGTCCAGAAAAGTAAAATAAAAGTATTTTAAAATTTAAAAATCCTTTTAACAAACACAAATGCAAAGTAGAAGACAACTGTATCACTCCAACCTGAATAAAATGTATTAAAGAATAATTTTCAAATAAGACATCCTGAATAGGAAATTTAAACAATCAGTAAAAAAATGTATGAAAAAGGAAAAAATAAAAAGCAAGCATTAATCAAACTCAAGAAGAAAAGTTTGAGAGAAAATACCACAACATATTAAAAATAAAGACTAAATTACAGGACACCAAAAGATAAGTATAGTCACTTAAATTTAATGAAGGGCATTGAAAAGTTGCCTGAAAACAGATACAAGTAAAAGATTGGGGAGTACAAAAGTATAAATATGAAAAACAAACATTCATACACACCGTGGGACACAGAAAATCTGCAGCACATTCAATTAGAACACCAGGAGGAAAAAGGGAAGCAAAATAAAAGAATGTAAAATACTAATACATAATAATAAAATTGAACATCAATGTACATATCAAAAGGAATTAAAAGGAGTTAAAAGGAAAGTAAGAAATGAGATCAAAAAGGAAATGTAATACATTTTTAAATTAACTTATAATAGAGGTAAAAAAATAACATTGCAGTTGAAACAGAATACACCAACCATATAAATAAATGTAAATGGACTGAAATCATTTAGATTTTCAAATTGGCTCATTGACAAATTCAGCTCTGCTCTATATGAGAAGACTGCCTAAAATAAATGGACTCATGAAGTCTAAAATCAAAGATCAATGATATACTCGGAAAAGGCTAAAAGTAGAGGTTACATTGCAACACCTGTAAGGAATTCAGGACAGAAAAGAACTAAATATGTCAAATAAGACAATGTGAGTTTCTGAGATTCCTAATTCACAGTGAGTCCTAATAACTATTAGTAACATATACAATAACATAATCTTCATAAACAGAACTATAAGAGATACAAGAAAAAATAAACAAACACTTAATAGGAGACTTTAACATTTCACAGTTAAATATAGGCTGAGTGGATCAGAAAATAAGGATATAAAAGTCTTAAAAATCACAACTCATTTTTTTGAGAGAGAGAGAAGGTCTCAGTATGTAGTTCAGGCTGATCCTAGGATCAATTGCAATTCTCCTGCCTTGGCATACCAAATTCTGAGATTATCACCCTCAGGCATCCAAATTTTTACCACAGTCACTACCACACTTGAGTAACAAAACTCTTGAGATAGCTTTTAGGGCAATATCACAGCATTATACTTCGTAAGCAAAAGTACATTCAGGACACTGAGGACTTCACAAAAAATTGTCCAAATATTACATTTTAAGGTAGCTTTATTCAGTTCTATTCCATGGAAAAGTTACTCTCAGATAAAAGTATTAGAAAATTAGAAATTAATAGAAAACCAGAAATGATTTTTCACCTGGAAATTTGAATACTCTTTATTGAGAGATTTCTGAATAAAAGAAGAAACATTTAAATCTAAAGGTAAAACATAAACTATTATAATATAAATATTTCATATCAATATAATACTTTTAAAGCCTTGGGCAGAGAAAAGTTAATACTTTACATTATCAATAAATGTTAAAGAATGTGCATGTGAAACACTACCAACTCAACAAAAATTGCCTAAAATAAATAAAAAGAATATACAATACAGGTCATAATAAATATAAAAAGAGAAATTAATGAGACAGCACAAACACAGCTATTATGAGTAATTAATAAATCAAATACTTCAAAAACTTAATAAATTAGACAACATAAATGAAGGAAAATTGGGAAAAATAAGGCTGTAAAATCAAAAATTACAAGAGAAAACTAAATAATATATACAATTAATCTTAATAAAATGAATAAAAGATAAAATAAATCATGAGAAAATTAATATTGCAAATAAATTTAAAAATTAGATATATTCACGAACCTACTTTTTAAAAAATCTAACTAAAATGAATAATTTTTGAGAAACATGCATGGATCAAATAAATAAACCAGAAAATTCAATGGAAGAAAGAATGAAAGCTATTAAAATATGAATCCACGAAATAAGCCAAGTTCAGAGTATTTTATTGGAGACGTTTAGCAATGCTTAAAAGGTTAGAATATTGTATTGTTAAATTGTTCCAGAGTCTATATAAAACTCATACCCAAATGATTAATGGAACTGATTAATGGAACTCCCAAAATGAAATTATAGCCGGATTTAATAATGAATATTGATGCTAAAAATCTGTATAAAACATTAGCAAACATAATTCAAATAATAATATATCATGATTAAAATCTATCATTTTTAGTTATATGTATTCCTTTGAAAATTGTGCAATGTCTATTGTTCATATCCTAAAAGCATTTCCATATGCACTGTTCCTACAAAGGATTCAGATGAGTAACTTGAAGAGAAGAAAGTGAAATCAAATTGAAGTCTTTCCATAAATTTAACCCTGCATCATGGATAATCAGCAATAAAAGTGAGCATCTGAACCATTACTAACGGCCCCAAGAGCAGAACCAAAGCAAGGACAGACTAAAAGATGTCCCCAGAGGCCTTGCACAAGATCTGCTTCAGAATCCAGCTATATTTACATAGGGATTTGGAGGAGTGTTTGTTCTAGAAATGTGTTGTCTTCTGAGCCGAAACAGGGTTGTTTTCAGCTCTTAGAAATGTGTCTATGTTCGCTGTGTGAGGAAAGCATCGCGGATCCCTACTCACCTCGGCCTGGGTTCCCGGATTCGTCCGCGATGCAGCGCAGAGAACCGGCCAGGGCGACTGCAGAACCGCGGGTGGGGGGTGAGGATGGGAGGTCTGGGGAGTCTGGGAGGTGTGGGGGGCTGCGGGGAGTTCAGGGTCCTGGTGCCGGAGCCGTCTGCCTCGCGTTTGTCTTAATAAAGCACTGCCGGCGTGGGGGTGGGGGTGGGGAGAAATGTGTTTATGTTGGTTAAAAGGCAAGAGGAGATCAAAGTTACTTACAGAATTTTATTGATGTGGGTGACTACACCACAGATTGGCAGGTTTTCAAAGTGTGGAGCAGCCGTCAATTGATTTGTCTTCACAAGAATGTTCACATAGTGATCTGTCACTGATCAATTACACAGGAAGTCAGTTATGGTATTGCTTGTTATGGTTATATAACTGCCATTAATTAAAGTTTTAAATTTGATTCAATATACACTTACAATCATTGGTATTGTGATGGCAAACCTTTTAGAGATCCAATGCCCAAACTGCAACCCAAAACCTACTTATTTATTGCAAATTGGGAACACTGCAATTACACCTGAATACTGAGGTTTTAGTTTAGCAGAAACAATTCATACATTAACATCTTTTATCTCAAAAAGAAAACAACACAGGTGTGATAAGTTTGCCACCACTGGTATAGACTGTCTTTTATTTTTCCCTAGAGCTATGGAAATTCATTGTGTTCATCACCTTCAGCTTATTGTGGGTCAGAAATGTCCTCTCTCTAGCTAAGTGGAAGTAGTTTAATACTTGTGTTTTCTACTTAAAAGACCCATTTTCTTATCATCCAGATACCTCTGTTGATACATAGCATTCCTTATCAACTTCTTTTGTTTGAAAAATGCTTTAAGAAAGTATCACTGTAATATCATAGCAAAACAAAGTTACTATCTTAAAGACTGTAAGCATGGTTACCATATGCAAATTTACTCAGCTAAAGTACTAGTCTCTTTTATTATAAATATAATATAGAATCTGAAATATTTTGTGTTACGGACACTATCCTGGTTTTCCATTCGTGTGTACTTCTATAGTCCTTCAACCTTTAATATGTATTCATATGACAACATACTTTATGTTTCACCATTTAATAAGTGACATTTATTTAATCAATAGTCATGAGTAGCAAATAATCATAATTATAATTGTTAGAGAAAATGTATGCTTTTACTTTTTTCTGCTCAATTAGATTGATTCATTTTGGAACTATTAAATCTTTTCAGCATTGTGCAATAGAGAAATAAAATACTGTGGGAGAGGGTGGTAATTTTTAAATATTCATTCTCTCTTTAAAGGCAGAATCTCAATTTGAGGGGAGACACCAGTAAAAGCTGGCACTTTGTGCCTCAGAAGTGTACTTTATTACATGGGGCTCTCAGGAAACCTCTTTTTAGTGGGTTGTCTGTCACAATCATTCCTTATTCCCTTTTCTCTCCTGAGATATCTTCCTTACAACAATGATGAGTTCCTAGAAACAGAATTTTCAACTGACTTGCACAATCTGATGTTGACAAAACACAGGAGTGTATGCAGGACAAGGATGGGATCATAAAACCAGTAGACTAGACCTGCACTGACATCTCTTCATTTATTACCTAGGAGGGGAAAAGCTACCAATTTGTTTAAATGAAGCTCTATGTATATGTTTGTGTATGTGTGTATGCAACTAAATGTACCCCCTATTTCTAAAAGTACTTTCAGTTATATATTATCACTATGTGCAGTAATGCCAATGTGTAAGAAATACTAGAACAAAAATCAATTGTATTATTTTTCAGTAAGGGTGTCACATAGTGTGGGCATTATCAAGCATGTTTTTATGTGTTACACTAGAAAAACAATAAGATATATGTGTGTATAGAAATATATGTATTTTGAAATATGTTGCATATACCTTTATTTTTCAAGTGTTTCAATATTTATTTTGTTTTCCAGTGTCCAGGATGGTGTCACTAATAAAGATCATCAAACAGAAGGATAAAATTTGATTCATATTGATAGTTTGAAATATTCATATTAAAATATCAATAAGTCTTTTATATTTTAAAACTGTGTGGCATCACATAGATCGTGTATTTTATAGTACTACAAAAATAATAATGATATATTTTTAATGATTCTCCTGGAAAGGACATTGGGATGTGTAGTAATGAAAAATTCAATCACCTTTGAAATCTCATGATGACCCTCTGGATATTGCTTGGCTTTATTATCCTTCTACCAAGAGCAAAATTTACTGTTAAGTGCCTCTGCTTAATCAACCTTAAAATGATTTAATTTATATCATTAATTCCTTATTGAAACACTAAATATAACAAGAGAAAGACAGATTTTATTGAATATTGAGGAATCTTTTGATTGGTTCTGAGGTAAGTGATTGCTGACTCATCTTTTCTTCAGCCTAAGTGTGGTTACCTTTTCAGGAAAGACTGAAGCCAAATCACTGGTTTTTAGTCACTGCACCAACATTTTCAGGCTTCCTACTGTTCTACAGGAATTTTTGAAGTGGAGGTTATTTAAACTCTTAAAATGTTTATTACTTAAAAATAAACAGGAAAATATATTTCAAAGCCCATGAATTATCCCTGGGTCTCACAACCTATGACACTTAATGTTCATTGAAAAAACATTACATTAGCAAATGAGCATTTACAATGACACAGACACATTCCTTCCTAGGGTGCAATTCCTCATGCGACAGGTGTGATTTCACTGTGTGTGGAGGAGGGCAGAGCAAAGTGGCTGTGTTGGTACGTCAATGTCACAGCTTTGAGTCTGTTTAGTAGCTTTAACAACCTGAGGGAGACTCATACACTTTCTGAGTTTAGTTATGATGTTCAAAGTTCTTACCATATCTGGAAGCCAATGAAGTTTATGAGTGGATGGTGGAAATATTGTTCTATTTGTAATACCTTTTCCTTCCAGGACATGTTCAAGTTTCATCAGTTATCTCACTTTGCTGTGTTATAGCACAAACCAGTAGGGAGGATATAAAAAATGTTGGCCTTAATATCAGTAGATCATACAAGAACTGGGCTAAATCATAGTTTTACTGCTTCCTCCCTATGCGACCTTTAACAAAGCAATTAACCTTCAGACACTCAGTTTTATCATCTGCTAAATGGAGATTACTGTTCCCTCAGATATAAACAGTGAATTAGATAATTTTGAAGTCACCTAATAGAGTGTCTGGCACCTTGTGTGAAGTCAGTAGATATTAGGCTAATTGTAATTTTACTTTAAAAACATAGAGATAAACTTTGACATAGAATTTAGTAGCTTAATAAGATTCATTGGCAAATAGCTCAAATCACTTTGAATGATTCCAGAACAACAAGAATTATGTTTGACCATATGATAACAGCATTTTAAAGTATATTTATCCTTAATAATGTTTATTTGTGGAATTTGAATAATATTTAGAAAATAACTATATGTCTAAAACATAATTGGAAGAGTTCTTATATTTTGATGGAAGAAAGTCTTTTTAAAACTTTGGATAATTTAGGAATAATGTAAGGAGGAGGGGAAAGGAGCTTCTAAAAGCTTAGGCCCATGATGGGGTTTTTTAAGAAGTCCCAAATTAGTATGAATTAAAGAGGCTCCTCTTAAGGAAGTAGGAGTAAGTCAAGCTAAGTAGAGTGGACAGAAATTGAAATGTTCTTGTTTTATGTCTGGTTAGCCAAATGGGTTTGGGGTTTTCATTAGAGAATGGGAATGTTGTTTTCAGTATATCTTGGGGTTAAAATTCCATATATATTTTCATGAACACACACTGAAGTCAAGTTGTAGCTTTTTAAAAAAATTTTTTTTCTAACATTCTCTAAAATTATGGTGAAATTAAATTGTTGTTTTAAAAGTACCCACTTTTTCTTCTGTAGTATTCAAATTAACACATTTTTAGTCTTTGACAGGATGTCTTTATACTAAAATGTCCATGAATAATTGATGAGGAAAGTTATTAGCCTTTTAAAAAATTTCTGTTGTTGAAATAGTTTCCCAGATAACTAAAGAGATGGTGAGCAGTGTGAAAGACATGATTAGAGGCTCTAGAACAGAAACAGATTAAAAAAAAATAGATGAGCTCAGAAACATGCTGGAAGCCATGAATGCCCAGCATAAGAAAGAAATGGAAACCATGATTGCG
>NW_004624761.1:8785016-8822695 GCF_000247695.1 Heterocephalus glaber
ACAATCTCTGCTGTTATCTGAGAAATTATTTCTGATTTCATTTTTTCCAGATCTTCTTTCATTGCCAGTTCATTGATTCCAGGTGATTGAGAATAAGATTGTTCCATCTTATAGCCCTTTGGGGTTGCCTTAGGTGATCTAGAAGTCCTATTTTGAGACTTGTTTAAGTGTCTTCTCATTTCAACAGATGCAACCTGTTGCACCTTTGTTGAGACAACTTTTTGCTTTTTTCCTGTGGTCTTCAATTTTCAGCAAGCCACCGAGTAGCCTTTTTTCTCCTGCTCAGAAGTGCACCAATTCCTGGGTTCAGAATGGTTGTCTTTTGGATCCCAGAGTTGACCTGTTATCTGGTCAGGCTTCTGGCTGTGGCCTGTGCCCACTTGGGATGGTATCTAGGCTTACCTCTGGCTAGGGCCTGCCTCCCTATGTAGCTGTTGTCTGGGAAAGTCTTTGGCTGGGGGCATGCAACCCAGCCCCTGATGTCTAAGCAGGCTTCTGGAGAGGATCTCCGTGTACTTACTGATGGTATTGGGGTGAGCCTCTGGCTGTTGCTTCTGTGCCTGTGCAGCTCTTTTCCAGGTGGGTTCAGGGTAGGTGCCTGGGTGGAACTGCCTGAAGCCATGCCAGTCTGGTCCACACTGCTGCTTGCTGGGATCTGATCACACTTAACGATGGTATCAAGGCAGGCCTCTCTCTTTGATATTTATTTTTCCACTCAGAAGGTTTCAGTTCAATAGTAGGATATAGTCATTTTATATTTTTATGAATTTAAGTAAGAAAACTTTTCAATATATAAAATATATCAGATAATTACAGTAAAAATGTGATGAACTTGCTGTCATATGTAAACATTTTATGCATGTCTCAGCATTTTATGAAGCAAATACATATTAACTATAACATACAATAATCAACACATGTGATACATTGATATACAGAATCTCCAACAATTACAAAATGCACACTTTAAAAATTTGCACTCTAGAGACGTTGACTATGTCTCATGAATATGAGCCATTTAATTCTAAAGAAGAGATTTTTGTATTCACCAAAGATTATTAACCAAAATGTTTCTGTTATGAAAACCAAAACAGTGGTAAAAATAAATTTTTAAACTCATCCTATCATATACTTTCCTAAATAATATTTGAGTTCAGATGAAATAAAAATGGAAATTAATGATCATAATGAAAATACTAATTATTAAACCTTTGAGGTGATGGTGGAGCCATAGTGGAGGAAAATTTAGCCTAAGATGCAAAAATTGAAAAGAATAAAGATGAAATAAAAAACAAAACACATGCCTTAAGCATTTAGAAAATGAACACCAAAATACACAAGAAAAATAGGAAGTTTAACAGTTCATGAATAGGAGGCAAAGATATTACAAGATTATTTCCCATTCTGTAGGTTGTCTCTTTACTCTGCTGGTTGTTTCTTTTGCTAGACAGAAGTTTTTAATTTAATACAATCCCATTTGTTGTTATTTATTTCTTGTGTATATGAGGTTCTATTCAGAAAGCCTGGACTAAGCCTATGCCTTCAAGGGTTTTACCTGATTTATCTTCCAGCAGATTAAGTGTTTCTGTTTTAAAATTTAGATTTTTCATCCATTTTGACCGTGGTTTAGTACACGGTGAGAGATACAGGTCTAGATGCAATCTTCTGTATGGGGACAGCTAGTTTTCTTGTCACCATTCATTAAGGAAGATATCTTTTCTGTAGTGCATTTTTGATCTCTTTGTCAAATATGAGGTAGTTGAAAATTCCTTGGGTGATTCCTGCATTCTCTATTCTGTTCCCTTGATCCGTAAGTATGTTTTTGTGCCAGTCCCATGCTGGTTTTATCACTGTATATTTGCAGTATAACTTGAAACCTGGAATTTTGATGTTTAGTGCAGCACAACTCATAATAGCTAAAACTTGGAGGAGGATATATGTCCATCAGAAGATGCATTGGTAAAGAAAATGTGGCATTTATACAAAATGGGGTACTACTTTGTCATAAAAAGTATACACTTGAATCATTTGTAGAAAAATATATGCATCTTGACATCATAATGTTAAGTGAAATAAACGAGACACACAAGTTTAAATCTCACTTTGTTCATCTATATGAGAAATTTAAATTATAAATATAAAACAAATTAAAAAATGGATAATAGGAAATAGATACATTTCTTATAAATGGGAGTGGAATGAAGAGATAGAGGGAGAGGGTGGAAGAGGGGGAAAGATGATAAAAAAGAATTAAGATGTGTTATGTATATGTACCAACTTCCCAAAAGTAATATAATCATTATGTAGCACAAACATGTACTAATAAAATTAAAAATAAATAAAATAAAATATGATAAGATTTAAAAACTCACAAAAGGTGATTCTTTCAAAAGATTAATAAAATAGAGAATGAGTAAAGTTAAATTAAGTAACATAATGCCACAAAAAGTATTATAATTTAAAAGTAGTAACATTAATGATGATTAAAATGTAATAATATAAACTTAGATGATTCATACACTTTCCTTGAAAATATAAGTGACCAGACTTTATAAGGCTAAATACAAGTAATTCCTACAATCAATAAACAATTATTTCAGAAATTTTAAGTTTTCACAGACAGAAAGAACAAGTTGTAGATGCTAGTTATCTCTGGTATTGCTATCAGATAATTAAGAAGTAGATAATGGCTGTGGTATGGATGTTGTTATGTTTCCATGTTCATATGTTGGAACCCAGTGTTCAGTGTAAGGGGATGTGGATGATGGAATTTAGGCAATGATGTGGTCACACTGGCAGAGCCCTTATGAAGGAATTGAGTTCCCTTATCAAGGGGTTTCATGCATGAAGCTGCACACAACAGAGCCACTTGCTGCTCCCTGAGCAAGGCATCTGAGAGAGAAGTACACCTGTGTACAATCAGTATGGAAGTCAAAAGAGTTTTAGAAGTCAATATTTAAAGTGGTACCCTATCATTTTGCAATTTTGTAATTCATTAACAAGTGACAGTCAAGCCCACAGAGAAGAGAATTTTACTAGAAGTCAGACAATTCACTGGAGACCATTTTAAAGGCTGCCTACCATACTTGCTAAAGAATTATGCCTTAAAAAAGAAGGACACAAAATTTCTTAACAAAGTGACAGCACATTAGTGTTTCAAAATAATGCACTTTTACCAAATTGAGCGTATCTATGACTACAAGGTTGTTTGAAGATAGAAAAAAAGACTACATTACAATTAACAATATTTGACAGTCCTGTGGGGGAAAATATGATTAAGTGAATAGATGACACAAAATTATTATGCCAAAACTTAACATCCTTTCATGAGAGAAATAGCAAATTAAGACAAGGAGAGAGCGTCCATAAGTTTACAAACAATGTTCATCAGAAATTTTCAGTAAAAATTATATTGAATGGACTTTTAAACATCATTCTTGTAACATCAAGAAATACAGAGGGATAACCCTTATCACTGCGTTTACTTATTCAACATTTTCTTGAAGATCTTAACCAACTCAATAAGATAAGAAAAATAATTAAAAATACATAAAGACACAAGACAAGAAAAATAATTAAAAATATATAAAGACACAAAAATTAAAAATAGCATTATCATATTATGTGATTATCCATAGATAGAGATAAAATTTTACAGTTAAGAGTTTAGTAATTTTTTGATAGTTTACCAATAGAAATTGCATTTTTAAATCAGAGAGTTCTAGTAAATGTAATAAAAAATAAGATATTCATCACCAAACAATAAATAAAGTGTATAAAAATTAATGTTTGTGAAATATGGAAGAATGCTTAAAAACTTCAGCTTTAATAAAGATTACAGAAAATTATCCATGTAAATGGAGAGACAGTATGTACAAAAAAAGCAAGTTTAAAGAAAAAATTATATCATTTAATGTGGAAACATCACTATTTTCTCTCTTCATTGATTTAGTGTTTAATAACATTAGTGTTAAGCAGTCTAGATTAGAAAAATGCATTCTTTCTTATAAATAAAAAGAGTAAAAATCCAGTTAGTTGAAGAGATAAATTAGAATTAGAAACAGAATGGGTGACATTTTTATGAAAACAAAAATTATTTTCAATGCTGATTTCAAGTATAATAGTAATGAAATATTTAAAAGAAGTCCTGCTGGTCATAAATACTAAAGGAGATCAAATTCTGTGGTATAAAAGACATCTCATTAGTGAAAAGGCTAAATTAAAATACATCTTGATTTTGCTCTTAGTTTTCAATTGCCATCAGTTTCCCCTGTTTGACAATCATAAGAAAAAAATCTGGAATTGCATTTTCATACCTGTTGCCCTCCATTCAGTGGAAGAAGTTAATAGCCTGCTCTGAATTAGGGCCCATTACTTTCTATCCTCTACTTTCCTCTTTTGTCCTTGCCATTACCTATAATGCTTTGTCATAGACAAGGAAAAAAAGTCTTTTGTGAAGTGGAATGGAAGAGATTTACACTGTTATGTGTTAGGAAGTGTGAACAGGGTGATTTAGCCCTAAGGATTTGTGCAGCGAACCATGACAGATTGACCTCACTTTGAAGGTGGCAAAATATAAAACAGTGCGCTTTTAGATTTATGATAATATCGCATAGCAAATTGATAAAATTAAGTAAAGTATAAACTTCAGCATTGACTCCTTTTAAATTCTGATTTTTATCCTTTTTTATATGGATTTTCTTCTTTATGTACACAACTAACACTGTTTAAACCCAGATGTTACTGTGTGTTAAATGAAGCAAGAACAATTGACTTCTGATAGACACGGACATTTCTACAGAGGATTTTCTTGCAGAGACTAAGTCCCTGTTACACTCTCTTCATACTTATGATAAACTAAGATTGTATGTTACTTCTCTTTGATTTTCCTTGTTATATTATGATAATTGTTAAATGGTAATGAGCAAATTATGTATTTGTTCACCAGTTTTAATTAATTTTGAATTTAAGTGCAAGAACAGGTTAGCCTGTTGTATGACACACAATCCCCATAACAGCATTACTAGGAAAAGGAATTAGATGAATGTGCACATAAAGTTGCTTGGAACACTTAATTTTATTTCAGTTTTTGAGAAGGGGGCAATAATTTATCTTCTCTTGGTAGAGATTTCCATTTCTGAAGGTAAGGTTGAATTAAATTAAACTGACCATTACTATGGAAAGATGTTTAATTTATAGACAGTTTCATGCATTTCAATAGATTTACAATATATACCATAAGAAGATTGTCTTTACTAACATTCTATAAAATCCTTGCCTTTTTTAATGCAGAATATGTCTACACAAATATTTTATTCAATGTACTTGTAGGTTTATCAGCATTTCATTATTATTTTATGTATAAGAATAGAACTGTTAAAAGTTCTGCAGACTAAAACTTCTGTTATTTTACTAAAACTAAATTTTAAGAATAAAACTGGTTTTTTTAACATCTTTATACACAGACAAAAATACCTGGTATGTGGTAGACATGCAATTAGGAAAAAAATAAACACATAAGTGGATGAATGTCATTCTAGGTAACCATAAAGATTCTGTCTGTTTTAGCTATTTGCTGTTGTTTTAGCATGCTTAAATTCCACAGTGTACATAGAATGACAATTTTAGATTGTTTTGAGGTTGAATGTGCTGAAAGAAATGTGTGATCTCTAGGTGACCAGTCACACATTATAATGGGATAGCATAAAATGATGCAAAGAAATAAAGCAAGGGTCTCGGCAACCTGTCCCACTTATCATGCACCAATTCTTTTCCCTTCAGGAAGCCTGTTTTGGGACAGGGCAGTCCAGCTGGCAATGGAGTTTGATTTGTGATGGAAGAGGGGTGCTCATGTTTGGGTACCAACATAATCACCTAGAAGGGAAGTAGATCTGTCATAGAGACACATAACAAAACCTGATGTGTACACAAAGGCCCTTGGCACAGAGGCTCCAGTCCTTACAGCCAAGCAACCTCTGCAGTAAAATGGCATAAGACAGAATGTGATGCTTTTTATTCCTTTGTTTGGCATAATCAAGCTTCTGTCTAAAGGTAATTGATGCCCTTAAAAACATAAATAGCCATTTATCTTGGATTGATTTAGGTCTTTGTTGTAGCTCTCCATTCTTCTTTGAATTTATTTATTAGATTTGATTTTCTTTTTTTCTCCCTTTAACATAGTAAAGGATTCCACATAAAAGTGTTGTGATTGGGTCTGTTCCATTAAAGAGAAAGACCGTGACTTGACTTGTGACCTACATGAGGCCTGGAATATTTTGTTTTGGAAGAGATTAATGAGTGTTAAGAAGAGCTGCCTGACTTCTTTTGGTGGAAAATTTAACAGGTTTTAGAATGAAGTAATACCAAATGAACATAGTTTTATTAAACATGGTTTTATTAAATACTGCACTGGTCTCTGCAGAACTCTTGTACTCTTGCAACCTGTAAATGAGACTACTATAGTTGGAATGTTGACTGTCCCCCAAATGTCTATGTGTTGAAGGATTGGGCCCCAAGATGATCAAGTCGGGAGGTAGAAAAGTTATAGGAGATGGAGCATAATGGGGGGCCTTAGATCATCAGGGTCCTAACAATGGAACTGCAGAAGAACTGTCTGTTCTCTTTCTTGTGCATCCTGGCTAATGAGGTGAGCACTTTTGCCCTGACAACTCGCCTGCCATGCTGTGCTGCCTTGGTGTAGGCTCCAAGTGATAGGGCCTTTCGATCTTGCACTGGAGCCTCCCAAACTGTGAGCAAAAATTTACCTTTTCTCTTTATAAGCAAAAAAAGTTCCATGCATTTTGTTATAGGAATGGGAAGCTAACAAGTGATTTTGTTTGAAAACAGGATGTTGACAAATGTAATCAAGTTAAAGATAATATCATACTATATTTGGGCAAGTGCTAAATACTAGGTAATTTTTTTCCTTATAGGAAGTGGAAAATTTGGATAAAGAGACAAAGAATCACAAAAATTAAGGCCAGAGGAAAATTAAACACCAATGATTCCCGACAACGAACAGAAGGTAGCAGAAACAGAATTCTCCCCTGCAGACATCATAGTCTTGCTTAAAATCAAAACTGTGAACCAAAAATGTCTCTTGTTTAAACCACTATGTTAGTGGTAATCTCTTATGGTAACCCTAGGAAAATAACTCCAATTTGGGTACTGGAAAGTTAGAGGATACTGTAACAAATGCCTAAAAATGTGAATGTGGCTGTATAGTGGGTTCCCTATCCATAGCTCTACTTTCCTCAGTCACTGGTTAACTGCCAAGTGGAAGTGGGAAATTCCAGATGTAAACAGTTCATAAGGTTTAAATTGTGAGTCATTCCAGGGTGTGTTGCACTGTCGCCTCCATCCTATCTGAAATATCCCTTTGTATAGCAAATGCAAACTGTATGAAACACACATGTACTAAGGTCACTGAGTCACCTTACTGGTTATTGGACTGAGTGCTATGCCATTACAAGAGCTTGCATTCAAGTAACTCTTATTTTACTTAATTATATCCCTAAGTAGAAGTGTAGTGGTGATGGCAATTCAGAGGTACCACAGAGAAGCCAAAGTGTTTTCTAGTGAAGAAAATTTCTTGACTTAATAAGGAAAGAAATAAATCATATGTTGAGGTTGCTAAGATCTATGATAAGTAACTGTTAATCTTTTCCTATACCTAATTTGTAAATTAAACATTATTACAGATATTTATATATAGGAACGCATGGATATATAGAGTTAGGTACCTGTAGTTTCAGGTATCAATTGGGAGTCTTTGAACTTTCTCCCACAGATAAGGGAAAATTACTCTATTAAACGCATGGAGATATTTTTCTTTTATACAAAGAAATACATTTTTTTCAAAAGTAATGAGTAGAGGCTGGAAGTGTTTGGAGACATATGATAAGAACAGTTTAAACTACCATGAAGGAACTATTATTTGTGAGGGCTCTGACAAAAAGTAAAACTGGATAGAAAACCTCTACCATCTTAAAGAATACATACCCTCATTACATGAAAATAAGACCCAGCCAACACTATTCTCTCTGTTGGTGTTTACTCTGTAAGGGAAGTAAGGCAAGGATAATCTGAGTGGGGCTGGCACTTGTGATCTCTAGTTTTCAAGGCTGATTATTTTCCAACTAGGTCTTCAGAAAGGCATGTATATTGTCATGAACAGAATATTGCTAAATAGTGTAAAGGTGCTAATGGGTTTTCTGGTAAGATCTAAGAAGGAAATGGAAAGTGTGCTATTTAAAACTGGAGGAAAGGTTACCCTTTTATAGAGTGGTAGAAAACATAGCTAAACAGTTTTCTGCTGTTGAATGGGAAGTAGAGATTGTAAATGATTAACTTGGATACTTAGCTCAGGCAGTCTCTGAGGCAAATGTGGAAGGTTCACATGGTTTCTACTTGCTACTTATAGTAAATTACTAAAAGAAAGATATCAATTAAGGAATAAACTGCTAAGTGAAAAGGAACCAGTGTTCAATGATTTGGGGAATCCTCAACACATCCAGATAGCATGGTCTCTAGACAGAGTCTAGGATATAGCTGAATGGCCGTGTTTTTTTTCCTTAAATTATTTTATTGGTACATTTTAGGTATATAATATGTTTACATTTATCATCGAGTGCTTTTACCTGTACATGATGTATCTTGGTTCTTATTTTTTACCCATTATCTGTGTGCCCTTCACCCCCTCCACCCTTCCCTATTTACATAGACTTTGTTTCCATTTTTTTCTTTTCTCATAATTTTTCCTTTCCCTTCTTTCCTTTCTCCTTCCCCTCCCACTTCCCCTACCCCTTTGGACCTTTTCTTCCTATTTCAAATTATCAATTATTCGGATGTTTACTTAGGTTGAGTAGACATATAACTTACCACTGCAACTCTTGTCTCAGCAGAAGTCACCAATAGACACAGAGTTATACAGGAAGCAAGGTGGAGAACTTGGTGTTTAGTCACATGTTCTCTTCGACATTGACAGAGGACAAACAAGGTTTTTGAGAATCTGATACTTGTATAAATACTGCCAGCCTAACTGAAAGTGTTAGAGATGCAACAGCTTTCTGCTTTCTTAAGCTATCAACTGTTTGATAATTTATCATGTAGCTGGAGAAAATAAATACAGTCTCTAAAGGAAGAAAAATTTGGTTGAAAAGCTTCACACCTAAGAAAAAAATATTTCTTCTAGAATGGAGAGCAGGTGCCCCGGATAAGCTGTATGGGCTTCTTTAAATCTTTTGAAAAAGTAGCTATAATGTCTTTATTAAGAAATCAAGAATAATAAATAGGTGAGATCACAAGTAGAAACCAATTGAAAATTTATACAGTTATGGGGTATACAGGCAAATTGAGTGAAATAAATAAAGAAATAAATATATGGATTTTGCCAAAAAAATGTACACACTCCAGCAGTTCACCATACTAATAAATGTCTAGAAGCTAATGGCCACCACTTTGAGCATCTCTTGTAATTGTAGAGGCCAAATATAATTTGTATTAATGTCATGACATCTCAATAAATTTAGTATTAAAATATTTATGTTTTACTTTTCCTGATGTATACACATTTTTGACTCTCTCTCTCTCTCTCTCTTCCTCTGTCTTTCTCCCAGAGAGAGTTATTTTTTATTATTTATACAAAATAACATTTCCTTAACATTTTGGGTGAGACTGTCATTTCAAAGGGTTACTGATTCCATCACAAAAACTTTTTCTACTTTTGCAAAGACACTGGATTACCATATGGTGTGCAGTGTGGTGTCTGCCCTTATGTTCAAAGTCTAGATAGCATGGAAAAGCAGTATGGTAGTAGGTGCTTTATTAGGTAAGGTACATATATTTCCAGCTCTGATCCTTTTTCCACACCAGCATACTTGAAATACAGTTCTGAACACGCTGGCTTCCTGCACACACAGCTTCATGGTTGTTAGCAATAATAGTAGAAGAATGTTCAAACTCCAGGCTCCTTGTCTCCAAATTTCCTTCATATTACCTCCCATTGTTCCTCTTAACACAACTCACTAAACTGAAACATTGCTGTCTTGTAGCCTCCTTCCCTTTGTTCATTCTATTCCCTCTAACTTGATACATCATTCATATCCTCAACTACATCAAATGTCATTATCCTTCTATGTTCTAAAAAAACAAAAAAACAAACTATTCTCACCTTCCAAGTAGATATCAGCCCTGTTAGAACTCCTACAGGATTTATTTTATTTATGCTTTCTTACAACATTTCATCATTGCATCTTGCGCTTATTCTTTGTGCAATACATTAACTCTTTTACTATAATAAGATCTTTGAAGATAGGGCTGATGTCTGACTCATCCTTGTTTGTTCCTAGCATACCTCCCTGCAAGCCAAATGAGTTCTGTGTCTCTGAATTAATCCACAAAGGAAAACTGTGACACAGATATTTTTGGGATATTAGACTATATATATTTTTATTTATAGACCTTTGCTAAATCATCCTGTTTTACATATAACAAATAATTCTTGAGGATTTTTTACTGTAGCTATTATATACATAATATGTATATGCATATATACACTTATTTGTTACTTTCTATTTTTGAAAACATTTTATTAAGCTGGGGATCATTAGAGAAGAAAGAATCTGTTCAGAATAAAATGAGGGAATATTCAAAAACAGGACTGCTAGAGTCAGAGATCTTGGTTTTTAATCTATTTTTTTTTACTTTTGTTAGTAAATATTTGCAGTATGTGATGATCACATTCATTATAGGGAATAGGTATATATCAATTCTTTTTAACCCCTTTCCATCACCTACTTTTATTTTGCCAGCATCATATTCATATTTCTTATAAGATCTTATAAAGTTAATTATCATATATACAAGTTAAAAATCAGAGTAATAGGCCAAAAAACATATAAAACATGTAAGACATTTGTACTCTTAATGCTTCAGTTTCTCTGCTGACTGGCCTCTTATGTTCTGAGTTTTAACTTTTAAATCTGTAAAGCACAGATTATAATATCCTCTACCTTGACAGGCATGGTGGGGCATGCCTATAATCCCAGCACTCAAGAGTCTGAAGCAGGATTGCCATGCCTTCTAGGCCAGCCTGGGCTACATAGTGAGTTCAAGGACAGCCTGAACTACATAAAGAAATAATAATAATAATAATAATAATAATAATAATAATAATAAAAATAATAATAAACAAATCCTCTACCTCATACAGTGTTTATTTGGACAAAATAGTTAAGATAGATGAAGTATCTCATTGATTCTTCAATTAATTTTGGTTTTAATGTCATTAATCAATAGTAAGTAGCAGCCACATATATAAAGAGAATGCTGCCTGTGCTTCTAGATTCATGTCATTGTCATTAATATCATTGTAATAATCTTGACATTTTAACCAGCTTAAGGTAGATCTCCATTTGCACTGAACTTTGGCACATGGCAACAGCCCTTGACAACCCCAGTAGTGCTATCACAGCAGATGCCACACGCAGCCCCTCTGGGGAAATCCACAGTGACTTCTAAATGCTTTAATTTGCATATTGCTATAGTTAACTGAGCAATTTAAGAATAACATAAGCTATAATAAATCAATGTTGCTATTTTTACTGAGTAATTTGTACTGGAATGCAAGGAAGATTAAAAAATATATGAAAAATATTAAAAAATTCATGAACATTATCACAATCAATTTTCAGTGAAGAAATACCATAATGTTTCACAGTTTTTTCTTTTTAAAATAAAGCAATATATTTTTTATAATTCTATGGCTTTACATTTTCTGAAATTGGAAAAAATGATTTAATTAATATTTAAAACATTGGAGCTACTTTGATTCCTAAACATGTCACTATTAAATAAAGCATTATAAGCTACAAAAATAGAAACAGGACATACTGAATGTCTGGAAAATTATTCCATTATCTTTCTATACTTAGGCATTTAATAATTATTTTTTTCATTGAATAACACAAACTTTCAATTCCAAATATGAATATCTTGGGTTTTAGGACTTAGCTGAATCGGTTTCTGGCTTGTGAAGTCACTACTTCTGTAGGGAAACAACTGTAGGCTCTACAGTAACTTTATAAGGCCACTGGTTGAGATTGTAACCCACAAAGCCTGGAAACAGGACATGTAGAGGTAAAATTTGAATTCTGTAGTAGCTTAGTGTGCATTAGTTTAATTGTATTAGTCTGTTTTGTGTGCTATAACACAGAGTAGGTGATAAATTAAGAGGAATAAATTTATGTTTTCCAATTCTGAGCTTTGGGATTTTTAAGGTCCAGGGACTGTATCCAGAGAGTGCCTCAGTACTGCTTCCTAATACAGCATCATACAGAGAGTGTGAGCACCAGACAGACTGAACTTGTTTTGTAAGAACCCACTCTCCTGATAAGAACTCACTTTCTGATAACTGACCCACTCCCTGCCCAACAGGATTAATCCACTCCTGAGGCAGAAGGCTCATTACCAATTCACCTGTTCAAGTTCTCACTTCCCAACACTGCTGCATTTGGGGTGGTTTCCAAACTGCCGATTTTGGGGGCCACGATCAAACCGCAACAAATTGTAAAGCACATTCTCTACCATACTGAAATGAGAGAAGCTTCTCTATACATGGCATAAACGAGCATTTCATAAGTTAATTTTACAAATGGCCAACTTTAAATATAAACTAAATGAAAACTATTGCTTTTAAATAAGCTAGACAATAGATGAGGCTGTTGTACAGCCTCAGAGTTTTCAATGGAGAAATATTCACATAAAAGATAAAGAAAAACTGTAAATACTAAGGGGGATCATTGTGGGCTCAGTATGCAGAAATTCCAGTGTAGGCCAAAATTGAAGGACTAGTAGCCTATGTATTGCAAAGCCAAACAGAACACCCTGAAAGGATTATAGTCCTGAATCATGGACTGGTCAAATACAATTTCAGCGGCCCTCCTAGAATTTGTAGTATTATGAGGCAAGAGATCTCATGTCAAAAATTAATATTTTCTGATTCAGACATTTTAATTTAGCCAGTGAAGTCAAATCTGCCTATTTATCCCTATATTTAATGGCTAGCTGTGTAAGTGGTTCTCAATTGTCTTTGATCAACCAGATGTTCTGAGTGCTCAGGGGATTAGGCATTTGGTCTTGGAGAATTCACTCTACTGTTGTCACCTGCAGGAAAATTTTATACTATAGTGTTTTCAAAAAAACTCAAGAAATGACATTCACAAATACTAAAAATATGAATTTGTGTGTGTATAAATATATGAAGTTATGGAAGTACACCCACATTATTTGGAATAAGATATTTGCAATTAAATAAAATAGTTTCTCAGTGAACTGGAAACAGCTAATTGCATATACATTTGTGTTACATTTTTCTTTGCTCTAAATAATATTCTAGCATTTATCATAGTTGTGGCGAGAGAAAGAGAAGTTGTGTGGCAAGGGGCAAAAACAGTACAGAGGAAGAAAAACTATCTTAATAACACACCATGACAATTATGACTCTCTTAATGTAGTCATAATGATATGATTAAGAGCAGAGCTAGAGGTCAGTTGCTATTGTTAAAATAGATTCTAGAAAACACGCCTTCTGTTAGCTTGAGTTTCTCCATTAATGACCTAAGAGTTTTATTTCTAAAAGAAGCTCTAAGAACAGTTTTGAAGTTTGATAGTTTGATTAAATCTCCCTCTTACTTTAAGTTTTGCTTGCTTGACCGAATTCATTAAATAATTTGAGTTTTGTTTTGTTCAGTTGTAAAACTTGAATCTTACTTATCTTAAAGAATTTTTAGGAAAATTAAATAAAAAATAGATATTGGAAGCTGTGAACAAAATAACATAGTGTGCAGCATACAATGTTTTTAATGTTGATGCTCCTCACTTTTTCTCTGAAAATGTAACAATTAGAAATATACACAGAATTCAAGTTTTATTTTATAATCTCATAGTCAAAGTTATCATTTGTTGAGTTTATAATAATTCTCTTAGTCACTTTCTCTTCACTGGGACACAATATCTGACACCCACAACTCAAAGAAAGAGAAGTTTATTTGGCTAATGTTTTCAGTCCATGGTCAGCTGACTCCAAGGCAGAAAAGGAATGATGGAGGGGCAGTGGTAGAGGAAAGGAGATCATGTCATGGCAGAAAGGAAGCAGAGACAGAAGAGAGTAGCCTGGGAAGGGAGGTGCAGCCTTCAAGATCTTGAACCTCATTGACCTGGCACTAACCAGGCGCCACCTCCTAAGCTCACAGTCAGCTGCTGAAAACAATAGTGGATGAATCCATTGCCCCCATTATCCAATCATCTTCCAGAAGCACTGCCTCTAAGCACCTGAGAGTTTTGGGAGGCATTCTAAACCTAAAGTATATCAATAATCCTCTTGTGCACCCAGCAGATCTATGAGCAGTTCTTTCATAACACTTCTTCCTACTAGTTTAGTTACTATTTCTAGCTAACTGAAACCTCAGTTTCTCTCACAACAGTTGCAGCGGTGAGTTACCATTCTCCTCATCCTGGAATGTTGCTACTTAAATATAAGATTTATTATTTATGCTTTTATCTTCAAGAATGTGTATCATCCAAATAATAAGTCTTTTGGATTTCTGACTTTGTCTTCTTTTCTATTAGTCATTATCCTTAAAAGTGATAAGTATCACATCTATATCATTGTATAAAATATGTAAAAATGTTTCATGGAACTTTGGAATGGGTGGAACTATAGTGCTTCACATTTCCAGTTGACTTAATATTGTTTGAATTATTTTTGTGTGGAGTTTCCAACCTTGCCATCATCTTTGTCTGACATTCATCTTGCACAAATGATTACTATGAGACATCTGAATATTTTGTTGAAATTCTGATGTATTCTGTCTAGGGGGGTACCTGATGTGGAATTCTAATATATGAATCATTAAAGGAACTGATGTTAGAGTAACATACTAATATGGTGGCATGTAAGTGCCACCAGAATTTCCCTTTTGAAACAGGCACAAATATTTCCTTAAATAATCAATCTGAAAATTTGGTTTGATTACAGGTTTACTGGTCTGTAATTTTTTCATAATTTTGTTCCTGCAAAATTGGAATATCATTGTCCTATATCTTTTTTTCATCACTTCCGGGGTAATCCTGATTACCTAAAAATTACTACTGATGCCACCATAGTCTTGCTATGACTTTTCTCAGTAGCCTGGTAAGAATTGTTTCTGTAGATGAAAGTTGGATTCACTGAAGATCATACATATGTTCTTTTAATGTCCCATAAACAACTGAAGCCTCTGTTGAAAACAATACATTTATTCTACATTTTGTAGTCTAAAGATTATGCTCATTGGCAGAATTAAGGGAAGTAAATTTCAGGTTTCTTCACTTCCTCTTCTATTAAGTTTATGTCCAAGTTGTGAATACATCCTTTCTTTGTTCTGACTCTGGCATAACTAGCAACACGTCACTGACTTCACCACACTCCTCTTTAGATCTTATCATTCTGGGCAGGGAATTCTGGGCAGTTATTCTTGATCCCAGACACATTTCATATGTTCTTTCACAAAGGAATGAGTCCTTTAGCTTAACATCTAAATTTTAAAATTAATTTTATTGGTACATTTAAGGTACCAATATAATGACATTCATCATTACAAATTTGCACCCTTACATAATCCATCTCGTTTCTTATTTTTTTCGCATTCCCCTGGCCTCCCTTTAACCCCTCCACTCCTCCCTATCTATAGAGACTTTGTTTCCATTTTTTCTTTTTCTCACATTAAGTCCATTCCCTTCTTACTTTACCCCTACCCCTGCCACTTCCCCTTCCCCTTTGCACCTTTTCTTCCTATTTCACATTATCTATTATACCTTTTAGTCTTTATTTACATTTTCAGTTTCTCACACTAGAGAAACTGTTCTGTATTCACATGTGTGTGTCCTATTAATTTCACTTAAGAATATTGCCTCAATGTACATCCATTTAGCTATAAATGTCTCTAGTTTCTTATTCTTTATGGCTGAGTAATACTCCATTTTATTAAAAAAAAACACCACATTTTCTTTATACAGCCTCCAGTTGACAGGCAATTGGGTTGTTTCCAAATTTTAGCTATCACAAATTGTGCTGCTATGAACATGGGTGCACACATATCACTGTGATATGATTCTTTTAATTCTTTGGGGAAGATACCCAACAGTGGAATAGCTGGATCAAATGGGACTTACAGTCCTAGTTCTTTGAGGTATCTCCATACTGATTTCCACAGTGGTTGCACTAGTCTACACTACTACCAGCAGTGAAGTAGGGTTCCTCTTTCCCACAGCCCCACCAGCATTTGTTACATCAATTTTAATTATGGCCAGGACACAAATACTTATTCTCTGATGGCTCCTGAAAATGTTGGGTAAACTTTGTGTTAGAGAAAACATTATTTGAACTTGGTTTGCTGGAATACTGTGGAAAGGATTTATAATGCATTAATATACTGTAAATTGCAAGATGTCAGATCCAGTGAATAAGTTGGATAAGAACATACTAACATTTTTACCATCTTGCCTTTTCAGAGGATGACGTTCAGCAGCAGCATTCACCTTATCACACTTTGTAAAAACTCTCATAAAAGATTTCCAGAAGGAATTCAGAAAGTGGCAAGAACAGTGGATTAATGTATTAAAAGAAGGGGAGTATTTTGAAGGAGATTAATGGTAATGTGTCTTTAGCAGTAATAATTTTTCAAAAAATTTAAACATTGACTCTGTATTTTGATCTTCATAAAATCTGAAAATTGCTTCAATGTCTTTGACATTTTTAGGAGTCAGATGCTCTAAATTCCCAGATATTCAACTTTGATTTAGTTTTATTTAATAGATTAACACCTTTTTTGGTTCTTATAGTCGCTGTTTTCTATTAATCATCTCCCTATGTGTGTCTCAAATGGCAGTGGCTGCCATCTTAGGAAGCCACTCATCCATTAAGTATGTTTGACTTTTTATGACTCCATTTGTTTCTACTTTTAGGGGACTCTTCTAAAAACTGTCTCCTGCCCTCAATTATAGCCTACAGAGGACAGCCCTTATTGATTTTCTCAATCATGTCTTGAATCTCCCTGGAGCATTTCTTATTCTGTAGTAAAAGGAATGTCCTCTGACCCTTTTATGGATATTAGTCAGCTGGTATGTTTTCTGGCCTTATATTTCATATTCATTCTAGCATGCCTTCTTCTTTGAACTTATTATCTCTTTTTCCACTCTGTGCTGAAGCAGTTGTAGCAATTCTACATCACATTGTGTGGGTCATCAATCTCTGCTTGAATCTAAGAGGCATTCTAGCTATTTATTAGCCCTTCTCCTGGATCCATGCCAGGTTATTCAATTCTGTATCATGAGAGAGAGCTTCCACATTGATAGAGTTTTATTAATACAACTTTATAAACTGCTTTCCTTGATCCAGCAATTTTAAGAAACATTTCCAAGCATACTGTCTTATATCTGCTGGCACATATATTTCAATTATTTTAGAGAATAGTGTCTTTTTTCCCTTAACAGATATGATATATTCTTGACTAACTTATTTTATTGCTAAATTCTAGGTGTTAGTCTAGGGATCAGAATGGAAGGTGAGATTAGTGACTGAGGTGGGTGGCATGTAGTCTGTTAGAGCAATGTTCTGTGCATCATTTTGAAGAAAGGAGAGACTACTAGGGTTAATTCACAGAAATGAGTCCCTTCTACAAGCCCAGAGGGACCTGGAATTTCAAATTTTGAATGTGAGAAACTGACTCCTCCATCCAAAATTCTGAGAAGTTCTTTGCTTTGTAATAAAGTCTTGATAATAATCTATTAGTTTACTATTATTATAATAAATTCTTGAACAAACCCTTTGTGTTTTCCTCTATTCTGATTGAAAGAGATAATAGGCCCTTCAATAAGTATTCAAACTACCATCATATTTTATCTTAAATTGGAGAATAGATACCCTCATTTTTTCACTCTATACAGATAAAGATATAGGCATATAGATATGGATACATATAGATATGACTGCAAAGTAATCATTCAGTTCCACAGAGGTTTGATCTCTCAAACCTCATAAACATTCTCAAAACATTACACATGCCAGTGCATTCCTTTATACTGGTATACACAAATGCATCCTCTTCTTTACCAGTGAAGTCTTCAGCTATTTAACCATGACTGCTTGGAAGGGGGATTAGCACTCTACCTCTTTTAGTCAGCCAATCATTACTGTGAGTTGACTACCTGGCAACCCGATTTCCAAAACCCACTTTAGAATCAGCTTTCTAGGATATTTGTTTTAGGCACCCACTATATAAATTACCTCCTTCAGAAGTCAGAATCTGCAAATGAGTGGATTATTTGAATATGCTCTGAGGAATAACACTAGTGAGGAAAGCAGGATTGAAGTGAGAATTCCAATCTTGATACAAAGAGAACGAAGGGTATCAGCCAACCCCCCCCTCCCCCAGGAATCACTGAAATGTGGAGAGTTCTGAAATTTTCTGCATCAAATTAATGGATGCAAGAGCTGCCATCTACTGCTGAGGCGTGCCATGGAGGAGTAAGTTCTTTTTGGTCAAGGTTCACTATAAGCTATCATCTGACCTTCTGCAGCTCTCCCAGCAGTGCAGGGACCAAGTGTCTCAAGTATGCAAATTGTCTTCTAGGTAGTGTACCTGGTCTCATGAAGCATACAGCAAATGAATGAAACTTACCTCCATGGGAGTAGGGTGAGAAATCTGACTTAATAGGGCAAAATTGAAATTTAATATTACGACTCAGGTCTTCAGCCAACATAGTAATGTTTCACTAAATAAAATATTTGAAAATTTAAAAATATTCTTACAGATATTTAATATTTTTGTGAAAATTTTCTCTTTTCTAAATGGATTTTAAAAGATACTGAAATAATATCAACAATTGTGCTTTCAATTTGGGGTAAGAGACTACCCCAAAATGACTAGAATAATATGACTTAACGGTTAAATGTGAGGTAGGCATCTTACAGGGTTCATTCAGAAACTCAGTCATGCCTACAGGGGGCTAGGTTTAGGTCCTTTTATATTTTTACTCAGTACTCAATGATATTCAAAGCATTGCTTTCTAACATAACTATTTCATAAACAGAAAGAACAGGGAATAGTTTGTCCATCTTTTCTCCATTATGACAGAGATAGAAATCCTTCCTAAGCTTCTTCTTCCCTTGCCCAGAAATTTTTCACTTGATTACTCCTAGAACTGCAAAGTGGGATGACATTACTAGAGTTGCCTTAATCAGTTGTTCACCTGGGACAGGGTATGTCTCCCATTCCATCTAAATTGCATCTATAAGCAAGGAAAAAGGAGAAATGGATGATGAATGGGCAGTTGAGATATTTTGTTGGTTTCCACAGTGGGATTAGGCTGATATATGGATCAGGATGTGGAGGATCTGATCTCCACATCTGTGTAGTGACGGAAGAGTAGTGTGATTATGTTACATCATATTTACTTACTCAGGAGCAGTTTTTAAAATGCTTTTGGAGAGCTTGATCGTCATTATATGGCATCATTTTTAATTTTTGCATTAAATATATTTTGAGGCTTGTTATTTCAAGGTAAAGCATATCACTATTTCAATTGAAAATTATGATAGACAAGTTTTATTACAGAATTGCTTTCTACTGAAGTATCTAAAATATGCTCTTATTTCAGGAAGTTGTTAGAGTACAAGAGCATACAATTCTTCCTGTTCCCTGTCGGCCCAAACCCATGTACACACACAGGCTCACGCAGTATCCTGTGTCGGAAGCATAGCCTTCAACAGGTCATGTACATTTTAAAGGGAACAATACCTTTCAGATGTATTTATAAATGAATGAGTCTGCTGTCTGCTTTTTAATCTTTTCTCTCACCTTTTTGTTACAACCCTCTGACACAGGTTGGTTTTACTCTCTATTAAATGTTGACAACATTTGACCTGTGTTTCCTAGTAACTCTCCATTCTTTTAACACCAGTTCCTATTTTTCTTTTTGACTTTGGCTGCATTTCTGTGCTTTGGTAACTAAAGCAACACTCACTGGGCTGTGACTGCAGCTTTCTCACCCATAGTCTTCTCGCAGTTTATGTTGTCAGCTGAGCAGCCCAGAGGTTCAAGTTCAACTTCTTCTACCCTGAAATTTTCAGCCCCACCACTCATATTTAATACTGTTAACAAATAATCTAAATTTTAAAAGGTTCAGAAGTTTAGTATTGAGAGGTATTTGGTTATCTTTGCAAAGTCTGAGAGAAATGTCTATGTATGCTTAAACTTTTTTTTTGAACAAAAAGAAATTGCCATTTTATATTTTTTCCATTTTCTCTTCCATGGTAACTTGTTAAGACCTTCTATAATTTTATTTTTAAAGGGACTATTCAATAATTATATTTCACTTCATAATATTGGTTTAAATTTATACATGGGTATATCACATATAATCTGAACACTAATACAAGTTATAATATGAACACCAATACAAGTTATAATATGAACATCAATACATGTTTTTAGATTCAGAAATTTATTATATTTTAAATACTTCACTAAGCTATTCAACACCCACACACCATGTGAATACTGGAAATACAAGAGATAATTTAACAATAAGTAAATTATTGTGGTAGCTTCCATTGTAAGAATCATCAATTTATCTGCTCTGCACCCTAGCAGCCTTAAATGTTTTAAACTTATGAAATAATAGTTGCCATAGTTTTATCAGGTAGTCTTTTAAAATATTATGATCATTTCCATCCACAGCTCATTCTCAATAATTATTCTTAAATATCAGTGTGAATCATTGAAGAATTTAAGCAAGAATAATATAATTAGCTAAATTATTCCTATGACATGCTAAGGGATGAATCAGAGAAAAGGGATACATGTGCATGGCAAGGAGAAATTTTAGGGGGGAGGGAGAGAGAGAGAGAGAGCTTTTAGAAAGGAATCTGCATCTAACAATGACTGGTTAATCCAAAATATAGGTGCCTGCCTAGGAGATGCCTTAACCTTTTTAAAATTTATAATATCAAAGGAAG
This sequence comes from Heterocephalus glaber, assembly GCF_000247695.1. The sequence goes on from NW_004624761.1 coordinate 8,806,075, forward strand.
ATTAACAAATAATATCAAATACGCTGTCAGTATTCTTCATTGACTTGGGAGAAGCAATATATATGATCAGTTAGGAACAGAATACTCTGGCAACATTTTAAAGTTTCCTGTTCTCTTCCCCTTGCTGGAATCACAAGAGAATTTTCTCTGATCATTGGGAGATTCTCAATCACAAAACTGTCCTTCTCATTCTTCCCCTGTGAAAGAGTCTTCTTGGATTTTTAAACTCTCAGACTCTGTCTACCGGAAGGAAAGGTCCAGCAATTTGTCAAGTACACTTTAAGAGAGCTTCTTTTCCAGTACTGGCTCCCCTGGAGGTTTGTGTTAATCAGTGTCTGCACCTGCTTGTTGCTGTTGCCTGTAAGCTCCGCACCCAGGGAGGAAGGATTTGTGCTATGACAGGACTTTTCTCACAGGTCCAATATTTGTTGAAGTTTTGATTTTTCCATTTTTTTTTCTTTTGGTTAGGATAAAGTGATGTCTTCCAAGCTCTTTATATACCTGACTGCAAAGTGAATATCCATCCTTTTATTTTTAGTCAGTTATGGTGACTCATTGGAGCTACTGCATCTGAATGGAATTTAAATGGGAAGGCAAGATTAGTCAGATTGAAAAAGTAAAACATGATGGAATTTGTCAGTAATACAGAACATGTAGTAGTGAAAACACAAGAAATGTTTAAGGTAAAAGGATTAGAAGGAATAAATGGAAGCTGCAAGCATATGAATTTGTTCATGTTAAAAAATAATCCTCATTTATCAAACCACTTACTGTGACATATTACTAGATTCCAGCATCCATTTCATTGATCTCTACCAGCATTTGAACAAAGTTAAAAACATCAAAAAGCTAATAATTTATGATAGATATGTGACAGCTATAAAATTTAATTTTGAAATTATAATATCTAGCAAATCATTGATTTCATGATTATGCAAATGCATATTCATTAAGTTGGTGATAGAACTAGGAATTAAACCAAAGACTTCTCATTTTGAGTCTCTATTTTAATTTAAAATGACGTATTAGTATTTGTGAATTTTAAATATATGTTTAGTGAGCTACATAAAGTTGTTTTTCTGGAATTTGAAATAAAGTTATCAATTCTGTTCCAATTTTGACTTCCTAAATAGATTATTATTTATCAAATGAGGGTTAATTATTAACAGAATATTTTTCACTTCATAATCTCAAATACTCTATTGATTTTTGTAAGGTTAACTTTATAATTATTTGAATGTAATTTGAGAGATTTAATTGGAAAAAGTGTAAGAATTTAGCCCATATTAAATGAATCAATGAAACAGCCATATGGAATTAATTATATAATAGTTTTAAAACTTAATTTTAAACAATGACTCATAGTATGTAGCAATTTAGCATTCCCTGGAAACCCAAGGATTATCTTAACCACAATGCTCATTTAACAAGAAGTCACTGCAGAATAAAACACTCACTTTAGCACAGATTTCCATTTTTCCAAAATATAATGAGTAATACTCCCCACTATGTTAATTTAGTTTGCTCGTTTAATCATCAAGTACGTAATTATATTTCCAAGTCAACAGATCTGAACTAATTTTGGTAGTGGCACAGCTAGAAATAGCATGCACAAAAGACAAAACTAAATCCAGAAATGAGGACCAGGCATGCCCTCTTGGAGTGGATTGGCCATGTGCCCCACTTTTCCTATTTTAGTGCTCTTTTATCCACCAAACATTCTGCTGGTTGCCTGGGCTGCAAATGAAATGCACAATAGTAAAGTAAGTCTTGCAAGGGCAATCTTGAAATAGCAGATTTTCTTACTAGTACTTTATATCCAGCTGTGGCATCTAAAAGAAACTGAACACAGTTGCTAATTGGGCTGGGTGAATACCTGCACATAGGACCCTTTGGTGTCTGTAGTTGCAAGCATGTGTAACTTCATTAACAGCTGCTTGTTCATAGCATTTTTGATAAAATGGTGTGAAGGTCTTTTAAAATGACACTTAAGAACAAATTTCTACCTAATGAAAAATTTTTTGTCTTCATTTAGAACAGATCTTAGAATAGGCTATTTGAATTTATTTTCTTGGGATTTCTAAGATAATGTAGGTGATTTGTTTTTGCATTAGAAATAGGATAATGGTGACAACTAAGCTTTGGAAGACATGGAAACTGTAAGTTAATATTATCCACCAGTGTTTTCAGAAAGTCTTTGTGTAATGACTTTATGTAATGTAATGACATTATGTAATGACATTATAATAAATATCTAGGCATAACTCACGAGAAATTAAAATACAATACTGAATACATGACTGAGGAAATTTTCTCTAGGGGAAAAAACATTTAAACAGTGTTCTATTTACATAGCTTGCTGGAAAGGTACTGCTTGCCTAAGAAATCTGTTAATTTGTTGTGCCTTTAAAGTAGAAGGACATGGAATAAATGACTTTTATTTCTCAGAGGACGTTAAGGTTTTGTGCCAATACATAAAAATCTAAAGTAGGATTTGTATTGGAGAGTGACAAACTAGCTGTTATGCATATTGAAGAATTAGGTTTGTCACTTTGCTTTCACTATGTAATATGACATAAAAAATGTAGGGATTTAAGACAACTGTAATTTATTCTGTGTTCTATAGATTGGTAATTAGTATTGGATTCACATAGACAATTTTTTTTCTTACCTAGGCTAGGTATGGCTGATCTTGCCCATGTAGCTTTGCTGGATTGGTTAACTGTTGAATAAGATTCACTCATTTATAAAGGCTGCAGTTAGGAATGCTGAGATGATTGAGACCTCTTTCCAGCAGAACAGCCAGGGGTTATTTATGGGGAAGGTTATACAGTGACTATAACAGTCAAAAGATAGGTTCCTATATAGAAGCCCTTAATATCAGCTTGCTTCACACTGCTACCTCCAAGGCAGGTTGCATAGTGGAATCTAGAAAGTGTATAGGAGGACCTAAGCAAGAACATGGTCATGGAAGAGAGAGAGGTCATCACTTCAATTAGTCTCCTGCAGTGGTCTATGATTTAGGATGAGCATAAGAGCTTCATTCCACAGGACCAAAACAACCTGAGCCCTAAGCAGAGATAGGCATACATATATTCACCATAAAAGTACAGAAAATTTATTTGTGAAATAGTATCATAATATTTTTATTTATGTTTCTGCCCACTCTGCAGTGAAACAATTTCACTAATTCTCCCAAATTTCAACAAAACGTTTTAGGCTTTTTCCCTTTTCTTTGCACAATGACACTTTGTTAGTGGGTGCTCTGACAAAATTAATGAGCTGTGATGGTATCCATTATGGGAAATATTGAAGCAAAAAATGAATAAAGACATTTGAAGCCAGTATGAAAAGGAAAGTCTGAAAATTCACCATGAACAAGAAGTTTGGGTCAGAAGTGCTTAGAAAAACCAGGATTTTCATAAACTTTTGGAGATGGTAGAATTATGATAATTTCCCTTCTGAAAGTGGACTGAGTATTTAATAATATTAAGGGATAATCTTTTTCAAGTACTAAATCCTTTGTGTATTAGTTTATTTAATCTTCAAAATATTCTTATGCAGACTGCCATGGCTACCCTAAGCAGGAAGGACAGCAACAGTCAAGCGGTTTACCTTCTAGAGGCTGACAATGCTTTCTCAGTGGAGGACACAGCCATAGAGAAAGACTGCCAGCCTACCAAGATGAAATGTCTTGAAGGCCCACATTTATGCCAAAGGCCAGGCAAGTTCTGTGGCCCCTTGATTCCTAAGGAAGAAAAGAAAAACAAAGTGGCAGAGGAGAAGGATTTAGATCCATATTTGGTCACAGACCCCGATGAAGAAGAGAATGATCTTGGGGATCTAGCTGCACTTGACACCACTCATTACATGCAGAGAGGTCTATTCAGCTCTCCTGGAGACAAGACCCCTGGTGTGCTGGGGATGTCACCTGCCTCCTTGCACTTTCTGTGGCAGCCTATATTTCCCAACACCAGCTCTCCAGCTCAGCATTTTGGACCTCAACAGCCCCTGCTAGACTCATCTCTCTTCTGCAACCCACTGCCCTCATGGCCTTCTAGGGTCTGTCATCTGACCCAGCTCCACCCTCCTCACCAAAGGATCCTACAGCAGGAACAGAGTCAAACACCAAGTTCCTCAGCCAAGAAGACTTGGTTTCAGCAGCCAAACCCTTATGCTAACCTCATGACCCAAAAAGAGAAGGACTGGGTAATAAAAGTGCTGATGGCTCAGCTGCAAAGCAAGAGCCCCCATCTGGATGACTATTACTATCAGAAATATTATGAGAAGCTAGAGAAGAAGGCAGATGAAGAACTACATGGACAAAGGAACAGGGTTCAGTCTCCTAAGTTGGTGACACCTTATGTTCAGAAGGCAGAGACTTAAGAATCAGTGGCTCATATTGAGGTTTCCCTGGGCCAGGTAGCTGTATCAACATGTTTTAGTCCTCGCCAAGCTATTGATGCTGTATCTCATGGAACTCAAGAGCAGAATCCAGCAGAGGCAAACAGTCAGAAGCTTCAGGTATTATGCAAGATTGAGAGGATGTTCCTTCAGTTACTAGAGATAGAGGAGGGCCAGAAGGATGGACTTCCACAGCCCTGCCACTTTGGGCAGCAGAACAACCAGGTTGAGAAGCTCTTCCAAGCCTTAAAGACCCAGGAGCAGAACAACCTAGAGGAGATAGCAGATAGCTTCCTGCAGGTGCTCTCTGTGAGCAAGGGGAAAACCTTGGTGGCCCGGCCACTGCCCTTTCTGCTACCTGATCAGGCTGTTAGCCTTCTTCTGGTTATTACCCAGCATCTGCCCCTCCTGATCCGGAGGGATGTGACTGACCAGGCCCTACACATGTTATTCAAGCCTCTGGGAAAATATATCAGTCATTTGACCTTCCATAAACTCCTCTAAGGGCTTCAGGGGCTACTGTTGCTACCACCTCGCTCCGCAGAGCACCCGGTCATTGTCGTACTTCAGAACCAGTTTGGAATATCTTTGCTATATGCCCTGCTGAGTCATGGGGAGCAGCTGGTGTCCCTGGATTCTTCCCTAAAGGAACCCAACAGGGACCACACAGCTTGGACAGACATGGTAGTTCTGGTTCCCCGGGAGATAGCTCGAATGCCTACAGCCTCTCTGGCAGAACCCCTAGCCTTCCCTAGCAACCTGCTGCCCCTGTTCTGTCATCTCATGGACAAACAACTGGTTCAGCGGCTGAAGGCCAGAATGGAGGTTGTCTTATCTACTGATCAGTTTGTTTTGGAATACCTCTACTGGTATGTAGGAGGCTTAATCATCGACAAAAAGTTGTATGAGTGCTCTACATCAATCCAGATAGTCTGAAGATATTTCTCATGCCTTGGGATATTGGAAAGCTCTGCCTCAAATATTTTCATTTCCTTTCTTAAAATATAAATGTTCCTAAAAGCATGGATTAATAAGATAATTAAAAAGGTAATCAAGTGAAAAAAATTCTTATGCAGTGTACTTTATTGTTATTCCTCATTATGTGAAAGACAAAATGAAGTGAGTGTAAAATTTTGTGATCTCTAAATGATTGTCTATAAGACAGGTAGATGACAAACTGTTGAGAAAATAGAAATAGATTTTCCATTGACATTAAACTCTTAGCTGTCCTATTTATGAACTATTGTGGAAAATGAAAAATAAAAAATAATTTGATGATTTAGATAAATGAAGTTGATAAAGATTGCAATAAGATTGTTTAAACTTTTGAGGAAATCTTATTTTTAATTCTGTATTTTGGAATCTATTTAAAGCTAACATATCTTTAATATTTCTCTAATCATTGCTTATTTTTCTTCTGTTTACATATTTGATGTTTACTATGACTCAAAAGTTGTGCTTTCTTCACTTTTCCTAAAGTTTTGGAAGGCAATCTTTCTTTGTAACAATCTTGTTGATTTACCCTCACTTACTTTATATATGTGTACTTAAGCCATTTTATTTTAATATAACATAAAGCAAAACTGTAAGCTGTACACTGCTTTGTTTCATTAACTGACCTTGATTCTTTATAAGTTATAATTTGCTTTCTGAGGAATCACTGAACTATCTATTTTTACCAAAAAAATTTTATGTGTTTCCTTCATTTCCTCATTTTTATTCATGATCTAGAGAGAATATGTGCCATATTATTTTAACATTAAGTAAAATGTAACTATTCTTCTCAAAGGCCAAAAGACTTGGACAGTTGAATCTATTGATCCTGGATTACTCTAGAGTCCTTGAGACACCACTTCCTAGTACAGAATAAAGCAGTTGTTCCCATTAGTGAAATTCAGGTAATAACAGCTTAAGTGGCGTGTGTAGACTGCCATAACAAAATGTCACGGACTGGATATCTTAAACAATCCTCTTATTCAGTTCTAAAGGCTGAAGTTTGAGATGAAAGTGCTCCGATTTGGTTTCATCTGAGACCTCTCTCTGGTTTGCCTATGGTTGACTTGCTTTTGTGTATGCACACTCTTGGAGTCTCTTCCTTTAAAAGGATGCCAGCTCTACTGGATTAGGGCCCATCCTACAACCTCATTAAACTGTAATTATGTTTTAAAAGTCCTAGCTAAAAATACAGTTATATTGGTGCCAAAGTTTTAACCTATGATTTGATGGGACGCACTTTATTGCATAAAACCACATTGTGAGGACTTATAAAATCCATAGTGTGATAACAAAAACCTAGAACTACTCAAGACACATTACCATTATTATGCAATTATTAAATAGAATTGTTCACATAGCAAATCATCAATGCTCTCTCAAATACAGATCACATTTATAAATTACATGGTAATATATAATTACTTATAAAGAATGCATCATAGAAACAACACACAAAATGCATGGGTTAGCATGTAGGAGAAAATATTTGAGGAAAAAGGACAGAAAGACTACCTGGAAAATACTTTTAAATGTGTTTTGAAGTGAAGGAGTAGGGTTATCTTCTCCTTGTTCTCAAAAGCAGAGTTTGAATAATTTGGTGGATGTACCAAGTAGGGACATTATGATTCAATATGTAAAAAGCAAATCTTGCCAATTAGTGAGTAGGTTTCTTTAAAAAAAACCAGTGGGATTTCCAATCTCAGTATATTTTAAGCAATGAGTGGACTTCACTTTCTAGGATGTGATTGGAAGGTAAGTTTTTCTCAATGACTTTGAAGGTCAATTCGTTCCAGGTCTCACTGATCTAAGTTGATTTAATATTTGCATTTTCTCAGGAAGATTTTTCCGTACAGTGTAGGAAAGAAAAGTTCAGAATTTGAAGGAAAGAAGTAATTTTAAGTGAAAATTGATATAGTTACTTAGATAAAAGAATGTTGTTAGAGAAATAAAAAAAAAAACAAGTGGTCATTGTAAGGCAATGTGGGGTGTGAGTGGTGTGGGTGTGGGAGACAGAGAGCTGAAGGGACACATTGGGAGGTGGGGTTACCTAGCATGAGGTCATTTGGAATGATGCAGCACATAGACAGAGATGTTTTTGAACGCAATCTAAATTGAGTCAAGCTTAGCAATTGCCTGTAATTTGTTTGAGAGACTCTTTATCACAAATTCTTTGAAATTGGATTGAGTATTATGATTAACTAGACATAATGGATTTTTGATAGGACCTACAGGATAATTGGCCGAGAGTATAATTCTGAGATATCAGTGATCAACAGGGCTCAGGAAAAAAAAATTTTCTTTTCAAGAACAAATTGAAACCACAATGAAGTCTATACATATTTATTGTCTTGATGTAGGTTGAAGCTCTTCAGAAGGCTGGATATCCTTTGATTTCTCTAGGAGAAGTTTAAAATTCTCTAGGGGAAATTGAAATACAAGTTTTTCTGAAATTAACACATTCTGTGTAATGCTTATTTTTTTAACCTTGATTATTTTAATGTAATATCAGTTTTATGTTTAAAGGCTTAAATTTGGTAAAAAATGTAAAATAAAAAATGTGAAATAATTTTATTCTACAAAAACAAGATGTTGCCCCTCTTTTTTCATGGCTAATATCATTCCAATGATCTCATTCCAATTTTTCTCTTGATTAATTTTCACACATTATTAGGCACAGTTAAGATAGTTTGTATTGCAAGAACAAACTGGAAATTCAGGAATGAACTCCATGTGCTTTTATTGCTCACATTGTACTTGGATTTAGTGTCTCTCCTTGAAATCCCTCCTCATTTGGAAATTCTCAATATCCTTAATGTTGCTATCAATTTTAGGGTGTTTGCTTCTCAAATACTGGCTCCTTAGTATTATGACAGAGGAAATTTTGAGCCCAAGCCTCCACATGCTGAATATTCCCTTAGATATGTCATCTTCCAGAACTTTATTACAGAGTCACAACCTAACTGCAAGCACCAGAGCTGAAAACTCTATAGTGTTGTTTTGTGACCAGGAAGGAAATTAAATAAGAATTGGTAAAACATACAGCATGGTCTCCCTTATGATATGTCAAATATTCTGAGAAACAAGGAGAGAGGAGATCAAACAGAACTTCTTTGATGAGTGATCTCAAGTGGGAGAGGATGATAAAGGACCAAGTTTACCAAGTTGTAGCAGAAACTAAAATTAAGGAAATATGTACTAATGAGAATTCAGCAACAACCTCAGTTTTGTAAACCAGAAAGGGGAGAATTAATGGCTTATTAAAATTGAGGTGCCAGAGCACTTCTTACAGAATGATGTAGGGCCTAAATTCCTAGAGGGACAAGGAACACATGTGCTGAAGGATGATGTGTAGGAGAGTCAACAGTGGGAGATTTTATTAATTTTCAAAGATGCATTTGATGCTCTCCCTGAAGTGAGATTATTCATTTCCACGTTTGTACTCTGAAATGGAAGTATAATTTGTTTTGACCAAAGAAATATGAATGCAAGTGACAGGTTTACTTCCAGGTAGGTTTAGAGACAAAGCAGGGTCTTTCATGAAGTGTTTTCCCCATTCAATGAAGATGAAATCCTTTTTTTTTTTAGATACAGATGTTTTAAGTGACTGAAATGACCCGATTCTTCTTAGTACAAAGTAAGCTCGCAGGGTAAACTAGAAACAATCTTTATAATTTTAAGCCTTTGGTAATTTCAGGACAGCTTTTTCCCTCCTGATTGGGAAAGAAATTGAGTAAAGAAATGGGGACCTGATGTACCAGAAAACTACATTATGTGTTTTGTAATCTAATAGTGCACAGGAAGTTCATTATTGAATACTAGAAAATATATTATGAAAAATAAAAAGTTTCAGTTAAACATCTCCTTACATAACTTGGAAGTTTGAGGAGATATTAAACAAATAAAAGAATCCAAATCTCACAAAAATCTGATAAGCCCAGCATTAATTCCTACTGTAACTGTTCTATAGACACAGTAGCTATGCAGATATGGACAAAGGATTCTGGAGTAAGGGACATAAAGTTGATACACACATATAAGTCTGTTTATCTCATTGACTGTTATTATTCCAAGCACCCAGCAAATGCCTGGAATGTATTACTGTTTTCATAAGTGTTGCACATTTCCAATTTGTAAAATTCCTTTTTCTAGAGAAGGAGAGAAACAATAAATAAAATAATGCTGCCCGTTATTAGGTGTTATGATTGTTATTCACCTTTTTTCTTCCAAACATTTTTACTGTTTACTTTTTTTACCAATAGAAATAAGAGAAAGACAGAAAAACAGAGATACAGAGAGAGAGACACAGAGAGAGGCAGAGATACAGAGAAATACAGAAAAAAAGGAACTTCATATATGCAGTTCTTTTTTACATTATTTTACCAAATTTTATTTACAAAGTAAAACTTTTACTTTATTCCAACATTTTCTTCAGAGGTAGACTTTGTTTTTATTTCAATGAGTTCTTCTACTCGAGCTAGAACACTTTCAATCAAATCAAATGTGAAAAGAGCTGAATGTAGGACCTTAAACTGCATTTCAGGAGGCATATTGGGGATCCCTTCTCTACCTACTGTTACAGAACAAAGGTCCTTAGACTTTTGAACTACTTGGTTATTTTCTTGGCTATTTTTAATTTCTGCTTCATAGTGTGGTTTTGACATATTAAGTCCTATATGAAGTGGCTTTAAGAAATTATTCTCAATCTTTCCAAGTTCTGTCCACAATCTAGTTTGATTGTCATTTTCATTATCTTTGATAACCAAAAACCTCAATAAGTTCAGTGCAGCCATAATCCTATCTGAGTTTTGTAGTAAATTTATTTTAACAACCTCTGGGAGAAACAGTACCAAATCTAAAAGAGAAATCAGCTGTGGTCCTGTAAACCATTTGTTAGGCGTTTTCTTAAATGACATATCAATTTGATTTTTGATATTTTGAATAATAAAGGCCTCCACACCTGAGTGATCACTTGTATTCAAAAAGCACCTAAATAATGTATATTTGCCTTGGTGAATCCAACTTGTTAATATACAACTGAAGCATGGCTGAACCTTTTTTTTTCAATGTCTCAATGGGGCAAAGTGTCATTACTTTCACTAAGCTCTGAGGTACAGTAAGGAAACTCTTGATTTCTAAGTACTTGTAAAGTAGACTGTCATCTTCTATTCTCAATAAACCATTCTTCAGTAGTTCCAATCCTTTGGACAAAACAGACTCTTCTGTTCTCAAAAAGACTTCAGTATGCCCCATATTAAACTACAAAATGTATGAGGGGCTTAAAACCACTGGCAGCTGATCAGTTTTGATCCCTTGAACAAATACTAGATATGCCAGAGAGGCCATAGAGTCTGCTAATTGTTTGTCTTCTTCCTCAAATTCAAGGTAATTCCATATCCTAGTTTTCCTTCCATGGTTAAAAATAATTTTTGGAAAAGGGTATCCAATTGCTGATAAAAAACATTATTTCAGATGCAAAACACCTTAAAGGATCATTTCCTGCTTCTTCAGATTGTTCAAGGAATTGTGCTGTCAGCAAAGGTCAAGCTTTTAAAACAAAATTTCAGTAATTCATCCTTTAATTTTTTTGTTTTCATTTTCCTTGTTTTCTTTATCATCAATGACTTCTTCCACAAAGGTTTACTGAACTCTGTTAAGGCCTTGCAACACTGACAAAGGCCATAGTCATCTGTTTGTATTTGTACTTTTGAGTGAGGAACAGGAAGAAGAGACAGTGGACTCCAAAGGGTGGATAATGCTAATCCAACTGAATATGCCTTATTAGGAAGTTTCTGAATCACTGTTTGTAATGGCTGAAGTAAAAGAAGAATAATTTGGGATATCTGTTTTCCAGAGGGCTCTTCAATCAGTTTGAGCAAACCTAATAATAATTCCTTTGGATTACATAACTTTACCAGTAACTCAAGAACTAGAAAATATTTTTTTCTTTTATCATTTTCTTTATCATTCCTTAAAAGGCACCAAACAGCAGGAGCAACAAAGTTCTAGCCCATGGTTTTGATGATGGCCCTATTCTTTTCATTTTGAATAATTTCTAATAACTGATCTATGTGCCCTTCTTCTATGCATTTTTGGCCTGCTAACTGAAACAAGCCAAAATCTTCTTCTTTAAAGTCATGCTCTTCTAAGATTTGACATTTATTATGAACTGAAGTTCTTCCACACCCTTTCCTAATTATTTTTATTTTTTTTTTCTTTCCTAATTATTTTTCCAAGTTTTGATTCTGAAATATTTAGAGCGCTGGAGAGCTGCATCCAGGGGAAGCCATTTCTTCGTATTCCGGCTCCTAGGCGATCCGGCCATTTTCCTGCAGGAGGCCTAGTCGACCCACAGCGCCGCCCTCAGCGTCTACTTAGCCCTGTATGCAGTTTTTTGAGTCCTGTAAAATACAGACACTCGTCTCCTGGAAGATACTGGTGATCACCTGAACTTTGGCTTCTCCAGATTAGTATTCTGGTAATACTGAAGTTGTTGACATTGTTCTTCATCTGTTTTTCCTAAAATTCTTTCACTGGTACCTTCTCTATTATTATTAGATTCTCAAATTTTGTTAAATTTTCTTTTCCTACAAATTGACTATTATCCTGTTCTCTTTCTATTATGGAAGACTTATCATGTGCAAAATTTTCTACATGGGTTTGGATTTCTCTCTTGCTGATACCTTTTAAAATGCTTTAGTTCCTTTTCTGTTTTATGTTTATTTTCTTCTAATGAATTTGAAAACACTCTAATTTCTGTTACTTAACATAACAAATGCAATGCTTTTGTCTGTTAGAAATCTTGATCTTGCTAACTTCTGTTTGAAATCTTCATTTTATTCATCTGTCACCCTTTATTTTATACCCCTTTGAAGAGAAAATTGCATATTTTCCTTTGTTTATCCCTCCAACAATTAAAATATTTTATTCCTTCTCCAAATTCTCTGAAAATTTCCAAATTCTATTTATTTAGATAGTGAGAAAAGTACATACTTAAAAAATTGCCAATAGTATGTTTTTTAAAAATTTTTATTTTATGTTTTACATTGAGTGAGTAGTTTGTTTGAAGAAGGTGTATCTCACACAAAGGCATGAAAACCCAATCATGTTTATGAACCAAGAAAGAGACTGATAAGACTTTATAGGTAACTTCATAGCATTTTTCAACTCTGCTGATCCATTTATGTCTTCTATTAGTATGTTGTAGTGTTTGTATTTGTATTCAAACATATTCAACCCTTATTCTTATTGACTACATCTATTATCTGATATCATAGGCTTTTATTTATTTTTTTACTTTTCTCTGTTTTATATAATGAGTTGAAATACATTTTTAATATTTAAAATATTTTACCTGTAGAAATGGCATCATATCTTTCAATTTTCTTTCACATTTGTCCTTGATATAATATAGAAGTCTATAGTTCTGATATTCTTCCATGAATTCTTCTGAAATTTTGTAAAATGTTAAATAAATATTGCATATATTTCAAACAGATATACACATACAAACTATTCTGGGCTAAAGCTCCAGTAATTGCTATGGTCCCTGGTAGAAAGGTAACTCTTGAGAAAGAACTTTTAATGTGTCTTTGTGGAGGTTAAAGAAACACACATATTTCCCCTTTTATCACTTGACACAATCATAATGACTTTTTAAAAAAATCTTCTCAGGTGAATTCCATCAAGGATGAATCTTGTCTACTTTGCTGTATTCCAAGGGCCTTGCATATTGTCACGTAGAATTGTTTTGGGGTGAAAGTAGGCCAATAAGAGTTATTCAGGGGTTGAAAAGGGGCCTTTTAGACACAAGGCACAGTTTGGAGGTGGGATTCTCAAGACACACGGTGCCCTCCTCTTTGTCATGATGGCATTGAGCTAAAGATCATTAATATGCCTTTTCTTTCTTTAAACTATAGATGTAAAACACTATTTTCTTTCTAGTCAGCTAAAAATTATGCTTAATTATTCCTCTTTTGGCAGTTTCTAAGCAAGTGCTTTCCTTTGGAATTAAGGCAGCATTACTTGTTCTTCTCAGCCTATGTCTCACTGAGAGAAGTCAACTATTTTTGCTTCAGGTGACCTATGTGGATGCCTCAAGGCTGGCTCTAGCTTGCACTCTGTCCTGAGCTCCAGGCCCATAAATACACCAAATCCTAAGTAACATCACTTAACCTGTCAGTAAGTCTTTAGAATGTAATGTGTTTTGTTCCATTTTTGATTTGGCATCAAGAACTTGGGGGACAAAATGGTTAAAATTCTCAGAACCCAAACTTCTTTGACAACACACTGCCCAGCGTGACCTGGACAGTAGTAAAAGACTACACCAAGGTGGATTAAAAAACAGCACAAGATAAAAATAAATACAAAACCCAGTGAGGAATGTAACCATTATGTACCAAAAATATGTATTAATAAAAATAAAAATTGAAAAAAAAGTAAATATGAAAACTATCCTTTTGTCCCCCGACTTAATGTTGTATCGTTCCCCAAAAGGTAAAACCTACAGATACCTTTATCTTAATCTAAAGAGTCTTTTCTGAGGCATAAGCAAGAAACCATCACAATTGAATCTTTGATATACAACTTTAGTTACAATAAAGGTGTTCCCGAAAGATTAGCAAAGAACAGAATGCCCTGGAAAATGCGTTTCTAAGATAGCTACGTTTGCCAACTCAGACCCTTTCCCACATCTTCATTCCCTTATAAAAACTCCAATCTTTCATCCTGGCTGCATGATTCCTCTCTTGGAAACTCCCTTCTGTCCTTCTTGACAGTGTACTCAGGGATCTAAATAAGCTCTGGCTTTTCCTGTCTTTCCTGTCTATTGATAAATTCATTCACTGCCTGTGTCATTGGCACAGCAAAAGCCACTCAGTCTCTTGCACAAGTGAACTGAGATTTAGGTTTTCTTCTCCTTCTTCATACGTACTTTCATCACTTTTCAGTCAAGCTGTGCATTCTGGTTATAGATGGATGGTGAATTAGCCACTTCTTTCTATCCCCATTGCCAATTTTCTTGCAGTCCACAAGCAATTCCACCCAAATTTATCTTGAGATCATAGTATTTTTCCTCCGATTTCATCATCCTCCACATTTATTTCATTGCAGAATGTTTGCAAAATGCTAACCTGATGTTGGCCTGAATTCATTCTATAGCTTCTTATAGAAGAACTTTTTTAATGACTATACTGTATCCATTACCTCCTTCCTTCTTAAAATAACCTAAGAACATTTTACTAGGCCCTTAATAATTTGATATTTGTTTGGATTTCCAGATTTTTCTCTCTCCAATTGCAATATAATTCTGCTATTCCACTGAATGATGATCACTGTCCCTATGTCCCTACACAATGCCTAGTGAGCTAACTTCACTTTACCTTCTTCATCTGGTTAATGCTTATTCACGCTGAATGTTTCAGCTCTGTGGTCATTTTTTCCTGAGCCATTTCTCCATCTTTCTAAGCTAATGTAGATTCTCCTGACATGAACTTACAAGAAACTTATACTTCTAGCTTATGTACTCACAAAATGTATCATTACATTTCATTCTACATATAACTCTACTGTAATGATTGTGAATAAAGCATGGCTTCCATGTGCCAATTTGTATACTTAGCACTTAAGACATTCTATGAAACATAGAGGCTATTCAGACATTTACTATTGAGTGTTGAATGAAAAAAACTTTTAGATGTGGAAGCTTCTAAATTTTATTTCCTAGAAAATATTCACATTTATTTTGCAGACAGATCTGAATATTGAAGGTAAAATGGAGAAACAAACAGAAACAAATATTTAGCTATTAAGAGACAGAGTGTTAAATGCCAAGAAGTTCATAGTAAACATTCTTTTTTTTTCTTATTTATTTATTTATTTATCTATTTATTGGTACATTTTAGGTATGAAATACATTTACATTTAACATTGGGTGCTTGTACTTGTACATGATGTATCTTGCTTCTTGATTTTCCCCCATTACCTGGGTGCCCTTTACCCCCTCCACCCTTCCCTATTTACATAAACTTTGTTTCCATTTTTTTTTCTTTCTCACAATTTTTTCCATTACTTTCTTCCCTTTCAACTTCCCATCCTGCCACCCCTACACCTTTGGACATTTTCCTACTTCAAATTATCAATTATTTCCTTTAATCATTTTCATCCTTATTTACACTTTCAGTTTCTCATGCTAGAGATACTATTCGGTATTTACACATGTGGGTCCTATTTATTTCACTTAAGAGTAAGGCCTCAATATGCATCCATTTAGCTATAAATGTCTCTAGTTTCTTGTTCTTAGTACTCCATTTTATAAAAAGACCACATTTTCTTTATCCAGTTTCCAGTTGATGGCACATGGGCTGTTTCCAAGCTTTAGCTATTACAAACTGTGCCCCTATAAACATAGGTGCACATATATCGGTGTGGTATTATTCTTTCAATTCTTTGGGGAAGATACCCAGCAGTGGAATAGCTGGGTCAAATGGGACCTGTAGTCCTAGTTCTTTGAGGTATCTCCATACTGGTTTCCACAGTGGTTGCACCAGTCTGCACTCCCACCAACAACGGAGCAGTGTTCCTTTCTCTCCATACCCCCACCAGCACTTGTTATTGATTGATTTCTTGATAGCAGCCATTCTTTCTGGGTTGAGGTGGAATCTCAGTATTGTTTTCACCTGCATCTCTTGAATGTGATGTTGAACATTTTGAACATTTTTTGTTTAACATTTTTTCATATGTTTATTTGCTATTTCTACTTCTTTGTCTGAGAAATGTCTGTTAATTTCAGATGCCCATTTTTGGATTGGGTCTTTAAATCTGGGAGGTCTGATTTTTTTCAATTCTTTATATATTCTCCATAGTAGACCTTTTTTTGAGGTACAGCTGCTAAAAATTTCTTCCCACATTGTAGGTTGTCTCTTAGCACTGTTGGTAGTTTCTCTTGCAGTGCAGAAGCTTTTTAATATGATGAGATCCCAGTTGTTGATTCTTTGTGCTAGCTCCTGTGCTACTGAAGATTTGTTCATAAAGTCTTTTCCTATGCCAATGTCTTCAAGAATTCTACCTACCTTATCTTCCAACCAGTTTAGTGTTTCTGTCTTAATATTTAGATCTTTAATCCACTTCGATCTTAGTTTAGAGCATGGTGATAGGTATGGGTCTAGTTTTAATGTTTAGCAGGTTGAAATCCAGTTTTTCCAACACCATTTATTAAATAGGCTAT
>NW_004624761.1:8826139-8868764 GCF_000247695.1 Heterocephalus glaber
TGTATGTATCTGGGAGATTATTTCTGCTTTGAATTTTTCTAGAGCCTCATTCATCTGTTTTGTTACTTCCTGTGTTATTAGTTCAGGGTGTCCAGGTGGTTGATTATCTGACTTTTCCACCTCATTTCCCCCAGAATTTCCCTTTTGTCGCATGGAAGCCTGCGTTTGTGCCTTGCTTAAATGACTTCTCATTTTTTTCTTTTGGTACTTCCTTGGTTTAATTCCTGGGTTGATATTTCAAAATTGCTTAATGTATGTATCTTTGTTGCTTATGTTTAAAACCCTTGTGGACTGATTGCTTTTCAGAGGTGTCTTCTAGATATGGTTTGTGTTTAGGTTTTGAGGCTCTAATGACTCTGAGGCTATTTTATTTTTCTTATACCAGGAAGGAAAACTGATTAGATCAATCACAACATGTTAGCCCAAACGATACAATCAGCAATACCATAGCATCTAGTGCAGCTTAGGAAATGACAATTTGTGGTAGTTATTAATCTATCACATTTAACTATGTGAATTAAATTAAAATCGAGGACCAACCCAACATATGTTTATAGTGAATAAACTCTTCAATATAGCATCTTTCCCCTTCAGGGTAGGGAGTTAAAAGGAGTTGGAGAGGGGAGGGACAGGTAGAAAGAACAGGTAAGATTAGCGGTGAGGCCAGAAGACACAGAAAGATCACACAAACTCTAAGAAGTTGTTAAAGCCAAGAGAAAAAGGCAAAATTAAAGAACAAAGATGTGAATAGAATCACCTAACAGCAATAGGGAGGCTAGATACTGAATTTACTTTTCTTTAAACCTAATGATAAGAGAAGGAAAAAGAGAAGAAAAGAACAATAAAGGAGAAATCCATGCAGAAAGGAACAAATGGGGAAATGAAGAGCAATATGTGACAGTGACAGAACGAGTGAGAGAGAGAAAGAAAAGATGAAAGAAAAGAAAGATAAGTAAAAATTTGAAAAGAGTAGAAAAAAGTAAAAATTAAGAATTAAAAATAAGAGAAAAGATTTTTTTTTTCTTTTTTGCAAATAGCAAAAAATAAAAATGATGGGCCACCTTCAGGGTATGTCTCTGCTGTCATAATAGGCAACATAGGCATCCATGTGCATGTACGATTCAGTGAGTCTCAGCAGCAGACCTGTGAGATTCAAGCAAATATCTGGCTGCTAGTCCCAAGCTGAGCTCCCCGTCCTCCTGCAGGGTTGAACTCTGCAAAGTTCTACTGCAGGTTTCAGTTGCCCTTCCCCTGAAGATCATGCAGGTTTTGATGGGAGGTTATGGTCCCAGGTGATGATCCCTCCAGCTTTCCAAGCATGGTGGTCTGGTGTGCCTTTCTTGTAGAGATTCTATTTACTTTTCCGCTGAGCTTCAGTCTTCACTGAGGAGCCTGAGAAGCCCTCTTTCTGTTACTAATTGCTGCTCTATGTCGTGGCGCTCAGGACAAGGGCCTTTATAATCCCCTGTGCCTCTGTAGTGTGGGACCAGGTAGCAGAAGAGCCAGAAGGCCAGAGGCGAGGTGGGGGTGGGGGGGCGTGAGGGGTGGGATGGGGGAGTGGAACTGGGCTTTGGAGGCGCGGCTAAGCGGAGCTCCATATGGGGGCAGGGCTCCAAGCCTCGCCTGGGACCTCACCATGGCATGGGCGGGTGCCCAGGATGGAGCTTTTGAGCTTCACGCTGGCTGCTGGCTAGTGGAGCAGCTCCATAGTAAACATTCTTAAGTTTAATGAGACACAAAAGAAACAGTGTGTTCACAGTTGTAATACTGAACATGCAGGATATAATAATAGCTTATGAGGCATTTAACATCTAAAACAAAAAAACTTGGTTTAACATTTTAAAAATGTGGTATATAATTAAAAATAGAATTTAGTTATACATCGTGGCATACTGGGAGGATGAGACAGGAGGACTGTAAATTTGAACCCAGCCTGGGCAACTTAATGACTTAGTGATACCCTGTCTCAAAAAATAAAATAAAACAAAACAAAATAAAATAAAATAAAGAAAATGGCTGGAGATGTAGTTCAATGCAAAGGCCCTGGGTTCAATTCCCAGTACCGAAAAAAAAATGTTCAAGGATTTTTTGATTCTCATATTCATTTAAGAAGTATTTGTGAGCTGGGCATGGTGGTGCATACCTATAACCCTAGCACGTGGGAAGCTGAGGCAGGAGTATAGCTTCAAGTTTGAGGCCAGCCTAGGCTACATAGTGAGTTCAAGGTTAGTCTGAACTATACAGTGAAACCCTGACTCCCTCAAAAAAGAGGGGTTTTTGGTCTACACTAATGTCTTTTGTATCTAGATAAATATACCATGAACTGCACAAGTTTGGGAGGTCTTATGGAAAGAATGAAAGCCACTGTGGGCCCACCCTGACATTGCTCAAAAGAGTTAGAAATTACAGATCCAGCAGAAGTCACTGGCCAAATCTTACTGTTACAAGCGCATGGAAGCAATACTCTTTGTCTAGGTATGTGAGATCACTTTATAACTTTAAGTAGATTATTTTCATGACATAAAATAATAGATATGTCATTACTTACTGAATTGGCTACACCTATGAAGTGAATTGGTTCAGCTAGAAAAAAGATGATTTTTCTCTGTCATTAAAACATAACACTTAGGGACTGGCTGTCCTGATTTCCTAATAAAATTTCAAATATTTTCAAAATAACTGTTGAAATTATATTTTTAGTTAAGCATGGAGCTGTTGTTGGCAAGCATGGGTCTTTGTTTTCAGTACTAGTGGAAATTAATCTAAAGCACAAATTTACAGAAAAAAGCTCCCGTTAACTCACTACCTTTCAGTCTTATTTAACTTTCAGTTGCCCAAGTGCATTGCTTTCTTTCCTTCTCCATTCATTTGATTTTTCTTTATGTTTAGTGGACCCTTTGCTTTAACTTTGGTGCTTTCTCCTTTCATATGTGATGTCTCTCCTCACTCACATCTTTGCCTTTTCCTGTTGAGAATCCAGGAAAATGCCTTTATGTACTGGATACCTGCCTCTTTTCTTGCTCAAAATATTGCCTTCTGTTTCTCTTTTTTCATACTTATTCCTTGCCACCTTGTTTTTCACTTGCTTTTCCTGAAGCATTTAAAAAAATTCCTCTGCTATTAAATCTTTCTTCTTGTCTCCTTCTAATTTCAGTCCACCCTTTTTATCTTTGTGAGATTGAGGCAGTGCCATAGAAAGTTTCTCTGACTGGGACCCAGTTTGCTAGATTCATGCAAGCCTTGTTTCTTACTCCCTGCCTAATTTTGTGCAAGTAATTGGGCTTCTTTGAGCTCAGTGTCCCTCTCAGTGAAACTGAGGTAATAATCAGCACCTTGTGAGATTATTTTCAGATTAGAGATAATGAAAATTAAGTGCCAGTCTGGTGCAGCACTCTGTATTAGAAGGCTCTTCTTGTCCTCGTTGTTCTTACTGCTGTCTCAGTAGGATCTCTATTCATTAACGCAGACATTAACCATTTTGTTGATTCATTTTCCTTTCTAACTTACACCCTTGAAGATGCAGCCAGACCTGCTTTCATTTAAACTTGCCAAGTTACCTTTAATCACCTACTTCCTAAATAAGCACTAATATATACACCTGTTCTCTACATAGAAAACCTTATGTCTAATTACCTTCTGGACTGTGTTTTGGCTGCCATTAGTGCATTACAATCTATTTCTGTCCCTAAGATTTATAGATATTATTAGATTAAAAGCTCTTTTTTGACAGAATGTATTACATTTTTATGTCACATTTTAAACTAGAAGTAAATATCCCTATTTTTCCTGGACATCTGATGACATTTTTTTCCTATTAGTTCTTAATATTTACCATGACTGTGTGGATATTATTAGGCATTTCTGTTGTTGAAGAACTGGGTTCTGGATTTAGGTAGTTTAAAAAGAGAAATATCCACAACTAATGTTAGAGAACTGCACAAGAAGAAAAGATATTTGGGTTAATTTGTAACCTTAAATTCCACAATCAAAGAAAAACTACTGTCTTTTAGTTTCCCTTTACTAAAAAGGAAGTCTAAGAGCTTGTTGTATTGTTGGGTATTAAAGATAATAATTTCCCACATGGGCATGTTTCTAGATCTTTTTGATAGACTAAATTAGAAACAAATTCATTTGAGTAGCCCCCAAATTTGTTGTGTGCAAGAAATATGTTCCATCAAGCCATGACACACTTTTAGGAACAAATCTCAAATGGTCTTTTCATCTCCAAGTAGGCAGTTTCCACCAGGAGATGATCCTGAGGGCTTGAGATTTGTTATGTCTCCTACAGATATCGTTCCATCAAATACATTTGTTTGAAAAAGCAGTTATCAGCCTATATATTAGTCAGCTCTGAGTGCAAATAACAAGAACTGTAGACTCGGTAATTAAATAATAGAAAAAATAATATTTTGTACAGGTTTTGGGAACTGAAAGTCCAAGATCAAAATGTCACCAAAGTCAGTTTTATGAAAGGCTCTCCCTTCAAACTGAAGACAGTCCCCTTCTCACTGTATCCTGACATGATAGAGAGAGAGAGAACAAGAGAGATCTCTGAGTCCTTTGTTATAAGAATACTAATCTTATTGTGAAGATTATCTCACCCTCATGAACCTGTCTAACTCTAATGCTTTTCCAAAGGCCTCATCTACAAACATTATCACATTAACAAATGAACTTGGGAGGAACACAAACAGGTGGTTCATAATGACCTGCTACAAGGCTCTGGTCAACACTGACACTTTACTCAACACTGTGTTGTGATAGGGAAAATGGATCAAGTCAGTCATATTGCTCTCAAGTAGTCTTTCTATTCTAGTCAACTTTATGTTATTATAATGAAATACCCGACACAGGTTACATATGAAGTAAAAGGAAATTTACTTCATAGTTTTTGAGTTCAAAGTCTGAGATCAGATGGCCTTATCTGGTAACATCTGCAGATAGTAGATAATAGCACACCTAGGAACAAGGAAATTATTATGTCATGAATCAGGAACAAGAGAGAGCCTGAGGCTCTTCAGTTTTTCCCGAGGACATACTTCTAATGGCCAAAAGACCTCCCTGTAGGCCTCACTTCTCAAAGTTTCCATTACCTCCCAAGAATATCACCTAGGAGATGAAATCTTAATCACCATGGACCATGTGTGAGTGGGGGTAGACAAACCATATTCATACCAAAGCACCTTCCAGTGACTTGATTCAATTATCCTGAAAGATCTGGGAATACAAAGGATTATCAGCCATCTGAGGGACCATGTTGAAACCAACTCAGGTACCACAACAGTTGTAGGTCCCCTGTGAAATGAGGGGCCAGGTACTGTAGCAACACTTTCCTTCCAGGTGATCTGCACGTACATCCTGCAGAAATGAGACATTTATTGGCTTGGCTCTAAGATCATGGCAGCTTTTACCTAGAGGCAGCTGTAAGAGACTTTCAAGCATGGAAGTGAACACTACAAGTAGATAAAGAAAACCTCTACAAAATAGTCTGGATCAGGCCACTAACCAATGTACAAGAGGGATCCCTACAAAGATAACAAACTTACTGTTTATGCATCCAAAATATGGTTTTCCCTATCATGAGAGTCATCTAATTTGAAACGGTGCTATGGAATGTGGTCCTGACGGTTAGAGGTCAAATTCCTTAATGTATACTTTTTAATTTTTTCTCTTTTTCTGCAGACCACACTATTTTTTCTTGTTATATTGAGATTTCTTACCTTTCCTATCCTTCCTACTTAGTTGCTCAGTATGTTTCCAAACTCCCTTGTCTTTCCATTACATTTTTTCCTTTTTTTTTCCTATTTACTTCTCTAACTTCATCTATCAATTATATCCAATTGTTGTTACTCTAATTTTAGCTTAAATGTTTTTTTCTAAGGTCTTTTATAAACATCTCTTTTATAACTTTTATAAACATCCCTTTTATATCTTTTATAAACATCTCATTTAATCTTCAAGCTTACCCTGTAAGAAAGCTATTTTGTTCCCATTTTACAGATAATAAAAATTAGATGTAAAGTGATTGTATAAAAAAGTGGCAAGACCTAATTTTGAACCTGTCAGTTAAACACTGTGTTCTTTTTCCACTTTTATGTTTGCCTGGAAAATTTAAAAAAGTACAGTGGGAATACTCTTCTTAAGACTCATAATGAGTTCTCCATTCTTTACAGAAAAATGTTTAGATTTTGTTCTGGACACAAGGGACTCTATGATAGCAACCTAAATAGTTTCCCTGGTATTCCTCAATGAATACTTGGGATGGGAGAATATTGAACTACTTATATTTTTTTTCCTGAAAATGCATGCCTTTCTTAACTTTTGCCTTTGTACATTTAGTATTTTTTTCTGAAATGCCTATTTATTCCTTATTAAACTAGAAATTCCTCGTATTAGCTACTTTCCCAGAGCTGAGACAAAATGTCTGACACAACTTAAAGGAGGAGAGGTTTATTTTGTGCTGTGGTTTCAGAGGGTTCAATCTATGGGTATCCGGCAGAAACAGATTGTGGAAGAAAGTTACTCAACTCATAGCAACTATGAAGGAGGGGAGAGAGAGAGAGAGAGAAAATATGAATCTCAAAAGCACACCATCCCTGGTGATCCATCTCTTCCAGCTTGACCCCACTTCCCAGTACCACATCCAGCTATGAACTCATCAGTGGATCAATCCACTTAAGAATATAGCATTCCTTGATATAATCACCCTCCACATGCTCTGTCTCTGAACATATGATGAACATATGAGACTTTGGGGGGACATTTTAGATCTAAACCATACCACTTATATTCATAGTTTAATCCTTTATTCTCTTCCTTTATCCAGTATCCTTTGATTCATACTCATATTTTAGCAGTTTTGCATGGTGTTTATACGTGTGTCTATCCTTTTATAGTTTGTGTTCACTAAGGATAGGGATGTTTTCATAATTACATTCTTAATTTAATATCTAGATGTTTTTAACTATCCTTTAATAAATCAAATAATCAAGTTGTTAGATTATAACTGGGAAATGTGTTAAATATACTACTGTTTATGTGTTATTAGCAAAGCTGTTATTTTTCTCTATATATGTTCATTTGATAATGATGTTTATTTAAATTTCTCTACTTTTATCTAGAATTTCATTGAAATTTTAGATTTATATATAATCAGCTCATACTACTTTCTCCATCTGTTTGGTATTAGCTGAAAAATAGACATGGATCCAAAGCTAGGATCTGTTCTGTAGTAAAAAAGACTGGATTTCAGACAGGCTCACCCTACTTGCTTCTAGTTTCTGGCCTCAAAATAGCTAATGCAGACATCTCACTTACTGTTATCAGAGATCGTAAGGTTATAACAAGAGTGAAGGAGTTGGAAACCTAAATCTTTCCTCTGGGCAAGAAACCAGTTAATACTACAAAAAACAATAAAAAATAACAAAAGATCCATATCTACCAATTTAATTAGTGTTTCTTGTCTTCTAAGTTGCCTCTACTTAAGTGTAAATATATGGTGTTAAAATTTTTCCATGGTTCTAACACTAGAAACTTCATTGATGGATTTTTTGTTGTGTTGTTTTAAATAATTTCCGTGATTATAGTTTCAACTGGTTCTTCCTACAGTCAGCCCTGAGATAGACATGTATTTCATGATAGAAAATATAAAACATGGGCTCTTGACACTGAAGGATTGGATTTTAATCCATTGCATTGTCAAAGTTCTTTACTGGGAATATTTTTGATGCAGTCTTCCCAAATACACTACTTTTAACAAATATTCTTTCAGAAGTGACAGGTATTAAAATCACCCTGGGGTATTCTCTGAATCTTTCTATTACAGTACCCAGCTAACAGATTTGAAACTTACTACCCACACATGTTTCTGCTACAGCAACCTCTACGTTAATAATATGTAAAAAATTGTATTTCTTTTTTATTTCTCTTTATTTATTTCTATTTTATTTATTGAATTTATTGGTACAAACGCATATCACATCTTGATTCTTTTTATTTATGCACTCCCAGCCTCCTGTCTCTCCTACTGCTGATAATCATATGATCATTTTAATCATAGTTAAAATGTAAGAAAACAGTCACTATTAAGTACATGGCATTTGAGCTAGTAATTGGAAATTTAACATTTCATTTACATTTTTCCAGAAGAAGAATTTTCAGCAATTTGGTGAGAAATTATTGCTTCCAGGAGTAGTTAGCTGTTCATATATATTTTATATTTAAGGAGGTGAGTTGCTGGATGCTATTATTTTAGTTGCTTAATGTTGCACATAAATAGTATACTTTTCAAAAGTAGTTTATCTGTATATATTACAGCTAAATAGACATTTAATAGACAAATATTTAAATATTCACTGAAATTTTAAAAACCTGCTTTAATAAAAGCTAAAATATTTCAAAGGTGAATTTTAGATGAAAATTGTTAAAAGCGGGTACTAATTTTTCCTTTTATTACAAAGAAACTCAGTATCACCTGACAACTCTGCATTTTTCCTTATATAACACGAGAGCCTTGCTACGCAATTATTTCACAGGTCAGAGACTTTTTGTCTACCTTTATTCATTGCTGTAAGTCTAAAGGGTCTCAAAATAATCTCTGATATATAGTAGACAGTCAAAAACATTTCTTGAAATGATAAATATAGCATCACGTCTTGACTATCAGGTCAATAGAAATTAAAGTTTGGAACTTCTATCCCACATTTTTATATGATTCCCTTTGCTCTTTATTAACTACACAGTGACCTCATGAAATAGAAGTTACTTCATCTTTAAATAAAAAAAGAAAGAGCTGAAATAAGGTTTTCAGGGATTACTTTTTAAGGGAACAAACAATAACAATGAGGATAAGAACATATATGAAGGTTTCTCTTGTTGAATTTTGAAACTAAAATTGTTGTTCTGTTCCCTTAATTTTTTTCTTACAAAAATATCAAAGTAATGAAATGGAAAAATTATTGAAGTAAATATTCACACACTCTTTTGGAGTGGTTTGAGTAGAGTGTGGAAATCTAGTCTGAATAGCAAACCTGAAGAATCTTCTTGGCCAGTCACCATCATACCTTCTTGTCTCCTTGTTTTCTACACTTTATCCCCCTCTTAAGCCACCCCAACCACATTCATACCATCAAAATGGATCATACCTTACTTTATACTTGGGGTTTTTGAGAACTATGTTTTAAAATTTTCAATCTGTAAAATTGTTCTTAAAATCTATAATTGTATGAAATACTTCCACTTCAAGAAGTCTAAAAATCCTTGGGAATTTTAAAAAATAAATACTAATTTAGCCAAGATTATTTACTATGTCTGTAAAAAAAAAAGAGTTTTCTTCTTAATTGATATTTACATACCTTTGGAGGTTACTTCCCTTGATATATGGCTGACTAGGTTGGAAGGTACTGCATAGACATGGAATGAGGATTCTCATCTTCTGACAATGAAACTGAACATTCAGCAAAATCTTTTGTTATCTCTGGCTGCTTGTAATCTGACCAACTGTCACAAATCATTGTCTCTTTAGTTTGACAAGTTGTAAAATACCCTGAGGAATGCTGTTTTGTACTGATCTGGCAAAACAATGATTAGAATAATGTGTTGGAGTCAATGTATGTGTAAACCCCTTTTAAACTCTGTACATGTGAGCTATTTTCATTACCCATAATTGAAGTTGTCATGACTTATTGCTTTCTGAGCTGGGTGAGAAAGTCTTTATCTAATTCGGGCTTCCTTTTGCATTGCCTGGGAATGGATGTCTTGTGGACATTAACTGTGACAGCTTCCTGGAAAGATTCTTGTCTATAGTATCTCTGTAGAAGATTTCTTAAGGTTACAGAGTCAGCTTTGGAATGTGGCATTTTAGTTGGTCAATGAATTATTTGTGAAGGGAGGTCATTGAGAAATGTATTATTGAAAACACTGAAGATGATGCAGTTTTCTGACTTTTTCAGAAAATGACGATTCATGCATATTTTAATATTAATTACACTTAGAATTTGTAGTGGAAAAAGTTCAGAAAGTGAAAGAAAAGAATTAGAGTTTAATGAGGAAATGCTAGCAGGCATACTCATTAAAGCCACTGGAACTTTAACCCACAAGAATATAAATGCCTGTTCTCAGTGTCAATACTAATTCACATATTCATGTCTTGCCTTACAAAAGGACAGAAAAGTGAATCCTCTCTCTAGTTATCCTCATTTCACTTGGTTTCTGTGTGTGAGTGTAAATGTATGTGTGTGTTTATATGCTGCAAACATATGAGTGCCTCAGGTGTTTTAATAGTATTTCAATATATACATTGACATTTTTAGTTGCAGAAAATGAGAGATGATCCACCCAGCAGGAAACAACACTGGCATCTTGGGAGGAATCCTTCTCTGTGATCTTCCCCTATTTGATATATGCCTATAGCTTAGCTCAAAGAATCTCAGCTATCCATCTGGTCAGCACCAGAATGAATATTAACTTACATGATGAGCAAAGGAGACAATCTCTCTGAACACAGTGATTTTTAACTTACATAGCTGTCATACTCCAGTTATATGGATTAATACATTAATACAATCCACTTTTATCTAATTTTGTATTAACTTTGAGAAGTCACAAAAATTCTTATTATTTTCAGGAAGAGTTACATAAAACTCTATCTTTTTATTCTAAAATCACTTTGAAGTGTTAGATTTGCAGACTTTCTTAGAGGGCAGAGTAAATGGAGGAGCAAACCAAGGATTTTGTTTAATTTGAGTTAATTTTTGCTCAAATATGTGCTGTCAAAGGTATTTTATACAGTTTCTAAACTGACCCTATGGGCGAGTCTGTTAGGATTACATCTCTTTTTTTAAGAGCCTGCCATGTGCTTTGAGGACAGAATCCTCAAATGGTGGGGGTTGGCCTTGTTACAAAGGGTGATTTTCCAACAATTTCTATACAAGGGCACATTTGACTATTTTTCTGCAGCTAGAAAAAACACAAGTTTGCAGTAAAATTTAAGTCATCAAGGAACTGCTATTCTCCTATTCGACCTGTTACAAAAAGTCTACCTGTTACATGAAAAGTTCAGGGATAGACAAAGACACTAAAATGCTAGAACTCTGCTTCATTGAGTTCCTAGAACTCAAATACATGACTATAAGGGAAGTATGCTCAGTTTTAGCTTTTAAAATTTTTATTAATGTGTATGAACAAAATTCCATCTTTTGTAGTCAAAATACCCTTGTTCTCTTTGCTATTTGAGAGACACCGACTCATTTGGAAAGCAGGAATTTGTCCTTGAGTAGAAATACCCAGGAAAAATTGAAGACAAGATACAGAAAAATAGCACATATGGTGGACCTTCAAGTTACAATTACCCTGACATACAAACAATTTGGGTTAATTAGGTTAATGGAAGATTCATCTCCCTCTTGTTTTCTATAATGTGTACCTAGGTAAACATCCAAATCACGGCTGTATTGACTTACAACCAACTTGAATTGCAACCAGTCCTCAGGAGCCAATAGAGTTCATAAGTCAAGGGACAACTGTATATAATAACTTCATTTATGAAAATGAAACATATGTGGGACAAAAAGAAAGATATAATTCTGTAATGTTGGAAGTGATCATCACCGTGGAACATCGAGAGAGGATTTGTGTACAATTTGAAATTATGTGTCCTTAAAGACCTACATAACAGTAGTCTCACTCTGTGTCCTTTCTGGGGCAGTTCTCCAACTATTGTCTAGAACACTGAAATGCATTCAAGCCAATGAAAATTTTATACTTATGAGAACCAGAGAACAAGGCTCATTAATTTACTTACAAAACCTACAAAGGGGCTGATGATGTGTCTCTTATTTCCCCACTGAGAAATCCATCAGATTTTTGTTCTAGAGCTCAATTGTCAAATCCTTTTCTCTCTATTTCTGCGTGTTAGTTCTTCTGTAGTGATAAAAGAATAACAGTTGTAAACATTTATCTAAAATATTCATCCTGTTGTTTATTATTGTCATAGGCTTTAAAAATATCTTTGCTTCTGTGTGGCCTTTTATTATAGTGAAGTTCCATAGAATACTATATTTGTGAAGATATGTATATATATATGTGTGTATATATATATGTGTGTGTATATATATATATATTTTTTTGTACTGGGGATCCAACTCAGGACCTTGTCATTGCAATCCAGGAGCAGTGCCACTGAGCTAAATCCCAGCCCTGTATGTATAATTTTAAAACAAAGATTTTCAAAACTAGAATTAACTTCAGGTTAAATTCTTGCAAGTTTTCCTGAATTTAGGTAGGTAAGAAAATTTTATACTCATTTGAAAGAAGACGACATCTGAAATAATGAGTTACTTCTTCTATAGTTGGTATATGGGAGAAAATCTTCAAATGATCATTGAGAGAAAGTGAAGAGAAAGTGATATTATGCAGTCCTAGAAGTTAAGTCAGCAACGAGCTAGTTGTTGGACTTCCAGGCAGGAGTTATGAAGGCATTTATTTTATAGCTCCTTAATAAAAAGAATGTGGGCAAGTGGTTCTCAGTGAGGTGCAGCAAATAATCCTTTATTGTGTATTGTATGCATCATAAATGATTTAATGAAACATTGACTGTCTGACTGATAGAATGAATGAATGAATGAATGAATGAAAAAGACTGCAAATAGCAACAAAGTTTCAGAGATGATCCCCATTCCAAGTGCCAAGAGCAAACTATTGCCAAGAGGTTATGGAATTGGGGTGCAGACAAGTCTGTGTGAGAGGGACCTAGTTACTCAGACTACAGTATTCATTTGTTTTTAAGTCGTGAACATTTAAAGACTCCTATTTACAAGAGGGACATAGCGAAACATTCTCATTTAAAATCCAGGGTATCAGCTCAAATAAATGGATATTTCTATGTTGTGGGTAGATTTCCATGCTAGAAAGAAGAAATTGGTGACATTCTTAATCCCAGAAAAATATGCAAGATCTCTTTTTGCTTAAAAAGACTACACAAGGATGCAAGAAGGGTGAAAGGCTGCTGGAAACCCAACACGGATTAATTCTACTGGGGTAGACTTACTCAAGGATGGCTGGACCAGAAGGTGGAGCTTGATTCTATCGGCCATAGAGGTGATGAGAAAACAAAAGTAGCAGAGGCTTAGAGCCAAGATAAGGACGTGGATTCCTGTGCCTGGTCAATACTTGTTCTCACACCTATTTTTCTCCCATGCTCCCAATAGTAAGTACATTAATGTTATTGTCCAGTATTTACATTTTTATTTCCATGTAAATGTCACACACAATCAAGCCCTTTAGTGTAAAAAAATTATATTTCCTTTCTTATTCAATCTTTTTTTGGCCACAGGTAAAGGTAATCTGATTTTTCATTTGTTTCTTCTCTATTTCTATCACTAATTTATTTTCAAACTCAAAAGTGTCAATGAATGTTTTAAAAAAACATTGATTATAATTTCACTTCTCAGCATTATTCTTTATGGAGCTTTCCTTCCTTACTATCTTTTCATGTGTGTTTTCTAAGGCTGCCATATCAAAATGCCATACCTCAAATGATTTAGTTTGCAGAATTTTATTTTGTCTTAGCACTGTGTCTGAAAGTCCAAAATCAGGGTGCTGTAGGTTTCATGTCTTCTGAGACTTCTGTCCTCACCGATGCCTGCCTCCTTCCACCCTCAGTCTTCATCATGAACGTGCTGTGGTATGCCTTCGTGTGTCCACATTTCCTCTTTGTATCAAGTCACTAGTTAGATTGAATTAGGATCGGTCAAACTACCTCCTTTACATTTAATCTCCCCTTTAAAGGCTGCACATCCAAGCGGCCAGTAAGGTCTATCCAGTCATAATCTGTGGTAGTGTGGAACAGGCTTTCACATAGATATTTGGGGTATAATTCAGCCCTTAATACTTGGGTAACCTCTTCAGTTCTGAAATATTTTCTTAAATTATTATTAATTTAATAATTTAATTGATATCAATTATACCTAGCTGGCATTTGTTGAAAACTTTTCCTGCACAAGGAATATACATTTATTTATCTGTTAATCTACTTAATATAATCTACCATTGTGGTGGATATCATTTCCAATATAAGGAACGTGAGAATTCTCAGGAACTTATGGACTAAGTGACTAGGTGTTGTACAATAATTAAGTTATTTCATCACCTTCCTTTGAATTCAGACCTCTACCTTTGTTAAGAAATAACAAAATCTCTTGTTATTTTTCAGTCCAGAGTGTCCATGGTTCGACATCTTCACAATAAACCCTATTCTTCTGGATGTTTATATGACTTGATCTTAGAGACTCGTTGGTTCATACAAAGGTTTTCATATGGTGCTTTCCATAGTGTAGTGGTTATCACATTTGCCTCACAAAGGTTTTCAAATCATCTTCCTTGCCATTTCCCTGTTATTTTGCACATTATCACTTTTTTGAGTTATCTTATTGAGGCTTTTATGAGAAAGTGGGGAAAACATGGATGTTTAATCCGTGATAGTTAATCAGAATTCTTTGGTCAGGTTCTGATTAGGGACAGAATTAATTCAAGGACAGTGACTCTCAACCAGGGAAACTGGGCAACACTTGAAACTATTTTTGGTGTTTGTAACTGTGTATCTATTGAGTACAAGTCAGAAATATGGCTAAATGTCGCAAGGAGACCAAGGCATAGAAAGAATATATGCATTCTAGAGGCCATGTAGCATATGCTAGCAAAATCCATGAACTCTAACTCAGGATACGATATTCTTAACTATTATATTCCTGACTTGACTTTCTTAATGTAACATATAGAGTAAAATTATTGAGAAAAATGCAAGCAAAAGTAAACACTTTAAAAAAATACTTCATATTTTATATTTTACTTTAATAAGCATTTGACATTTTTATAATGGAAAATAGTTAACATGATTTCTCCCAGATAAATTAAAAACGGTATAACATTTATTTATTTTAAAGTATATATGTAATGCTATTGGCTATTTGAATATCTTTTTCCATGTATGGTATTTTCAGGGAATTTCATCAAATGTTTATAGGTAAAAATTAAAAATATGGACATTTATTAAGTTATTGTTGATTGGCTTATTTATTATTAGGAAAACTATACCATATTTCATCTATAATTATTAAAAATGATAAACTTTTTTAGAATGGACTCTATGGAAAATTCACAATTCTATTTCTACTAGTCTTTCATGCTAAAATACCTGTGTTCTTGGGCTTTCTCTCCTTTGTCAAGAGACAGTAGGAAGAGAAATAGTTTGGGGGATCAGACCTATCCAAGATTCAGTGTAAGATCAACACTTCCCGGCTCAATGTTAACAAGTGCTTAATGTTTCTGATTATTAAATTTGCTCTCCTTTAAAATGAGCACAGCAACCTAACCCTGTTGTGCAGAGCATCAAATTAGAATGGAATAATGGCCCAGCACAAGCTTCCAAAATGTTGCATCTACTCTAATCTCTGCCCCTCAACTCAATACACACCCCAGCCCCACCCACAGCAGCAGCCAACTCACATTCCTAAAACAAAATGGTCTTTGGAGTCTCTTGCTTTCCCTTTAAATTTATTCGTCCAACATTCTCAGCCAAGAGGATATAAAATATCCACTTTTCAGAAGACTCCAAACGATGTGATCAGAGACTGCAGAGTTGTCTTAGGAGAGTGAAGTGGGGATGAGTGCCTAAAGAAACAAGTGGTACAGACAAGTGCCTTGGGGTTTCATCATCTTTATTTCTCCTAGTGAATAGAGAACATAAAGTATGTGAAAGGAACCAGATATCCCTGAAGTTAACATTTCACACTTCCTTCTTTAGTTGAGAGTGTTTAGCTTTACCTTTTAGGGGAGTCATTCTCTATTACAAAAATCCTCAGCTTACTCTGTCTGAAAGATTTACAAATTATCTTTGCAGAAGCTTTATTTTCCCAGGGCTTTATTTTCCCAGTCAATCACTCAGTGGAATGAAATATACCATAATCACCTCGATACCAGCTTAAAATTCAAGGAATTCTCAAATCAGAAGTCAAAGTGAGGTAGAAACTATTGGAGGTCTAACCACTTACCCTTTGATCCTACTCTGATGATAACCCATGGGTAGACCCAAGCTGCTCTACTAGACTGACTTAAAGCCTGACATATAGTTAGTTTCCTTGCTTGAGATTCCATCTTCCATGTACTCATATCTCGGTGGAGTCATATAATCAAAAGTGTCCAAATAGGAAGACCATTTAGTAGACCTCTTGTCTTTATCTGTTTGTGCTGCTATAACAAAATACCTGAGACTTAGAATTTATAAATGAGAGCAAGTTATATTTTTTCATGGTTTTGCAGGTTGAGAAGTCTAGAATCAAAGCTCTGGCAAGTTCGAGATCTGGTCAAAGTCTATTATTCTTAGATAGAAGAAAGCCAAAGGGATTATCTTAGTCCCATTAGATCTTTTATAAGGGGATTATTTCATTCATGAAATCAGAATCTCAGGCCTAATAATCACCTAAACAGCTCTTCCAATGTTTTACTTAGATTAATTCAGTAAATTGTTATAACCTGTGCACACTTGTTAAAACATTCA
The DNA here is from genome assembly GCF_000247695.1 of Heterocephalus glaber. Next base: position 8,842,692 of record NW_004624761.1, read on the forward strand.
AACTAACAAATTTTTACTACTTCTCAATAAACTTCGTAATAATAGTGCAATACGATTTCTATTAGTACATGTGGGCAGTTCATGAAGTTTACATTCCTTATGCTTAGTCGGTACATGCACATGAAACAGCCTATCTCCTTTTATCACCTCCTATCCCTCCCATCCCCTCCATTTCTTATTCCTCTTCCCCTTCAAGAAAGATCTACCTCCCTACTTCCTGTTATCTATTTTTTAGTTTACTCTTTATTTATATTTTGGATTTCTCATATAAAAGAATCCATGTGATAGTTAAACTGTGTGTCTGATTTACTTCACTTAACATAATGATCTGAAGGTGCATCCATTTTCCTACCAATGACTCAGGTTTGTCTTTCTTTGTGGCAGAGTAGTACTCCATTGTGTGTAAAACCTACATTTTCTTTACTCATTCATCTGTTGTTGGATATATAGGCCACTTCCTAGATTTAGCTATTCTGAGTTTTGCTGCTATAAACATGGATGTGTATGTATCATTGCAAAATGATGTCTTTAACTCTTTTGGACAGTTGCCACAATGGGTAGTCTATCAAATTGAAACATATTCTAAACTACTTTTCTAATTCAGTAATAATTTTTCTATTATTATCTAAAAATTTAATTTTATCTAAAAATGCATAGAAGTTAGTTAACATTTTAGAAAGCAGAAAGGATTGACCTGATTTTTAAGTGCATTGAATATAGTATACTATGAGTTACAGATATTTAGGGACTAGAGTAAGTTATATAATGACACATCAATGTAATCGGTTAAGTCATAATTGCAAAGTCTTTTTGGACTTTTGCATATATCATTTAAAGTTATGAAAATGACCAACATGTGAATAAGTTAGATCAAATTAGTACAGAGTTACTGAACACAAATGCATTTTTTATGGAGACATCATATTTGTACATCTTTATCGGCTATATTATGGTAATTCAATACATGTATATAGTATGCTATAAACTTTATTTCAATGTAATACAAGTAGATATTAATAAAGAACATATTTTTTAAAAAGTCTTACTTCTATGAAAAAATAAAGAAAAAATTTCATAACAAATTAATTTAAAAATAACATTAGTTAGTACACTTTGTACCATAATCTTAAAAGAATGGCCAAAATGTTAAAGTACAAGTCATAGACAAAAACTATATAGTATGTTGAAATCAGATCACAATAATAACAATTTCTATGTTTTTAAACATTCATAATTTTATGTGGTGAGAAGTTTATTATCAGTTACAACACTATGTGAAAAAGGAATTAAAATAATAATGGTATGTGGTAATTATTCAAATTAACAAGACTACAGCTGCAGGATTATCTTTGTTTTTAGCTCTATTAAAACCTAGTTTTATGACCACCACACAAGATTTGATTTCATCTATTTAATTCAAAGTTTTAAATTTCATGTTGACATTTAGTTCATTCTTCTATACATTTAAGGAATAGTTTTGTCCACAATACTTTCTGTCTTTTCTCAAAGTTTAAATCTTCCAGTTTTAGTAATGGGCCAAATGACCAAAATTATAATATTTTGTAATCTGTCAAATAAGCTCTTCCTTGCAGTGTTTGTATTTCTTTTGTATCTACTTTCTTAACTAAATCATCTCCTGTCTTTACCTGAAATGTTTTTAATAATTAAATAATACTCAATAAGGGCCATATTACCTACAGATTAAACTTAAATCTAGAGGATTATATATTTAACAAAAATACTAAAAATTATACTATCATTAATTTATATTAATTATATTATTATATTATATTATATATTGCAAAAATCCTTCCAGTTAGTGTGTTGATGAAGTTTAGGTGAGCATTTTTTTTTTTCATGTCATTTTCTTCCCTAAGGAAAGTACCCTTGATTTCATTTCAAAATTTTGATGACTACTGGGAGCTGTTGCCTTTGTTCTTGGCATTTAAGCATTAATGACTGAATTATGTCTTAGTTGCTTTCTCTATTGTTGAGACAAAATAAACAACACCTGCAGCTTAAATGCTCATGGCTTATCTTTTGGAATTTTCAGTCCTTGCACGGTTGACACCTGAGGGAAAGTCTTGCGTGGAAGAAAGCTGCTCACCTCATGGCCAGTGGGAAGGAGAGAGTCAAGGAAGGAGCTGAGAAGGGAGATACACCTTTTCAGTTCACATTCAGGTCAAACCAGCCTGTTCTGACCAGGCCCTACCTCGCAATAGCAAGTTATCTATACCCTCATGATCCAGGTCACATTTCAAACACGTGAAATTTAGGGGCCATTTTAGTTCTAAACCATAACAAATGACAAAACCAAATAATTGAAAATTCCTGTTTTTGCTTTCTTAAAGTTTTGCCCTCTTAATGAAAATATACTTATTGGGCTGGGGAGTTAGCTCAGTGGTGCCACTGCCTGCCTTGTAAGCTCAAGGTCCTGCGTTTGATTCCCGGTACAAAAAAAAAAAAGATGCCTAAAGTTAAGAAGTTGAATGGTATCTAAGTGTTCAGTGTAGCAAAGCATGAGATTTCTAAATATTCAAAAGTAAAGTGTTCCTTATCAATATCAAAAGACAATACAGGGAGGTAGAAAGGAAACTATATACTGGATAGTACTTTAGTCTGAAAAAAATTAAGATGAAGAAAACATAAAGCTATTAAACTACAGATGTATTTGTTAAAAAGCATTCTTTTCCTCTCTCTCTCGACTGACTGATACATGGAACTCATCCCTAATTACTAAATAGAAAAACACTTTTTCCCAAAGGTTAGCAATGAAAGTTTAGTAATACAGTATAGTAAATGAAGGGAAGATAGGAGATGAGAAGGTGAAAGAGAGAAAGTGGAATAATGAGCTTTACAAGGCTGGGTTCTATATTTTTATTGATATGAATGTTTTATGGAGAATTTTCTTTTTGTGAGCCTGCCAGAATAAGTCCACTGCATCTTGATTATGAAGATTTTATTTATATGGCAACTATCAAACATCAATGACATGTAGCAACTTACTTTTTAATATACTTTTGCTTTTGATTGAATTTTGCTGTGTATGGAGATGGATGGTGATTGGCTTACTAGCTTTACTTTTCTTAGAGTGCTGCTTCCATTTGTAAAACTTAGGTCAGTCTGTACTTCTTTATCCTGTCCTCACAATCTTAGGATTTTACAGCAACTATATATCTTAATATATATGTGGGTTTTTAACTGGAAAATAAAAAAAGAGTCTTCAGTCAGCTGTGCCAGCAGCGCAATCCTCCTGACCTCAGCTCCGGCTTTCTTCATGCAAGGAGCTGTCAGCGGGTGTCTGTCACGTCACACCTTCTCTTTAATGTGACTGTCAGGATAATGCACCCAGCATAGGTTTCAAATTGGTACCTTACATATTTATTCTTATGTAGGAATGTTCATATATCTGTGTATCTTGGATTGTCTTACACATCATGGTTTTTTGTAACTATACAGATGCTTTTAAGATTATTATTTTTCCTACAATTTTATACAGAATCACATTAGTGGGGTCTCACCTGTAAGCTCAGAATCACTCTGCCCTTTCCTTAACCCCTCCACCACTGTTGAAATGTTTGTGGGCTAGAAGGAAAAAAAAATACTGAGATGTGGACAGAGCTAATTAGTTTTAGAACCCTAGTAAATCTCCATATGCGAGATCCATAATTTTAAATACAAGCCTGCTTCAAACCACTCTCTCTTTGAGAGCAATCATAATGAGAACCATCTGCTAAAGGGGAGAAGGAAGGCTGGTTGGAGCAGTTGGCTGGCAGAATGAATGAGATGCACTTTGTGTCATTGTGTTCTGGTTCTTTGTTTCAAGAAAGTATGTTTGAACTAAAAATGAGCTCTTATGTTTTCTTTTAAATATTGTTTACATGGAAGTTAAACATCAAATAAACAACAGGCATTTATGTTAAGAAATTTAGAGCTGATTTCCTTTACATTTCTCTTTCATCTAGTAGAGGATTATACTCTATTGTTCTTATTTACATTCAAATCACTTGTGTATGTTGCAATTAAAATCTTTAAAGTTTACTGATTACCAATATGTGCAGAACAAGGTATCCTTTTAAATCTATATAAGCTGTACAAATAGATAATATACACATAAAATGCTTTTAGGTATATGCTAAAATTATTGGACATATTTTTCTATTTATAAGAACTTTATTGCTCAGGCAGCAAGGCAAATTATATACAAAATGATGATAGTGAACTGTTTTGGTATCTATTATAATTCAGGTAGTTGCTCATTTAAATACATTATTTTTAAGTTGCAGAGAAGCTTTTATTACAATTCAAGGCCTGATTAATTCAATGGCAATGCCTCCTTCCAAAGCAGGTGCTGCTCTTGTTGAGAGAATGCAAAGTATAAAGTCGATTGAAGTGGTAAGGGAAGATTTTAAACAAGAGGATGCCTATGATTATTACCGATAAATAGGTGGGAGCAAATTAAGGAGACATGAAAATAATGAAAACAGAAGGGAATTCATTTTGTAAAACAATGTTATAAAAGTTGATTTTGGATGTTGTCTGTTTCAGAGAATAGAGGATAATAATGACAGAAAGAAATGTCCAGTTGAAGAAGTGGGTCTGAAACTCAAGTGCCACTTAAGAAACGAAAGTGGAAGCATCATCTTGGCTTAAAGTCAAGGTCATGGTTGGGCTGGGAATAGAGGGCAATCCTCTGGGTCACAGTAAGATGAGTTAAAAATGAATAAAGGAGAAAAAGAATGCTAAATTTAAAAATGTAATGAGAAATTTGGTTTAAAAAGTAAAGAAATGGAAAATTAAATAAATCAGTCCCCAAGAAATAATGGTTATTGCTCAACCATCAACTATATGGCATTCTAGTATTTTAGTACAACATACTAGAACATGTTCTACATTTACAGTCAGTAGCTGTATGTATGTACTGAACATTCTTACAAAATGGGTAATCCAACTAAGTTATATTTAATATAAATTATGTAGCGACAAGAGGCTAATAGCTACTGTTGTGGATGGCAGACTTGGATGTTACGAATATAAATAGAAGATATTTACAATACTATTGTGCTACTTAGCTTTTTGTAGCTATAAAAAAAATCTGAGGCGATCAGCTTACAAAGAGAAAATGTTAATTTTGGCTCACAGTTTTAGAGGTTTTAGTCTGTGGTCAGTTTGCTGCATTGCTTTGGGACTATAGCAGCACACATGGCTAGAGTGTGTGGTGGAGCAAAATTGCTTATTTCATGGCCAGGAAATAAAAGAGGAAGACAATGGGATCCCACAGTCTTCACTGTAGGACAAGGCCCTGGTGACCTAAAAAATTTCATTTATACTCCACTTCTCTTTATATTTTAATATACTTTTTAATTTTTAATTTTAATGTAATAGAAGTACATATTAACAAAGAAAATATAAGAACCATTCTATGAAAGCATAATTTTTCATAACAAAGATTATTAGAGAATCATAATGGTGAATACACTGTGTATCATGATCTTAAAAGAACACATTTTCATTTACTAATCTATCTCTCAACGATATAGCCCACTTATTAAAGATCAAGCAAACTTTCAATAGCTCCAATCTGGGAACTGAACTTTTAACACATGAGTCTCTAGAAAGCACTTATCCAAATGATAGTAATCATCTTCTTTTGATATTCAAATATAATTAATACACAGGAAACAGATATATCTTAACTCTGTAATTTGATGTTTTGAGAATTGAACATTCCCATTAAACTACTACACAACAGCAGACACTGAATTTTCCATTGATTCATAATATTTCTTCATGTTCCTTTGAAATTAATTTTCTTACTTCTGAGAGCAGCCACTTTGTTCCATATATATATTAATACAGTATTTTAGCCTTTTTCTTTTGGATTCTTTCATGTAACAAAAGACACTTGATGTCACATTATGTTGCTGTATGTCAGTAGTTCATTTAGTTTTATGGCTGAGTAGAATTATATACAGAACATAATATTTTTATTTTCCTATTCATAGATACCAGTGTTATTTGCAGTTTGCAATTTGTATTATATATCTCTTGTTGATAACATAGAGGGGAAACGTCTCAGCCATGATCATTTCTACTGAATTTGCACAATCCCCAGAATGATCTGAGTACCTGATTGAAATATCCAGGAAAAGGCTGGGCTTAGATTCAATCTATCTCTGTCTGTTTTAACTCTGCCACTCTTACTCCAAATTTATGGTTTAAACATCACAGGAGCCAACTCAAGCTCTCATCCTTGTGAACATAATTTCACCAGACAATACATAAAATAAATAATTAATAACAAAAATATAATTTTATTAGAGATAATTATTTAATAGCTTTCAGAAATGCTAAATATTTGTATATCTCTAAAATGTTAAAACAGAGTTCATGCAGTGGAGAAATTGCTTGCCATTAGGTCACTGCCTTTTGAAGGAAAATTTAAAGAAGAAGAGACAAGATTAGCAGAAGATATATAACCCAAATAGTTACATTTCTGGACTTTGCACTAGAGCAGAGTTTAAATATGAGATGTGTAATATTGGCTAAGTTATTTAGTTCCTCTAAGTCTATTTTTATATATAAAAAGAGAACTGTTAATGGAACTCAGAACATTGGAAGGTTATAAAGATTTAACAAGATAACATATGTAAAATGCTTAGCACACTGCTAGCATAAAATATGTTATCAAAAACAAATAACAATAATCATTATCATTAAATGTGCACATTGAAGTTCTTTTATAAATATATACTTTTAGATCATGGAAGAATTCTGTTTTGTACTTGAAAGTCTCAAGACATCTGGAGCTCACTGACTTTTTAAAGTTCACATGATAGTTGCAAAACCAGAGCTAGTATTCTGTAGCTCTACCAGAGGCCTGGTTTTGGGTGCCCCAATACACCAGGTCCAGCCATCCTCCTCAAATGATCAAATGGAGGAAAAAAAGTGGTGAAGTAGGGAAGGAATTTATTTAGTATGGCCATACTTGGAAGGAACAGGGGACTAGCAGCCTGAGCCATATTTTCTGGATACTGAGGAGTTCTATAGGGTTACGTATCACAGGCACAAAGCAAGGGTCTGAGGATTGATAGCTGATGATCTTGATGAAGTATGGTTGATCGTTATCTCAGTGTTGGTCATGTGGAACCTTATTGGAAATTAGGTTGCTGCTGCTTGGAAGTAGTGTGCCCTCTTGTCACAAGAAGTTGATCCATCAGACCTGTTGTTTTTGGAATATAAGGTCATTTTAGGAAAGAATGATTCAGAGAAAGAACAAATCAGAAAGACAAGATGGAGTAAAACTTGGGGTTTCTTTCACTTAGGGCAACACTTGGGGTTTCTTTCAGGTTTAGGGCAATAACTGGGAACATCTAGGAGCTGTTGCAGTGGGCAGCAATAAGACTTTGTAAAAGCTGTTGGCATTCTATTGATTTTGATGTCCTTCAGAATTTTGAAACAATCTTAGTTACTCTTATTTTACAGTCTTCAGCCTTGAAGAAGGAGCATTAACATTTTTAGATAAGCACTACAAAATGATTTTGATGTCTATCTCAGAGGCAGACAAGAATCTGACCTAAAGTATATGGTAGAAAGGAGACAGACCCAATATGAAGGCAGAAAAGCCAAGATTTTGTCCTATTTTTAGTGACCCATCAGACATCTACATGACTAAATGAAGATCAGTATTTCTAGTAAAGGTAGCTTTTAAATTCTTATTACACTAATACCATTCCTCATTTGTTCTTCACACTCAAATAATACTTAAGTATTCTTTCAAACACTGACCTATATATTTCTTTATCTATTTCTTTCCTTTTAACCAGAAAAAAAAATTTAAAAAAGAAATTTATTTGCAAGTAGGCAGGCCAAATAACCTCTTATTGAATGATCCCATTGCCAGTGTGAAGTTAACTCTCAGGATGCTGTTATAGTAATCAGGAAACAGTCCTGTTCTGGGAAACAACCAGAGCCTTGACCATTTCCCCCTCTTTCATTGTGTCTTTTACTTCCACTTTCTCTTCCTCTATATCCCCACAATAAATGCTCAGTTAATTCCCAGTTCCCCATGTGAACTCTGCAGTTTGTCCAGGAATTTTCTATGCATCCAGGAAGTTGTTTCTGACATGTAGATCTCTCTAACTACTGATTATGACAGTGCCACAGAGAGAGGATCACCAACCCTGCTGAGAGGTGGACCATACTAGCATTTCCTTTCTTGCCCCACCATCTTCTCTGTTCCCATATTCAGGTAGAGTTAGGGTGCCTGTTTCTGTGTTGATGCATTTCTATATCTGGTTGTCAAAGGACATATCAAGGAGAATTGCAGGCAAAAATAGACTAAAGAACAGAAATATAAAAGAATAATTGCCATGCTTCAAATAGGCTGAACTCAGTTTTTGCTGTTCTGTGGGGGCCATCACATTTGATTTGTGGTTTTTATTCTACTTGGAGTTACTTTAAACAGAAGAAACAGAAGACAGTATAGAAGATTTCTTATGATTCTTAGTGAGAATGGCCCTCCTGGTGGCAGTGGCTGGTCTTTTGCTGCCCCAGTGCTCGGATGGAGATTCCTTGAAAGGGAGATTAACAGCCCCTCCAAGCAAGCTGAGAAGAAGGGATGCATTTGAAAGAAGCTGAGCAGACAACAAGGAGTCTTTGGAACATGAAAGGGTGTAGAGACCGGAAATGTGAGCAGGAGGGAAGTAGCATCAGCAGGAGGGAAGTAGCATCAGCAGGAGAAAATTAAAAAAATTTAACAAGTGAGTTTGAAGAATTTCAGGTAAAAGAAAAAAAGTCTTGACAGAGAGGAGGAGAGGAAATAAAAGACAGTTGAAAGCAGAGGATAAAACAGGGTTGAACAATCTAGAAAAGCAAGACACATTTACAATAGTACCAAGCCTAACAATGATTCAGTGGAAACCTGTTTGACTCTACAGTGTGCCCTGTAACAACATCTCTCCGGACTAGAGGTATGTGGTACAGTAAATGAATTGGGATAGAGAGCTGACTTCCCCTACTAGAAAGCCATTGAAATGCTCTCCTTAGAAGGTAATGGATATTTGGGTCTGGGGATTTAGCTCAGTGGTTCCGCCACCTGCCTCAAAAGCACAAGGACCCCAGTTTGATCCCCGGTACCCCCCCCAAAAGGCTTTAGAAGGTAATGGATATTTTTTAACATTTACTCATTAGTATATGTAATTATTTTATATTTTTTAACTGCTGGATAAATCTGGCTATAATATTGACTATTATGCTAATTGAAGTGTTTTTAGATTATCCTTTATTTTTAAGGATCTTAATCAAAACCCTCTGAAATTGAAATATTTAGATCTGTCCACTCTGTGCTGATACTTTAATTATTATAGTTTTGTGTTTTATTAAGGCAGTTATAAAAGTTATTATATTTGTTTATAACAAGATAATTTTTTATTTTTTGCTAAACTGTGGAAGATAATTATTATGCGTTGGAAAGAAAAAACCTGTTTTTATATGGGCCATAACATCATTTGGAAACACTGTCCAGAAAAGCTTAAGTTTGTAGAAGTGTGGGGGCAACATCACTGGGAAACATTATTCCAGGTTTCTACATATGTGAAGAAGAGTTTCATACTGTTTTTATTTTTATTTTTTTGGTATAGGGGATTGAACTCAGGATCTTGTGCCACTGAGCTAAATCCCCGACCCCTGTTTTTAAATATTTGACACATAGAGGCAGTAATATGTTTTGATTATAAATGCTACTTGAAAAATTATCATTTACATTACACCTATAAACTATTTGAGAATTTAGTATTGTCGATAAAATGTAATCTGTTTCTTAATTAGTATTATTTTTGATGACTTTTTTTCTTGCTTAAATTCTTTTATTGGTATGTTTTAGGTATACAGTATGTTTATATTTTTCATTGGGTGCTTGTACCTGTACATGATGTAACTCGGTTCTTATTTTTTCCCCATTACCTGTGTGCCCTTCACCTCCTCCACCTTCCCTATTTACAAACATTTTATTTCCATTTTTTCCTTTTCTCATAATTTTTCCTTTCCCTTCTTACCTTTCCCCTTCCCTCCCACTTTCCCTACCCCTTTGGACCTTTTCTTCCTATTTCAAATTATCAATTATTCTTTTTAATCATTTTAATCCTTATTTACACTTTCAGTTTCTCACACCTAGGATAAATTGCAAGAAATTTTGCTGCCTTTTTTTCTTTAATAAGCTCTAGATTGTTTTGCTTTTGGATGTTGTTTTCATGTTGAAATAGTTATAACTATCTTTTTCCAAACAGCTTTTTAATAAACTTCAGTTAAAAATTCACTTAAAACATTTTGAATCAGGATTTGCTGGACCAAACAGCTCATTTTGAGACCTTCTGTGTACCTTATTGGGAGTGTTTTTCTCTGAGCCATCATAGTGAAAGTCAGGCCCACCAGCCCTAATCTAGGATCCATAATACAGAGAAAAATAATTGGTGGGACTGTCACATATTTTTAAATAAATCATGAGATGCTTTTCTACATATTTAAGAATAGAGAAAATAGGGAATGAATGGGAAGAAAATGGGAATGAATATAAACTTTCTGTTAATAAACAGACATGAATTTTTAAATTTTTATTTTTTATTTTCCAGGTGATAAAACAGTAATATCTGACATCTCCTAGTGAAGGGTAACACCTATACATAATAAAAGTTACTGCTTTCATGCTTTACTTTTGACTGAATTTTCATTGGTTTTTGAAAATAAGTGTTGCTTAATGGTCATTGCTTTAAATTTGATGAAATATTGATGAAGGATCCAGTCTAAATCCTCTTATTATGCTTTGACATCCCCAGCCAAATAACTAGGAGTTTTAAAAACTTGACTCATTTTATAAATGCTATTTTGATGACTTTTATTATACTTGGGTAATACTTAAGTGAATATACTGCATAAGTAAGTATATACTTAATTGATATGAATGAAAAACAAAATGCTGCACTGTTTCAGTGGTTAATATGTTATATCACATATTCTTAGCCTTGGGAAAATTGTCACCACAGGTACAGCTGGGTATCTGAAACATCCTTTTTCTGAGCTTCTCCAGACAAACAACCATTCCTCAAAGTGTTCTCAAAATGGAAAGCTGTAAATTTCATTTTTCCAGTGGCCTGAGATATTGAACATTTCTTCAGGAATTTATTGGTCATTTGTACTTCTAAGAAGTGTCTGCTCATTTCAGTTGTCTATTTTTTTCCTTAAATTCTTTTATTGGTACATTTTAGGTACACAATATGTTTATATTTATCATTGGGTGCTTGTACCTGTACATGATGTATCTTGGTTCTTATTTTTTTCCCCATTACCTGTGTGCCCTTCCACCCTTCCCTATTTACATAGACTTTGTTCCCACTTTTTTTCTTTTCTCATAATTTTTCCTTTCTCTTCTTTCCTTTCCCCTTCCCCCTCCAACCACCCCTACCCCTTTGGACTTTTTCTTCCTATTTCAAATTATCAATTATTCATTTTATCATTTTGTTGATTGGGTCTTTTACTGTGGAAGCTCTAATTTATTTGTGTTCCTTGTAGATTCTAGATATGACTTCTCTCTCTGAGGAACAGCTGGTAAATTTTTTCGCATTTTGTCCTCACTCTGGTGGTTGTTTCTTCTGTCGTGCAGAAGCGTTTTAATTCAAAATGATCCTATTTGATAGTTCTTGGAACTGTTTCCTGTACAAATGGAGTTCTGTTGAAAAAATCCTTCCCAACACCTATGACTTCAAGAATTTTATCTGATTTACCTTCCAGTAGGTTAATTATATCTGTTTAAACATTTAGTTCTTTGACTCATTTTGATTTTAATTTAGTACATGGTGAGAGATATGGGTCTATATTCAGTCTTTTGTGTATGGACAATTAGTTTTCTCAGCACCAAGAAATCAAATAATAACAAATACTAGTGAGGCTGTGAGGAAAAGGGAACCATTCTATATTGTTTGTAGGAATGTAAACTAGTACAACCACTATGGAAATCAGTATAGAGATACTTAAAAAAATTTAACTAAAAATACCATTTGGTTTAGCTATTCCCCTTCTAGGTATCTTGCACCCAAAAGTTAAGAGATCATATTATAGTGACATTTGCATACCTATGGTTGTTGCAGCACACTTCATAATAACTATTATTTTGTATGTTCATCAACAGGTAACTTGAAAAAGAAAATGTGATATTCACACATAATTGAGTACTACTAAGCCACAAAGTAGGATAAACTTGAGTCATTTATAGGAAAATGGATGCACTTTTAGACTACAATTTTAAATGAAACAAATCACAAGCTTAAATATCACATGGTTTCTTTTATATGAAACACCTAAAATATAAATGAAGAGCAAAGTAAATGATAGATAACAGGAGGTAGGATGATAAGTCTTTCTTAAAGCAGAGGGGGATCAAAAGATAATGAAAAGTATAGACAGGAGAAGGGAAGAATATGAAACAAGAATTAAGATGTCCTATGTACATGTATCAACTCCTTGCAAGGAATGTAATCCTTATATAAACCAAACATATACTAATAAAAAATAAACAAAAGAAAAACCCAAAAAGCTTTATTGATTGGAACCTGACTGACCACCATTTAGGAAATGTGCTTAATTCATTATTCTCCAATCTTCTCTAATCCCAGTTAGTTTATCTAAGTGTGATCATTTATATTGATTGTTTTCCTCATCTTTGTTTTCTACTGAAATTTTCCAACTGCAGATGACAATAAATCTTATTTTCCTCTAGGAGTATACTCAAAAGTTTGTAACTACATTTTCATTTATCATATAGCTTGATAAAGTATTTTAACATATATTATTTATTTTATTTTCAAATTCTATGTAATAATGGCATTTATATTTTCTTTTACCCAAAGCCTTTATACTGCATCAAGGCAATGTTCTGAGAGGAAATTTTTCTTGAGATGTTCTTGTTAACAATATTTAGAGATATTATTCCATGTTTACGTGAATCTGTGATTCTTGATATGTCCATTTTTAAAATGTGCTACCATGGACAACATCTTGTGATTCAAGCCAGAAACTGACAGGGAATTTTTTATCAAAATTAAGTCAGAATATTACTTATTAGGTCAATTCTTTAGTCTTTTTAGATGCTGAAAAAAAGTAAAATACTGAACTCACGTATAAACCTAAAAAGTAGAGAGAAGTGGAAAAGCTTCAATATGTGTGTCATTCACACAGGACAATATGGTTAAATAAGCAGAAAACTTAAATATTTTAATAACAATGTAGGTATAATTTAGTGAGGAGTTGCTATGTGTGTCCAGGGAAATGTGTGCATATTCTAACATAAATATTCACAGGTACACACACATACATAATATATAGTTAAATGAGCCTTTACAAAACCTTCTGAGATACATATTTCCCTTGCTCTAATGCCTTACTATTTTGAATACAGAAAAATTAAGAAATTTATACATAGTTATAAGTTGATAAGTGACCAAACAAATTTGGAAACATAACATTTTTTTACTAAAACCCATCACGTTTCCATGCCTCAGTCAGAGGGGAGATTACCAAAGCCTAATATGTTTATGAAATCTTTCTTTCTTAAAATAGGTTAAATAAGTGTAGAGCTTTTAACATTAGGAAATTTGCATGTGTGAATCAACAGGGTAAAATTTAAGATTTAGAGCAAAATTAATACCAAATGATGACAGAAATGGTAATTTTTTAACATGTTTAATAAACGTTGGAAATATCAACTTCGTTGGAATTATAGTGAAATCTTACACCTTATTCTTGAGAGTAAAAATATCTTAAATTTGATTTCAGGATGACTAATCTATATTGATATTCTCTATTGCAGGTTTATGGTATTTTTTGCAATTGATTTCCAATTGCATCGTATTATGGTCTGATAATATGCATGAGATAATTTCAATTCCTCTTCATTTACATAAGCATATTCTATGATTTAGTATGTGGTCTATTTTTGAGAAAGTCCCACTTGTGATAAGAATGTGTTTTTTGATATTGTACAGAGGGATACTCTGTAGGTATCTACAAAATCCATTTGTTCAAAGCTTTGGTTCATTTCTGGTATTTGTTAATATATTTTGTCTACTTGATCTGTCTATTTGTGACAGTAGGGTATAGAGGACCCCCATTACAAGTGTACTAATGTTTATTTGATTTTTCATTTCTGTTTGTTAATATTTGTTTTATATAGTTAGGTGTGCTGGTATTTGGTGCAAATATATTTATGGTTGTTATCTCTTTATCTTGGAGTATTCTCTTAACAAGTATGCAGTGATCTTTATGTCTCTTGATCAGTCTTGGCTTAAAAATCCACTTTGTCTGCAAATAGAATAGCTCCCCCTGATTTTTTCTGGGTTCCTGATTTGCAGAGTATTCTTTTCCATTCTTAGACTTTTAGTCTATGACTTTCTTTTTAAGTTAAATGTGTTTCTTATATGCAGCACATTGTTGGATATTGTTTCTTTATCCATTCTGCCAGTCTATTTCTTCTGATTGGTGAGTTGAGAACAATTACTTTGAAGGTTACAACTGATATGTATTGACTTATCTTTGTCACGTTATTTTCCTGCTGTTGATTCCCTTTCTTTCCCCTCTATTTAATTGCTTTCCTTTCTTTGTGGATTCATTCCTTTCAAATTCATGGAGTTGTAGTCTTCCTTATCTCTTCCTAGAATACCATTCAGAATATTTTGGAGTGCTGCTTTGGTGGTCACAAATTTCTTCAAGTGTTCTTTATCATGGAAATATCATATTTCTACATCAGTTTTGAAATACATATGTCAATCTAGATTGAAGATTGTTTTCTTTTAGAGCTTGAAATACTTCACTCCAAGTTCTTCTTGACATAAGGGTTTGTGTTGTGAAGTCTACTGTGATTCTGACAGCCTTTCCTTTATAGTTGATGTGTTTCTTTTCTCTAATAGCTTTTAATATTATGTTCTTTTTTTTTTTGTACTAGTGATCGAACTCAGGTCCTTGTGCTTCCGCAGCAAAACCACTGAGCTAAATCCCTGGCCCAATATTATGTTCTTGTATTTCTCAAATCTTCGCTATTATAGGTTGTGGTGTGGTTTTTTTTTATCCTGGCTAGTTGGAGTTCTATGTCCTTTACTTATCTGTATGTCAAATTCTTTTTTCCATACTTGGGAAGTATTCTGCCATTACTTCTGTGAACAGGTTTTTTATGTCATTTGTGCTTTATGTCATTTGAGCTTCTGCTTTTTCAGGCTCTATTCAATCTTATGTCTTTCATCTTTGAATCATCTAGCAGCTATTGGATTGATTTTTCATAGTCCTTTCCTATTTTTAAGAAATCTTTCTTTTCATAATCATTAACTACAAATTTGTCTTCTAGATCTGACATTTTGCCATCCACTGATTCACTTTGCAGCATATACTTTCAATAGAAGTTTTTCAATAGAATTTGTAATCTCCTGCATGTCTGTTTTAATCTGTTTCATGGATTCCATTTGTTTCCTATGTTGGGCACTCGTATTTTACATAATTTTCCTAAGCTTCCCCATTTTTCTTTTCTATATCTACTCTAGATGCACTAACCATGTCCTTCATTATGGTCATCATTTATTTAGTTATCTAAGAAATTATTTCTAATTTGATTTTTTTTTGGACCCTCATTCATCTGCTTTGTTATGTCTGCTGTTACCATTTCACAGAGTCCAGGTGGGTGGCTTTGGAATTGCTCCACCTCATTGCCCACAGGGTTTGCTTTTGGTGAGCTGAAAGTCTGGGGATGCATCTTACTTCTTTGATTTCTCACTTTTCTATTTTTTATAATTTATTTTCTGCATTTATTCTTGTAAATTGCTTATCGTGGGTAGCTTTATTGCTAGTATGGAGAACCTTTAGGAAATGACTACTTCTTAGAGACGTCTTCCAAATGTATCTGGCTTTTGGCTTTTGGGTCTGTTGCTAGATAACACCTCTTTAATTTACTAGGAATGAGAAATTACTGCCTTTTTGGGCTAGCTCCTGGTTCTTTGGTACTGGCATACAGTATTGTTTATAACTGTCAGGCAATCTCAGTCTTGGCATAAAAGGATGAAAAACTGATTAGAACAATAATTTCACCTTGGCTAAAGTAGTACAATCAGCAATAATAATAGCAAAAAGCACAGTGTAGAAAATGACTAAGTGTGGTAACAATTTGCAACTTTTAACTGTGTGAACAAGATTTGTAGTTATATAACAAAATCTAAAAACAAACCAGAAGGGCTGAGGATTTAGCTCAGTAGTTCCAGCACCTGCCTCACAAATGCAAAGTCCTGAGTTCAATCCCTGGAAGAAAAAAAAAAAAACCCAAAACAAAAAACAAAACAAAACAAAAACAAACCAGAAAATTGTATACAGTAAATATTTCCCCAACATGGCAATTTTACCCTCAGGGAAGAAAATTTCAAGGAAAAATAGAGAAATAGAAGAAGAGAAAGAGATTAGAAGCAAGGCTGAAGGACAAATGATGAGTACATAAGCTTTGGGAAACCAGTGAAGAAGAAAGGAGAGAAAGAAAGAAAGAAGAAACAGAAACAAGAACAAAATAAAACAAAACAAAAAACTAGAAACAATGTTCACATTCATAAAAGAGATCTATAATTATAGCATAAACACTAAGACAAAATATTCACATATAGGGAATATTTTCTAAATTCAACTATACCTCCACTAACAATAGAAGAGAATTCAACAGTAATAGCATAAATTTAACTAACTATATAAAGCTTCATAAAGCTTAATTATTATA
Source organism: Heterocephalus glaber (assembly GCF_000247695.1). The sequence continues at coordinate 8,859,481 of NW_004624761.1, forward strand.
CTAGTAAAGTTAAAGTGGATCAGGAACCAGAGAATGAAAAAGTAAAATTTGAAAAATTAGTAAATAAAAGATAAGAAAAAGGAGATAAAATTCAGATAAAGGATCTCTTTAAGGAGTAAAAGAAAACTAATAGCATCAATTAAAAGTAACAGAGAAGGACAAGGAAGAAAAAGATAAAAAAAAGAAACAGAGAGCAAAGTAAAGAAAAAAAGGAAAAAGAATAAGGAAAAATGTCAAAAGAAGAAAAAACCCAACCCCCTGTAAAAGCAATGAAAAAAAATCTAGTGCCTCCAAAAGAAATAATTTATTTGTATTTTTTAATTCACATTTTATTTACAGGATTTTCAGTCTTAAAATCCAGCAAGTCAAAGATATTTCTCAACCTAGCCCTATGGCCCATAGGTTTGTGAGGTTTCCCTCTTTCTCCATGGACCATTCTGTCTGTGCAACCCAGACTGTCGCAACTTTCCAAGCTGAAACACGTCCTTGTTCTTATTGGTAGTTTGGGAAAGCATTCAAATCACTGTTCTCTTCTGGATGTAGGCAACTACATCAGGCAGACTACTTGATTTAATGCCAGCACTTTTATATCCAGTTGACACTGAAAGTCACACTTTCTGGGCCTAATTTCTCACCATGTCTTTCCCAGCCTGAGCTTAAACTTCTCAGTAGCTCTATGTCTAGCCCACATCTTCTCTTCAGCTGTCTCCCATGGCCATCTCTCACCAAGTCACTATGGTAGGGTAACACTGGAAACCCTGAAGTGGAGTTGTTCTGTAGTTTTTCTGTGAGTCTCCTTTCTAAAATGGCACCTGATTAAAAACTCTCTTGGCAATATATCAGGCACTGTACTAGGTTTCTTCTCCAACTCTAATTTAGCATTGATAAAGGAGTCATTCTCAGGGTAAAACCTCTTGGTGGTTTTTTTTTTTATAGTTTATAATAGTTGTGGACTTCTCTGGGGCTAGCGCTGCTGATCAGATCAGTAAGATCTCCCTTGATATGCTGGCCTTACCTTCTTTCTCTTCCTGAACATTGGCCTCATCACTAATCAAATCGCTTGGTCAGCATCTCTGCTGCTTCATGCTGATGGCAACAATGCACAGTAGGCTGAGACATGGCAGGTGGTCACAGGCAGGGAACAGAGTTAGTGGGGGGTCACAGCAGAGTGCTGTCCACATTCTGTGGGGGACATAGCTCCACCCAATAAACATTATTGACTTTGCTTTACTTTATGTTTTTTATTTTCTTTACTGGCTCTTCTTTGTTCCCTTCAAAAGAATGCATTCTAGTGGGTATAAGGTATTAACAACAGCTCTTTAATCTCTGTATTCAGACCTTTAACAATATCATTTGCAACTGCATGAATATTGGACTGTAGCTTCTATTTTAGACCAACTTTGAAATTATGTGATTCCTAATAATTATTTACACTCTAATATGAAGTTCATTGTCTTTTTAAAAGACACATATTTATACCCTAATATCAAATTCATTGTTTTTTCTCCTTCTGTCCCCATACCTGGTGGGACAGAATTAACTAATAATTAATATAATGGCTAATACTGCATTTTTATTTAGAAAATGTAGAGTTAAGTGGGTTGCATTTATGATACCACTTACACTAAAAGCTCAGGCATTTTGATGCTTTCTTTACTCATAGAGATTCAATATTCCAATATTTTCTTTGAGATCCTCCTTTTACATTTACAACATGAACAAATTCTTTCAAATGACAGCTAAGAAAAAGTACCATTCTTATTATATGTAAAGGTATCTATTCTATTTGCAGACAAAGTGGATTTTAAGCCAAGACTGATAAAGAGAGACAAAGAAAGTCACTATATACTTTTTTAAAACATTTTATCTATGTATTTATCAATAGACAACTTGAGTTGTTTCTGCCTCTTAGCTTTTTTTTGGCTTAAATTCTTTTATTGGTACATTTTAGGTATACAATATGTTTACATTTATCATTGGGTGCTTGTACCTGTACATGATGTATCTTGGCTCTTCTTTTTTCCCCATTACCTGTGTGCCCTTCACCCCTCCACCCTTCCATATTTACATACTTCGTTTCCATTTTTTTTCTTTTCTCATAATTTTTCCTTCCCATTCTTCCCTTTCCCCATCTCCTCCCACCACCCCTATCCCTTTGGACTTTTTCCTATTTCAAAGTATCAATTATTAGTTATTTATGCTTTTAATCCTTATTTACACTCTCAGTTTCTCATACTAGAGAAATGACTCGGTATTTACACATGTGTGTTTTATTTATTTCATTTAAGGGTATGGCCTCAATATGCATCCATTTAGCTATAAATGACTCTAGTTTCTCATTCTTTATGGCTGAGTAGTACTCATATACTTGTTAAGAAGGTCACTATATACTCCAAGAGGGAGAGATAACAATCATAAATATATATGCATTAAATTCCAGCACACCCAACTATATAAAACAAATATTAATGGTCATGAAAAAATAAAATAAGCATTAATACAATTGTAATGGGGCTCCTCAATACCTCACTGTCACAAACAGGTAGATCAATGAGACAAAAAATCAACTAAAAAAGTCAGAAATGAACCAAACCTCTGAACAAATGTATATAGTAGATATCTACAGAGTGCTTTACCATACAACATCAGAATACACATTCTTTTCAGCAGCATATTGGAGTTTCTCCAAAATAGAACCCATACTAGCTCATAGAACATGCTTATATAAATGCAGAGGAATTGAAATTATCCCATGAGTATTATGAGACCATAATGCAATGAAATTGGAAATCAATGGTAAACAAAACCACAAAAACTGCATAAACACATGGGAATTAAATAATATCCTGAACAACCAATGGGTAACAGATGAAATTAAAGAGGAAATTAGATAGTTCCTACAATTACACAATAGTGCCAATACAACATACCAAGAACTTATGGGAAGAAATGAAAGGAGTCCTAAAAAAGAAATTGACTGAGGTGAATCCCCATATAAGAAAAACAGAGGAGCTCAAATAAACCTAATGTTGAACCTCAAGCTTCTAGAAAAAGAAAAGCAAGTCAAGCCCAAAGCTTGTACAAGGGAGGTAATTATAAAGATCTGAACAGAAATGAATGCAATTGTGAATAAGAAAACAATACAAATAATCAATGAATTAAGCTGGTTCATTGAAAGATTAAATTAAATTGACAACCCTTTACCCAACCGTATGAAAAAAAGGAAAGAAAAGACTCAAATCCTTGCAATTAGAAATGAAAAGGAAAAAACCACAGCAGATGCTGCAGAAATCTAGATCAATACTTACTTTGAGAACCTATATTCTAAAAAGATGGAAAACATAGAAGAAATGGACAGATTCCAAAATACATATAAATTACCACAGCTGAATCAAGAAGATATGAAATTTTTAAATAACCCAATATTAGTCATTGTAATTGTTGTAACTTAAAACTTCCAAACAAAGAAAAGCCCAGGTCCTGATGATTTCACTGATGATTTTTACAAGAAATTTAAAGATCTTATGCCACTAGTTCTCAAACTCTCTAATGAAATTGAAAGGGAAACAATACTCCCAAACTCATTCCTGGAAGCAAGCATTATGCTGATACCAAAATCAGAGAAAGTTCCAATCAAAACAGAGAACTACAAGCCAATCTCCTTAACGGACATAGATGCAAAAATCCTCAATAAGATACTGGCAAACAGAATGCAGAAAATCATCAGGAAGATTATACATCATGACTAAGTAGGATTCATCTCAGTGATGCAAAGATGGTTTGACATACACAAATCAATAAATGTAATTCACTGTAGTAGCAGAATCACGGAAAAAACCACAGGGCCATCTCAATAGATGCATAAAAAACTTTTGACAAAGTCCAACACTTATTCATGATAAAAACCCTACAGAAAATTGGAACAGATGATCTTAATCTTAATTTGATAAAAGCCATCTATGACAAACCAACAGACAACATCATACTGATTAAAAACTGAAATTTTAGTTCTGAATATAAAGAATATTTCTGTAATTCTAAGAAAAAGACAATTGTGAGGAGGGTTTAGGGAAGGATGTGGTATAGCTAATGTTTTTTTTTTCAGGAAAATCTGGGAAAAAGACTTCATGCTTTCCCCAATATTTTAGAAGAGCACTCCAGTTGCAGAACATATTTATGAAAATATATTGTAATAATCGAGTATTGAAATCTTTCTGTATGGACAAATGCCATGGTCACTTTAATCCAGGACCTGGAAAAATCAATGTGTAGCAACTTAGTAGTACAGTAATGGAGACTAGAACATAGATTTACTCTTGAGGATCTTAATACCAGTGTAGTCCAAGAGTTCAAAGTGGGACTATTATTCACACTGTTGTAGAACAGTAGATTAGGAGCAATGTAAAAATTTATGAAACAGTAGAGGATTAGAAGGGCTGCAATGTACTTTTTGTGTTTCTCTATACACTTTTATTGGCTCCCAGATAATTATGGAACTAATTTTATTCACTTTCATATTCAGGGTACACACTGGATGTGTTACAATATAAGCTCTAGTTACATTTTTGGCAGTGAATGAATGACTCAGAATTTGAATATAAAGGAAGAAAGAAATCTTTAGAGTATAAAATAGTCACTTCACACAATGGGAACAATGATAGAAATTTAGTTCAATGTAGAAATATATGACAAAAACATTTCCAGAGGACAAAAGAAAATCCAGTGATTTTTAAACTTTAGAGTCATGTGCTATTTAGGGCACTCAAGATAACATATGAAGAAATACACACAGATGAACATACCTCATACATATTTGCTTTCAATATTAGAAAAATAGAAGCCACTTGAAGTTTTTCTTTGACTCCATGAATGCTTTGTTTTCCTTTTAACGTAATCAGATTCATCTGAATTTGTCGTGTATAGCCCTGGTTTACTCTTCTGTCCCTGAGTAATTGACAAGTGACCTTGTTTTTCTTCTGTCAAGTGTTATGGTTAGGGGGCATGGATTATATGTCCATTCCATTGCCACATATCTGGGTATATCTAGGTGTATCCAGCTGTGTGTGTGTGTGTGTGCATGTTTGTGTGTAAATCTATATACATACACAACTATACACATAATTTCAATGTGCATAATTGTATTAGTCAAGGTTAACATGGAGATACAGAACTATTGGAAGATGATAAAGATGATACATAGAAGATAGATATTGTAAAAAATTGTCTTATAGAATTATGGAAACTAATGAAGCTACTCTAAAATTCATAGTCCAGGGCTTCAGGAAGGGAAAGCTTGAAACCTTTCGGTCATGGTTGAAGCTATACTGGACTTGCTTTTCCATTAGGGAAGCCTTTACTCTTAATCAGGCCCATGCAGATTTTCTAGAAAAATCTCTTTTACTCAAGGTCAACTGATCATATAGTTTAATCACATCCCAGAAATGCCTTCAGAGCAGCCCCTAGATTTATGTTTGAATAACTGGAGACTATAACTTGGCAAAGTTCACATAAGAAAAAATAAACATAAAATAGTGTACATATGGTATCTGAGTTTAGATGTTAACATTATTTTATATTTATATAGTTCACAGCTCCTTTAATATTGTGAGCATCTAATATCCAGGATTGAAGGTTTCAATCACTAGTTTCTAAAATATAGCAACTATTTAATAAATATATCAGAATCATTTTTAATGCTTATGAGAACATTGAAGTAGTGATCCATGAAGTTATATTTTGTATAACTGAAGTAATTATCCAAACAAACCCATATATTTTGTGTCTTTAAAGTTGAATATAAGCACAACTTATATTTTCACTAACCTGGGAGAATTATTTTATTATAATGCCTTTTTTCTAATGAAGCACTTATTATGTATGTGTGGATGTGGACATAAATATCCACATATACATTACACATTTTTGTGCCAACCTATTATATTTGCTGTTCATATATTTTCCCTCCTGACTTATGATCTTACTGTTTGAAAACTTGTGAACAGAGCTGTTCTCTACATTTGCGATTAAGTAATTTCTAGCACCCTGTCACCAAAACTCAGACATTAAGCAAGAGACTGAGGTATCCTAAATTGAATAAACTGTACAGTTTCTCCTGTTTACTCCACTGTGGCTTCCCTTTAACCAATGTTGCCCATTTTTTAAAATGTTTGTACCATAATGGCTGAAAATTGTGAGGATGTGATAGCATAATACACTATTTGGTACCTTCAAAATGTGAACTTTAAAGTGGTTCTAGGACATTCAAGGAATATATAAAACATGCAGAGCTGAAGTCAAATAGAAAATTATGGATTTATAGAAGTCTGTGTATATATTAGGCATTTAAGAAATACCACTGTATCTGGGAAAGTAATTCAACAATTGTAGAAAATGTAGCTGGAATCGTTTATGATCTAAGGCATGTCATTACCCAGGAAATTCAAAGAAATAAGAAGAGCAGCCATCTGAGAGCCTAGTGCTGACTCATTAAGAATATTCTTTGGTAAAGATGCATTACCCCACCCCTGCTCCACGAAATATGCTATACATGAGTACTGAGATTTTTCTAATGTAAACATTGTCCTCATGTGTCTGGTGCTAAATTTTGGGTGGATATTAAGAATTATAACAAAATTGTTTTTATTTTTATATTTGAAAAGCCAAATCGAAAGTTCAAGGAACACTTAACCTGAGAGGTAAGCACAATTATACCAGTTAAATAATCACACAATAAAAACAACAAATCTACTGTCACCAAAGCATATACCTGTAGAGGAAAAGTACAGAAAAAAAGGAGAAGGGAAACTTCAGGACAGGATGGGTTGAATTTGATCACAAAGGTAAGGTAGTTTGCCTAGAAAGAAAGAGTGGGTGCACAGTGACTGTCAGCCTCATTACCATGTGAGTTGTGTCCTGAATTGCAGTAGTAGGTGATTAGGCTGGGAAACAGGCTCCAACCAAACTGTGGAGGAACATAAGTACCTGGAGACAAAGCTGAGAATTTATCCATATAGGTAGTGATTCCTGAGCCATCAGCATAGTGAGTGGTGACAATAATTTTACATGAGAATTTGAAAGAACACTTTAACTTAATAAATATAACAGATGTATCACTTACCATAATGGATAGAGTAAAATGATTTACTAGTAATACATGAAGCCAGTGTTCTAATGAAAATGATTTAGTTTAATAAATTAACTTGTAAACCTACTGGGCAAGATATCTAATGAGTTGTCAGTTTCAGGCTTAGCACCTGCCACTGCCCAAGAAGTAAAATGTAATAATAGTACTCGTCAATACTCTGAAGTCATAAATATCATTAAGTACAAGAGAAAAGCCAATCACTTTACTTTCACTTATCCAGAGTCCCAGTTTTCTAAGGAAATCCTAAAAGACTGTTAATAAGTTTATATTTGAAAAAGTAAATATCTAATGTAAAGCCTGGTTCAGGCCTCCTCATCATAAAGGAAAAGGAGTCTTACCTGTGTTGATTAGTCTCTTAAGAAGTGTAAGGGGAAAACACCCCTCTCTTAATCACTGGATTAAATGGAATTTACTAGCAATGGTTTAATCAGTACCCTGTAATCAAATCAGGCATGAAATCAAGTTTTGATTATATATTATTCTTCCTATTACTAACAAATTGGCAAATCATTGGAAACATCCCTAAGTATGGGGGAGGATGGCAAAGGCTTGGCAAAGTAAATAGTTTATTTAGTAAAACAGAGAGATACAATTAGAATTCACCAAATTTACGATGTTCTTCAGTCTTCTTTTTAGAGCTTGAGAAAGCTTACATTTCCAGCATTCTATAATACATCCTAAACTGCTAATATATGGGATATATATAGATATAATATATAGATAAAACTACTTGTGTTCTATAATAACTCTACCATTGCTCAAAAATTTACAAGCTTTTTAAAAACAAACACAAAGGGCCTGTGATTTAGCTCAGTGGTTTCTCCGCCTGCTGCGCAAGCTCAAGGACCCGAGTTTGATCCCTGATACCAAAAAAATAAAACAATAAATAAAATAAAAACAACCCATTGACTTTCTGCTTTCTATCACTATTCTTACTTCATATTTCAATTAAAAATGATTTCACAAATTAGAAGTTGATTATAAAACTTCTGCTTTCTTTTAGGAAAAAATATATTTAGGGCCAATTACCATGCCAACATCTACCTACATTTTTACATCAAATTCTAGAAATCCTCATGAGAAGTTATAAATTCCATTATATATGTAAGAAAAATGAGATTTACATTCTTCATAATTAGCTACTAAGTAGTAAATGTATAATTGAGATGTGCTTAATTACACAAACTTCTTTTTCTTTTACTGTTATAAAAACCACATTCTCATTATAAGCTTTATGTATTTTACCAGTTTAGGATACCAGCTAGCCAAATACCAGGAATAGGAAAAGGTTGCTAGCATTCTTATAAATTAAATCTTTACAAATCTGGAAATTAGACAAAGATTTTGATTGGTACATTGAATCATTTAATTAAAAAATTTTCTGGTGGCTTTTTGAGTTTCTGCATCTAATCAACAATACACAATTGTAATTATTCCGTGTCCCGGCCCGCGGGTAAGTCAACGGAGACCCTAGAGGGGGAGTGAGAATGACAAGGGACAAGAGACATGAGAGATGGAGACAAGACAGGTTTCTGATCAAGTCTCATTTATTGCGGAAGCTGTTACAGCATATATACCATAGGGCTAGAGGGGAGGAGCAAGGGGAGGGTACTGGGGCTATTTCCTTGTTGCCGGGTAGACTTGCAGCAGGCCCAGACATGCCCGTAAAAGGCACTTAAGAGTTCTAGCGGGGGGGGCAAGGTCCCCCACAGGTCCTCCCTTTAAAATTATAACTATAGTAGAAAGGCGTCAGGAGAACCAAGCCTGTGGGGGTTGAGCCTGTCTTGGGTCAGAGCGACATACGTGTCTGCATTGTGCACCTTACCCATCATGGGTTAACCAGAGAATCAAGGCTCTGGAACCTGTCTTAGGCAGCGCACGAGGGCTCTCTCATTGCATGGCACACTTGCTCAGTTGCCCGTCATTGGCTTGCCAGCCCACTCACCAGGTGGGGCGAGAACACTTCGCCACGGCAAGGACCTAATCGACGGTCCGACATTTGTCCTGGTCAGCCATTGCCAATCTATGATAGTGGACCTGTATGGGCGCTGTTTTTATTGCCTCTATCTGGGCTCTAAGAAAGGCCATGATTTTGTTGTATATTATGGGCCCCAAAGAAATGAGCAGAAGTAGGCCCAAT
>NW_004624761.1:8884394-8932726 GCF_000247695.1 Heterocephalus glaber
AATTTTAAAAATATGTATCTGATATCATGTAACAGGAAGAAAAGGTCTAAAAGAGCAGGGTAATTGGGAGGGGTAGGGGAAGGGAAAAAGGGAAAGGAAAAAATATGAGAAGAGAAAAAAATGGAAACAAAGTCTTTGCAAATAAGGAAGGGTGGAGGGGGTAAAGGGAGCGCAAGGGAAGGGGGAAAAAAAATAAGAACCAAGATACTCATGTAATGGTACAAGATCCCAATGATGGATGTAACTGTATTTTATACCTAAAATGTACCAATAAAGTTAATGGGGGGCGGGAAGAAAAGTGCATCTACAAGAGAGAAACCCATTACATTAGTGGGTCTGGAAGTAAACTTGTGCATAGATAGTAATGAAAGGTAAGTACAAGTAGTAAGTGAGCATGATAGGAAAGAGATAGTATACATTAGAATGAAATACAAGAGTGTGAGTTTGAAAATAATAACTAGAACATGCCATTTTTATTAGCAAAAATATAAAATTTACAAACTGCACACACTTTACAAATCTTATATCCCATAGTAGTTAGACCGCATTGTAGTTGACATCCACTGAGCTTGGGTGAGCAAGATTGCAAGAGACTCTCACCAAACTCCATTTCCCTGCTTGGAATGGAAGCAGAGATATTCCAAGGGTACCAGACCTCAGTTTTTGAAAAAGCATGAATTGTAGGCATGGAAAATTTTCTTGGAGAAATAATAAATGAAGTATGGATCAAATTTTAAGGTGGTTATGCAGACAATCATAAAATTAAGGTTCATTGCTTGGGCTAATGATTTCTTTTTTATTTTGACTAATGAGTTCTAGTGATGCAATATTTTATATTTGTTCTTGATTCAAGGAGCTTTATGAAATTGAGAGCATTGTTTGGTCTAAAATCACATCAAAGGGAAGAAATTAGGATTTGATTTGTATAAAAGAGTACTTTAGTGTGAACTGAAAAATATGATTGTTTCAGAATAATTTTCCTTGATTTCAAATGAAAAAGTGTTTTTGTCTCTTTCCATCTTCACATCCCTGTCTGTCCATGAAAATACAGCTATAAAAATCTCCTAATACCCTTTATTAATCAGCACTTGATCTATATTTTAAAAAGTAATTGATGTCTTTTTTCTGCATTATTACAAACTCCTCCCAAAGAGATAATCCTATTACTTCATTTCTTTCTCTATTAATATTTTCTTTTATTAAAAAGGAATCAAATCCTCTACCTTGTTTATTATATCCCAGCCTCTCTGAACAAATGAAGGCCACATGGAATGCTTTTCTTTTGATATCTGTCACCCTCATCCTCTCTTTCATTTATCTTTGCTGATTTTCACCCCCATGCAGATTTAGAATCCCTAAATCGAAGGTGATGAATTATTCTTTCTTTCTTTTTATCACTACTTTTTGATAAGAATGGATCTCATTTATTTGTTTGCTGGTTCTTTCATTGGAATCTTTGTGAAGATCCAAAGAAGATATTTAATAGACATTTGTTCAGTGAAAGAATATTCACCAAAACTGTCACTATAATCAAATTAATATCACTTACTTTGACAATCACCAATTTTTTGTTTTTATTAGTATTTGTATGCAGTCCATAATGTTTACATTCCTTGTGGGGAGTTGGTACATGCATGTAACACATCTTCTTTCTTTCTTTTTTTATCCCCTTCCCCTTTCCTCTTTTCCCCTTCCCTCTATCTTTTGACTCCTTTCACATTTGAGAAAGATCTATCTCTTTTCTTCCTATTATCTATCATTTACTTTGCTTTTTATTTACATTTTATGTTTCTCATATAAGAAAAATCATGCAATATTTAAACTTCTGTGTACGATTTGTTTCATTTAAAATTATGGTCTCGAGGAATATACATTTTCCTATGAAAGAGAATCAAGTTTAAATTTCTTTATGGAAGAGTACTCCACTGTGTGTAAATACCATATTTTCTTTATCTATTCATCTGTTTAAAGCTGTTTCCAATGCTTAGCTATTTTGAGTTGTGCTGCTATAAACATTGGTATGCATATGTCATTGGAATGTGATTTCCTTAATTCTATCAGGAAGATTCCTAAAAGAAGAAGAGTTGCATAAAATGGAATTTCTAGTTTTTGATGTTTGAAGCATCTTCATACTGATTTCCATATTGAATGCACTAGTTTACATTCCAATGAAGGACTTCTTCTTCCCTGCAACCTTGGCAACATTTGTTATTATTTGATTTCTTGATGATGATCATTTTTCTCTGGGAAAAGATGGTATCTCAATGTTGCTTTTGTTTCCATTTTTCTAATGGCCAGCAATGTTGAGCATTTCTCCATGTATTAAATGGAACAAGAAGAGATGCAGAATAGGAAAAACAGTCTTGGGTAATGAGAATAAAGCACGAACACTTGAAGTTATATTACAAGCAAAAGTGATAAGCACAGCATGGTACTGGCACAAAATCTGACATAAAGATCAAGGGAACAGAATGGAAAATGCAGAAACAAGCAGCTTCCACATAGCAAAGTAAGTCACCAACAGAGTGAAAAGACAACCTACAGAATGGCAAAAATGTTTGCCAGCTACTCCTCAGACAGGGGACTAATATAGAGAATATGTAAAGAACTAAAAAAATTAGACCTCTTAATATAAAAGTCCCAATGAAAAAATGGGTAAGTGAAATGAAAAGACACTTCACAGAAGTACAAATGGCCAATAAATATTTGGAGAAATGCTTTCACAATTACCAATGTTTAGAAACTGTGTTTTATAATTCTCTTACTATAGAAATCCAGTACATACAGCTAGTAAGTACTACTGTTCTTTATGAAAATTTAAGTTAAATGGACCCAAAAAGTAAGAATTCATAAAGAAATTTTTCCTTTTACAAATGAAAGTTACTTTGCAAAATGGAATTCAAATTTTCAGCTAACAGCAAGATTCATTAACTTTGGGAGTTTCTCAGCATCCTCATTTTACACTCTCTACTGGGGTGATCTCATTCATGCCCATAATTACAATACTCATTCACACAAACATTGATCAATTATTTTTATCTCTTGCACAGAAATCTCCAGTGAGTTTTGATTTCCTGGATAGAAATGTGTACTTAGCGTTTACATATAGATCACCAGAAGTACCTGAAGTTCAACATGCCTGAAAACCAATTCATAATTTTCTTTATACACATCACATTTTATCTTTCATTGTTTTAAGTCTTACACAATGGTAGCTATATTTATAAAAGAAAACCATAGAACTTGGATTAATCCTAACATCTGTAACTTTAATTGTAGCATATCCCCTAGTACATTTCAGATACTGTTTAGGATCAATTCCCTTATGTTTTCATGTATATCTTTTAGAATTTCATTCTTTCTTTTTTATTTTTTTAGTTTTAGTGTATTGTTTTTTAAAATGTTATTTTGCCTGAATAATTGGTAAGTGTTTTGACTTTATATTAAATCTGAGATTGGCATTTATTTTCTTTTAATGTGTTGAAAGTATTCTACTGAATTCTAGTGGCCATTATCCTTTCTTTCTTTCTTTCTTTCTTTCTTTCTTTCTTTCTTTCTTTCTTTCTTTCTTTCTTTCTCTCTCTCTCTCTCTCTTTGAGACAGGGTCTCACTATGCAATCCAGGCTGGACTTGAACTCTCTGTGTGGCCCAGGTTGGCCTCAGACTCACAAGGATCTTCCCGCCTTAGCCTCCTGAGTGTTGGGATTATAGACATGTGCCACCACATCTGGTGTGGTTGCCATTATTTCTATATTGAGAAGTTCAGACGTCAATTTAATATTAATTGCATTGAAATTAATCATATTTTCCTTTATGATTGCTTTTAAAGTTTTCTTTTTGATTTTTACACTTCATATATTTTGATCTTTAGTATCAATGTATTTTTTCTTACCTTTTGGGAGGGATTCTTCAGCCTTCTCAAATCTGTGGAATGTTGTACTTTTTCATTTATGAAAAATTATCATCCATTTACTTTTTAAATATTGTGTCAAATTTTCTTTGTTTCTAGATTCACAACTGGATGTATAATAGATATTCAAACTTTATTATTTATATCTCTAAGTTTTTATATTTTCAATCTCCACTACTACATTTTTATAATTTCCTTACAATAATTTTAAGGCACTAATTTTATGCAGTTGTTCTTAGTCCTTTATTGAACATACCAGTTGAATTTTTTAGATACAAATTGCGTTATCTCTAGGATTTTTATATGCATTTGTATTTGATCACTTCAGAATCTGAAATTGTTGTCCATCTCGTTCTGGTCTTTTTCCTCTGTCATCCATGATTGTTCGCTGATGTTGTTTTTGTTTTCTTCCTTTCTAGCACTGTCATGCTATTATTATTCTAGTTTTACCTTGAAATTTTTCAAAGCTCATACTCAAGGGGAAGACCGAATCCTAGGACCTTCAAGAGGAGGAGGAAGAGGAGGAAGGAAGAGTAAAAAGGACAAAGAGGAGGGGGGGAAAGAGGCAGGAGTGTGGAAAGAAGGAGGAGGAGGAGGAGGAGAACAGAAAAGGAGGAGGAACAAGTACGATGAAGAGATTTGCATTTGATTTAAGAGTGCATATGGGAGTAATACCAACTGTAATTCATTTTAAATTAAATTTTTAAGTTGAGGTAGTTTGAGCTCATATTTAGGATTCCTCAAGGAAATTTTCCTCCCCCTCTTGTGTAAATTAATCTCAGTTACCTCGCTTTTTTCTCTCTATCCAAATGACTAAATGTAATAATATGTATCCAGGATAATGTGCATTTTATTAAATGCATTTGTTTCAAACTGTCAAAATCATAAGATCTAGCTGGGCTAAAAGTGGTACATCTGATATGATTAATAAAAAACAAGGGAGTGACAAAGAGAATGAGAATAGTCTCCTGGACTAGGTCTTTTAATTGAAGAATGTTTGTTCCATCTCCTGATGCTTATAATTAATTTTATAGTTAATTTGGTGTAAAAGCAATAATCTCACCATATGCAAATGTAAACAGGAGTAGAAATAAAATTAAAGAATCAGAACAGTTAAACTAAATCCATATCAAGCTCTTCACAAAATGTCATCCTTTAAATTTGATACAAAAATAATTTTGTACTAAAAATCATTTACCACAGTTTTATTGTAGTTGTTCTAAATATTCCCTATTGTGCCCAAACTTCTTAGTCTACAGGCTAAAAGTATTTATTGAAGTGTCTGCCATCGTCCATTTAGAAGCATCAGATTGCCATATTGCAGAAGTTCTATTGCCATAGTTATCCTGCACTATGTGTTCTCTGTATTTTGATACACCAATTGTTATAAAACCAACCATTTCAGAAAATGTTTTCCAAAAGCCATCTTACATTTAACTAAAGTAATGCTGTGGTTAGTAATCAACTAAGCAACCACTTTCCTTTCTTTACAAGTAAAACAGTAAAAGCTTGTATTTGCCAAATTTGGGAAAAAAATGACAACAAATAAATAAAAGTAGGAATAGTGTATTCTTGTTTTGTAAACTGCTGTAGTTGATTTTATTATGCTAGATTAATAAGGCACATTTTCATAAATTGGTTGATAGATGTTCTGTTTACCTTAAATGTAGTATAAAATATAGAATATAGAATATAAAAATATTCTATACAATTGGATAAGACCATTGTTATTAAAAAATTTGTTTCTGTTTCTTTTAATGAAGTAATTCTTGACATGGAATGCAAAGAAAACTGGAAGATCTCAAAGACAAGTTGTATAATTAGCTTTAAATATCAATATTCAAGAATGATCATTATTTTTGAGAAGATCCTTCTCATCATTTGCCCATGTCTTTGAAATGTATAATCAGATAAACTACATAAAAATACAATACACATACATATGTATATAAGAAATATGCATACATGTATATCTCACAAAATATATGAGAAAATATGATTTGTAACTTCACTTGGTTATGAAAACATGCATACATCATGGATGTACAGTTCACTCTACTACAGTATGCTCTTAATGTTTTGGTTAATAAGAGGAAAGAAGCCAATATCATGGATATTATGAATTGATATATTTTAAACTACATAATATTAAACATTCCAATACCTTGCTACCCAGTTCAAGTGTTTTTAATTTATCACACTGTTTCCTTACTGGCCTTAATAATTCAAAACTTCATAAGGGACTCCATCTTGAGGAGAGGCTTTTCATCTTACTTTATCCTTTAAGCATCAGTACTGTGAATGTCCAAGTCACATCTGGAAGTCCTGAGAGATTAGGGTATTATAATACCAATAGTTAGTTGGGTATGGTTGTGTAGCCCTGTAATCTCAGCTCTGTGGGAGGCTGAGGAAGGAGAATCACAAGTTTGAGGCCAGACTAGGAAACTTATTAAGAACCTGCCTCAAAATTTGAAAAAAAATTAAAAAGGGGTAGAAATGTAAGTCAGTGATATGGTGCCCTTGGATTCAATCCCTGCTACTGCAAAAATAATACAAACAAACAAACAACAACAAATAGCAATAATAATAATAGTTACCACTTTGATGGCACTTTTTTATTTTATGGAAAAAAGAATTTACAATAATTCACAATATCTCTGGGGTAGGTGTTATTAGTATCAGACCTGCATGTGCATTTCATATTGAAAAAACTTAGTTGAAATGAGCTCCTCCACTATGTAGCTGTATAATCTCTCAGTTTATTACTATGTGAGATCCACAGTTTCCTCTTCTATAAATATAGATAATATTAACCATTCCCTTTACTTGTTGGGTTAACTCAATGAAAACTACATGCTTGAGTTGTCTGACTTTGTGTTGGCTTATTTGCATACTAAGCAAATGTCCTGTAACCACGTGTCTTCCTCTTGGACGAGAAAATGGAAGTTTACACGAATTCTTACATCTAAATTTATTAGTCAGTGCTAAAACAGAGCTGGAAGTTGAACCCCATTCCTTCATTCTCAGTGCCATCTTAAAATCTTGCCCTTCTGGTGTTGAGTATTCTCTCCAGACATTAAGTCTGAAAGAGAAATGACAGGTCTTATTTTGACTCTCAGAATTGTAGAATAAGGGGAGTTGGGTATTTTCTCTGTGTTTGATAATTCATTCAAAAATATGAGGAAAAGGGCTAGAATAATCAAGACTTAGATGATCATAAAACATTAGAAGGAAACAATAGAAGTAGAGTAAAAAATAAAAATAAAGTTTAGCCTTGATGTTGACTCTTCATACATTCTTCTCAAAAATGTACAAGGGAAGGAGTGGTTTTGTACATTATTACTTATTCTCAAACCAATTATGCACAACTTTGTGATAAAGAAAACTTTGTAAGATCTAGATTTAAGTTTTTACTGTGCAATAGTATAGCTTTAAAAGGTCTTTCCTATTTCACTAAGATTAAATTGGTGCAAATAGTGAATACTTCTAATGCCATGGTTGAGTGGACTAACAGAGTTTTGACTAGATTTGATAATGGATCATTTCTGTGTGAACATGTTCACTATCCTTATCATTTAAAAGCAGAAATTACTGTATAGATTAAAAATAAAGACTCAGAACACTCATATTTGGGTTAAAATTGTCATCATTGGTAGCAAAACTAGAATGAAATAATAAAAGAAACTAATGAAAATAACATTTTAGTCCTCAAAATGTCTGAGATCATCACTGCCCAGTTTTAAAGTTTTGAAACTGAGTGTGTGCATATGGATTTACCCTGAAAGGCTGAATATTGCCTATTATTGAACCAAATAATGATTTAGATATTGGCTTTCATTTCATTACTTCACTCTAGAAGATCTCTCTTTGCCCAAAATATTCATGCCCTTCTGTCTCCACAGCCCTTCATTTGTCAAGGTGACAGGACACAAATTAATAGTCTGAATCTGTCAGTTGTGTTTGAACGGAGCAACAGAGTAAGGAGAAGCAGATGACTGTGAGGAGAGGAAAAGCAAATGTAGCCAATTTGGGTTCGGTCAATCTTCACATTCACCAGAGAAGACATGTCTGCTATGTTTTCACCCTAATTCTAACACCAAATAGAAATTCACAGGCAATAAAACAATGTAGTTATTTAAAAAATAATATACTCTAAGAAGAGTATGAAGGTTTTGATATCCTCAAGTGAGTCCACTATTCAGTTTGAGAACTACTGGTTTTGTGAGCTGTTTCTTCAAAGCCATGGGGCTGGAAAAATTTCCATACTGTTCTAGAAAACATTCCTTTCTAGTATTGAAAAACTCACTCTTGCCAGATGGTCATACACATCCTTGTATGGAGAGTATTAGACAAACCTGATCAAAATACTTCGCTTAGAAAAATTTGGAATAGCATAATTTTGTTGTAATACATTTGTACCAAACTTATAGCTAATGGATATTAACCACAAAAATTTTTTTCTCAGCTGCTTAATTCTTCTTTATTTTTTTTTAGTTCTTTATTGATTATCTCCTTTCCTTATTATAGAGAGGAGAGATCCAGAGTGAAACATGTTCAATTATCCCTTTAACATAGACATTAACTATCCTAACTAGAACATGGATATTTCTCTGCTCAAATTGGAAATTCCTGTAACTTCTTTAACCTTAAAGGGTAGTGTCTTTTAAAGAATCTTTCTGTTATTTAACAGAGTACTGTTTGGTATCTCACAAATAAACATTCTTCAATGATGTGTATATTCTAATGACATCAACATTCATACTGTTGTTTTTTCATATAATAGAATTTATATTTTAATTCTAATATTGAACTCTATTTGCATTCTAGGGAGTAGTAACTTTTCATCACAATCCAAGCAATTTTGAGTGGGCTACTCTGCTTATAGCCAGATTTGAAAGGATACTCAACAAGGATTAGACATAGGAAAAACACTATTGTTAATATATTAAGTAGATATAATAGGATTGAGGGATGGACTTGAAGAAAAAAATTACTACAATGCACTTCAGAGTACATTGTTGGCCTTAATCTTATAAACACCAAAGCTTGTCCTTAGGGAACATTTCCATCACTGTCTCTTTTTTGTTTACAAACGCTATTTACTTTTATTCATACCAAAGTAACGAATTACTGCCTCAGCATGAGGTACTCTGATGAACACACACTTTTTTTTTACCTGTATGCCTTGAATTTATTCGTTTTATTTTTTTATTAGTACATGTTTGTGATAGATGATTCATCCTGGTAAAATAATGCACAGGGATACCGTATCTTAATCTTTTCCACTTCTTCCTCCCTCCTGCCCTTCTCCCTCTGTCCCTAGATCCTCCTCCTATCTCCAAAAGGTCTACTTCTCTGTTTCCTATCAACTGTCACTTACAGAAGAAAAACAGCCATGTAGAATATGGCTCTTCTGCAGCATTTTGAATGACTTCAAATAATTTTGTCAGGCTCTCCCCCCACTGAATTAGCTACACTCGTTAATCTCTGGATAGGTGTTCACATTTACACATTCCTTTCTCTAGTTTGTGAAGCAATAGCAAAATTAATGTCCTGATGGAATAAGGTGGAAGCAAATCAATTTTTCTGAGACCCAGAATGTAGTTTAATACCACCCTCACATAGAATAAACTCTTGTTCTCTAGTAATAATAGATAATTTTAAAACTCTTGTATGAAAGTGGACTTTTTGAATTTCTATTATGGAGGTTACATTATGGCTTGTAATAAAGTCCAGTAATACAAGTATCCTAACATATCAGAATTCTCTCTGGGAATGATTTTTAAGTTATGTGGAGGGGAAGGACAGAGCATTCTCCCTTAAGGGCTTCAGTATCCACTGCCCTGACAACACTGCCATGAGCAGGTATGTTCTTCCTTAAAACATTTGAATGCAGCACAATGTCAATTTCACACAATTTAAGTGAGAACCATGTTCTAGTGCATTTAAGATTCTGCTTTAAAATCAAGATTCATGAAAGCTCAAGGAGAATCAGACAATGAATGTGTTATAAGTGAAATTGCTAAAGGCTGTAAAACTAAAGAAGTCATGTTATGACAAATTGGCACTCCCATTACAAAAATACATCTGAAAAAATACATGCTATGTGGTAAGAGATTATATATGAACACGTATAAAAATTTATGTCCATCTAATTAGATTTTTCTAGCATTTTAAAGAAAAACATTTCAAAAATGTTCTGAGAATGATAACCAAATATCAGAATGCTATGATGGTTCATTGCTGAGATATTTGGTTTTCATAGTGAAACTTGTATGGGCTTTACTTAACATTTGTATGTAATTGATCCATGATAAAATAGAGATATATTTAGAAGGATGGTATTTACCCCAAGGGTTAGCTTTCTGCATTCATACAGACACAAAATCATGGTTTCAGTCCTTAAGTCTACTTCTATTGATTAAAATACTAACTCTCTTGATTTTGTTAAATTTTTACAGCTACCTATTTCCTGTGCTGTAATCATGTATTGTTGTATGCATATTTTTTCAGAATTTCTACTAGACAAAATATGTTTGTTACAGAGTGTTTTTTAAAAAGTGCATAAACTAGTACAGTGTCTTTTCTTTTGTCCAATGTATATTGAATATATTGTAGAAGGTATAAATACTATTTATTTTATTTCTCTATTTGCTTTTGTATGTTGCAATCTGTATTTTATTAAACAATAAAAGATATAACTAATAATTATGGCCAAAACTGTTCTTATTTATTACCATTGGTCTTGAATGGATTCTTTGCTTCATTAAAAATCTGTAATATTAAAAATCATATAATTTGATTGATTTTGGAGATATATATATATATATATGGCCATGTTTATGGAGTTTAGAAAAGAATAAGACAACATATATAAGTGAAACATTAAATATTATAATTATATTGCCCATTAAATATATTTTAAAGTAATGTATTTTCTCATATTAAAATAAATTTTCATTAAAATCACTTTTGGCAGTGTATGCATGACATAGTATACACATTTGACTTAGTGCTTATTATGCCTTACTGCCCACTGGGAAACAGTGTGACTGATAATTAAAAATAAACAAATAGTCATATATTGGTTGCTATATTTCTTTTACTGAAAAATAAGAGCCAATAAAATAGAAATACTTCATGTAGATAAGTCCCATAATTTTAGGTTTACATATTGCATTGAATACTCAGTGCAGAGATAATAATTAATGAAATATTGTGAATGTATTACCTTCATGTGCAAAGCAGTACTGCATGAAATATCTAGAAAAGTTATTCAAAGAGGAACCATAGTGAGGACAAGTAATTTGTAGTAGAGATTTGGATTTAAGACAATTATTTGAATCCCAGATGTGGAACTTACTAGCTGTATTGTGAACAAGATATTGTATATATTTTATTCTTTTTTCCCCAACTATAAAACATGAAAGTTCTACATAGGGTCTGAAATTTAACATGTATGCTATAATTAACAACTATTTTTGTATTACAGTATAATTGTACTGTTAAATCTTTCCTTTTTCTCAGTTTTAACATCAGTAAGTGAAATAAACTGTTCACAAATGTTATGTTATATGGGAATAAATTCTTTAGCCTTTAGTTCTTTGGCCACTACTTTTTCAAGTAAGGTTATTTAGTGATATTATACTAGTCATAATTTTACTACTGAATGAAGATTTTTAACTATAATTTAAAGTTTTGTTAAATTCAAAATGTACTCTATTTTATAGATAGGTATATAGGTCAAGTTCAGAGAACCTGAAAAAGTTATTGGAATAATTATTCATTAAAACAGGAAAATCTTATTTTCAAAATCATCAACTTTTTCCTTTATGAAATTTTAGTGTATACATGTGAGTGTATATATGTGTATGAGAGAGAGAAAGAGAAAAAGACCTGGTGTACTTACTATTGGAATGTACATTGTGAAAAGTGTATTTGTATAATAAGCAAAATAAGCAAAGATAACTTCCTTCAAGTTACGCCTTTTAAAGCATTTTGTCATAGATGAAATTTTCTGGATTTCTTGGAGGAGAATCAGGAGGCTTCATTCTATATAAATAGAAGAAAAATGATAAAAAGCTTATTTTTTATCATTAGATTCTTGAAAGTATTTTATGTTTATATTAGTATTTATGCAAGAAATGTGATGATAAAAATAAGTACAAATTACACTTCCATGTACTTTCCTTAGGATAACAGTCATAATTTGATACTTTATTTACTAAGGTAGTAAAACTTCTAGAATCTTCTTGTATCTTTTTGTTAAGATTTAGCTAAAAAAGTCAAGCTTAAATATGTTTTAAGAGTGAATTTTGTACAATCTTTATGGTGTTCATCAGAGACATGGTTTGATTAAAATGGTAAATAATATATTTAGTATTTGTGGAGGTTTGTTGTTGTTGTTGTTGTTGTTGTTTTAGACTTGTTTTAAAGCATGTTCCTACTCTTGTTGAATTATTTACTTGTTTCAGATACTCCGTATTAGACATGGAGTGACTTTTCCTTTTTTCCCAATCAAAACTTTTATTTCTATCGTAAACATGATCACAGGTATATATAAAGGAGTCAACAATCTATTCAAATAATTAATTTATACTGACATACTAAATCTTCCTCTATTCAGAGGAATGTATTTTAGAGGCACAATAAATCAAATCTAATAAAGCAGATGAAAAGTGCCTGAGAGAAAATTTTTTATGGAAACAATCTGGTTTATTTTTCTCTGTCCCTTCAATAGTTCATAAAGACAAAATGAGTCATTAATGGTGCATTGCATTTTGCAGTTTCTCACATCACTATTTTAAATAAAATTTGAATTATAACATTTGTGCTGAATTTTAACCTAAATCTCATGGCTGATCACTTTGAGTATTTGTGAATTAATTATTGAATTATTTCAGCAAAAAGGAAAAAATCAGAAATAAAGGAAATATTTTTTAAAAGAGAAATTTATTTTTAGCATTATGCAACATTTACTTCTCAGCAAGGCTATGTCATTAGAAGGTGCACAGGAAGGATGCCACTTGATCTATTTTTTTCCCCTCTGAAAATAGTTGACAAATTGAATGTTTTTGGAGACAGAGAGCCGTCAGCACCACACTGAGCTTTCCTTCTTTGGTGCTCTTATCAGACAATGACAATGATTAAAAGTGATGAATAACAGATGCATTTGAATCTATAATTGAATGTCTTTAAGCATAATGACATTTTCTCTCATTTTGAATTTGCTTGTAGGATCCTGATATTCAGCAAGAGCAAACATTCATAATAAAATGACTTATCTGCGGTCCCAGGTTGGCACCTCCAAATACTCTTGTTGCAGCTGGCAACCTTTAAATCAGAGACTAAAGCTAACTCGTAAGACAGCTGAAACTTGTGTCATACTGAAATGCAAGATATGTATTAACCTTCAAGTACATATTAAGCATTTGCTTTTCCAAGGATTATGTATTTCCTTGCATTGATGGAACCAGATGTTGCTGTTAATACATCTGGGAAACACATTTTCTTTGTTTTGGTGTCTTCAATGAGAGGATGCTGTTAATTCTGGCTAAGTGCCAACTAGTGGTTCTCAAGTTATAGAGGGCACTGGGAAGGTAGATAGTGGTCAATCACAATGGAATTGCAGAGCTTTGTGTTATCAGAACTTTCATTGACCAAGCACTCACATTATTGTCCAGTTTATTATTCAGGGTATTACAGTCCTCAGCAATTTTTAGTGAGTTCTGCGTGATAAGTGTTTCATCTGACATTGCTGGTGTATTGCCTAGAATAGACTTTGAATGTCAGCCATTTGAATGGATAACTGAATGGGTGAGTGGTCACTCTTGAACATTTATCTCTTTTCCTCTTAACCACCAAAACCAAAAGTGTTGTTTGTCTCTGTGACACAGTAAGGTACATGGGAGAAATGATACTGACAATAAGTATACAAGAGTATTTGTTATTGTAATTTTGTGTGATCTTGGCTGGTGACCTTATTTCTCAAATTCTTAGTTCTTTGAATTATAAAAGGAGAGTGAAGTAATCCTTGGGACTCTGATTTTTTTAGAGTCTATGATTATTTTGCCTTTGACATGAACACAAAATTAATTTATGACACCCCTATCTTTTGGACTTAAAATCTATATTGAAATGCCTTCCTTTTTACCCCACCTCACTTTTTTATTTTGACATTTTAAGTTGAAATATGTTTTCTTTTCTATGAAATGTTTTAGTATGCATTTTTTATAGTCTTACAGAAAAGGTTTAAAAAGTATATGCACTAAATATTAGTCTGGTTATAGTTTTTGTTGTTACTTAATCATTTCTCTTTTAGAGATAAGGGAATTGAAAGGTTACCTAAGTCATCAAATTAATAGCAGGAAAACTATTGAATCCAAATTATTTGCTTTAAATATTCAAATATTTGTCCATTATTTCTGAAAACATGGAGCTGTATAAAATTTCTTTACTCTGCACAGCCCTTGACTTCTAAAAATTTGCAGCCTACAACTCACAGTAACACCAATCTTATAGAAAAAGTATACACAATGCAAAATACTGCAACTCAAAGAAAATAAGTGCAGACAATGAACAATAAGATGGGGGAGTGTAACTGGAAAAAATAAAATTTTAGGGGGATTGTCTTAGTTATTTTCTTGTTGCTGGGACAAAATACCTGACACCCACAGATAAAGGAGGAAAGGTTTATTTCAGCTCACACTTTGTAGAGGTTTCAGTCCCTAGTCAGCTCGCTCCAAGGCAGGACAGCATGACAGAGGAACACTGCAGAGGAGAAATGGTTTGTGGTGTGGCAGGCAGGAGGCAGTGAGCTTTCTTTCTTCTTTCCCTTTTTATTTCTTCCAAGCTACAAGCTTGTTGGTTGCTGCTACCCACACTCAGGGTGTGTCTTCCTTTTCCAGTAAGTTTATCATCCACACGCAGAACTAGATTAAACCAATCAGTTGATTAAACCAGCATCACATGCCCATGATTCATTCACTACTGAAAGCCCCACCTATGAGCACATGAGTATTTCCAGGGTCATCTAGATAGAAGCCATAACAGGGATTTGTGAGCTCACCACTTTACCTTATAAGTCAGATAAACTAACCTTATGTTCTATAAAAACAGTGAAGTCTTCAAGTAATAAATCAAATTTCAGGAACTATTTTATGAGAAGTTACAAGTGTAGTTAAAGACATGAAAATTAAGAAAAGAAGGCCTGTGTTTCTTTAGGTTCCATATTTTACATTTAAGGAATTGGCCCTCGGTTAAGTTAAAGCCATTCTAGGCCTTGGTTTCTTCATCTGTAAAATAAAGACTGGACCAGAGATATATTAATGCTTGGGTTCCAAATTTTTGATATATGGTTTTTTCAGTAAACTCTTCAAAGAATATAAATTGAAGGCAACAGAAAATTAACCATTGTTATGATTTTGATATAGTTTAATTGCATAATATAAAGTTTATGTGATTGGAGGTGTGGTCCTCAGGTTAGTGACATTGGGAGGTGGTAGGCCTAGAGGAGGTTCCTTCATTCACTGGGAATAGGAGGTCTTTCTCAGGTCACCCCTGAATAGGTCTTCAAAAAAGGCTGATAAAAAAAGGACTAAGCCTGGTCCTATTTAGCTTTGAATCAGCTTGCTCCTATATGCCCTCCCACCACTGCTATGTGCTAAGAGCTTATGCAGACAAGGCGTGGTCCTTACCAAGACTGTGTAATGTGCTATTTGCTCTCTGAGGCTCCACAACTGTGAGTTAAATAAACCTCTTTTTTTCCATTATAATGATAAAAAATTTAATAATATAGATGTGATCATCAGCTTTCTATGACTGTGACAGAAAATATCTGACATAACTTATAGGAGGAAAAGTTTATTTTGACTTATGGTTTCAGAGGTTTAGTCCATGGCTGGTCAGCTGTATTGCTTTAAGGGCTGTGGCCAGGCAGGAAAATCATGGTGGGAAGCCATGGTGATAAGAAGCTCCTCACCTCATTGAATCAAGGAGGAACATAGGGTGAAAAAGCCCAAAAGGAAGAGTCTGGAGACCAGGTGTTGCTCCCAAGGTCACAACCCTGTGATTAGTCCCTTCATCTAGGTGTCTCATTCTGCTTCAATAACCTTCCAATAATGTCATCAAATTATATTCTTCACAGTAGATTAATTAACTGATGAAGTTTGAGTCCTCATGCCTCAATCACTTTACAAAAGTCCATTAGCAATCAAACCTTCAACACAGTTAACCTTTGGGGGGTGCATTTTGGATCCTAACCATAACAATAGCCATTAATAGTTCATATTCTGATTTTTGATTGTCTCTATTATAAACTGTAGAGCTATACTTAGCTCTCCACTCCATTTCTTTATCTATAAAATTGGGATTAGATTATTATTTTCGCCCAAAGACTTTCTGAGATGACTGAGATAATGTATGAAACACTTTAAAAAGTGCCTACAAAAATATTATACCTAGTCAGGAATGGTTGTGCACACCTGTAATACTAGCATTCCAGAGGCTGAGCCAGGAAAATTCCTGCAAGTTTGAGGTTAGCTTGAGCTACCCAGTGAGTTCAAGCCAATTTGAACTGCATAGTAAAACCCTGTTTCAAACAAAACAAAAACACCCTCAAAACATACTGATACTGTACCAGAAATTCATTGATCTTATTACAAAAGATATGCTTTTAAAATGTTATTTTTACTAGAAAAGACTATAATTTTATACACCTACTCACTCCATATATACAAACTATAGGATTAAAAATCTTATTTTATGTTATACTAATTCTTGGAACCTCCTGTCAGCCAGGTTCATTATATTGTCCTCTTTCCTTCAATATTTTCTTTAAAATCTAACTGAACTTGGGAATTTCTATGGTTTTGACAATAGAAATGATTATTTCTTCCTCTAACAGTTTTGCTCTGTACATCCCCAAATTTATCTAATCTCTTTTCAGTACATTTGCTTGGTTTGTGTTTGACTTAACCTCTGAAATTCTCCTCATTTTCTTTGCTGATATTTCATGCCTACATTTAAGTTTTTGATTTTTAGTTCACTTTCTTCACTAAGCTACTCCATCCTTCTTGAAATATACTTTTCCCTTGGATTCAAAGACAGAAATCCCTTGATTTTTCTCTCCCCAACATTTGCATGTGGGTTACTTCCTCCTCCATTTGCAAGTTCTTTTAGTCCCAAGACCTCAAATATCTGCTTAGGTAGCTTGATAGCAAAATCTATGCCTCTAGCCCTTGCCTCATTTTTGAACACCAGGTCTCCATTTCTAAAAAGCCTATTGCGCATTTTACCACTGAGGACATTTGACTATGTCAAGCTAAATTTATCCCAATAGCTTCCAGTTTATTTTCTATTCCACCCTCCAACTCAAATATCAGCTCATTCCCTAATTTTCAGTGGTATTTAATAATACCAATAATTTTATTGTACTTTTCTGCCTGCTCTATTTCCTGTGCCAAATTAGAGTAAAATTCTATCTTTGCTAACTCTGTCACATGTATTACCCATTTCCATGCTTATCCTGACATATGCTTCTTCCTTCTTGTTAGGGGGATTTATTTCTGTGATAGGACCCTTTGCCAAATCATGAACAGATGAAGATCTTAGACAATGCCTTAACAATTTTGTGACTATCATAGCAAGCAGAAGAATCTTATCAATAGGAATATTTTATGTATATGTGTTTAATAGAATATTTTAAGCTTTTCTTTTGAGGGTAGTTGTGCATTTTATTTGTTTTAACTAAAGACAGCTGTTTATATCCAGTTTAAAATATGAAGTGCCTGTCATTTGGTTACTCAAAAAACCATCATGACCATAATGGTTTGTTTAGTGATCATCAAAAACTGCTTAAAGTAACGTACAATGTGGCTGTGGCAAACTGATTAAATCAATATTTAAAATAAGGAAAATGAGTCAAAATATCACACTGGTTTGAAATATATGGTTATAGTACTCATTGAAATCTCAGTTTTCTTACGCGTGAATGTGTAAATTTAAAGTGTTCCTTATAAATCTTATTTGTTGGTAGTGGGATCTAGAGGGAGGTGGAAGATCACTGGGGATGTGACCAGGACAGTGTCTTCTTGTCCCTGGCTTGTCTCTTTCTCTCCGCTTTCTGGTTGCCACTGGTTGAGCACCTTTCCTGCACTCTGCCATTTCTGCCTCGGAGCCAGCCTACCAGGCATAGACTGAAACTGTGCCCCAAAGAACCCGCTCCTCCTTTCTGGTGCTGGTGTTGGTTACATTGTCTCAGAAATAGGAAAGTAACTAATATATTACATTGTTGCTATTAGAGTTACAAGTGTAGCTATTTCTAAACTATAGTTGTAATTAAGACTAAGCTATACAAAATTTTGAACAAATAGAAAAGATTATCATAGAGTATTTAATATAGGTGTTCTAGTGTATATTTTATAATAACTAAATATTCATCATTTAGAGCTTTGATTTACTTCAAAGAATTTTCATGAACATAAAAATAAAATGATAACATAAAATATTTTCCTTCTTAACCTTAAGTTAATGGCATTTGAACCTTAAAATATCATTCTTTCTTGATAGGCATTTTCATATGTTATTCATAATCATATTTCTAAAAATATCCAGTATTTTGTTACTTCTTGATGAGTTTCAAAATATTTTCAAAATCTTGGTATTTAAAACTACTTTATGAATGACATATGGTTTAATATCTAAACTAAAAATGTAAAATTTTAAAGCTTTTGATGTCTAGATTTATATTTGAAGTGGTACGACAAAACTCAGCTAAAGCTCCACAGTTAGTAAATGACAAAAGTTTAGACTTAGCCTGTATCTTCATGTCCAAGTTCAGGGCTCCCTTATTCTACACATCAAAATATTGGAAGATATCTTATCTCTGAACTATTTAATTTTGGGACTACAAAATTTGTAAGTTTATTAACTATGCTGTGAATATGGTACTAAGCCAGCATAACTACCACCTCCTTAATCTAACCTGGCAACTTCCTTGGTTCACCCACATCACCCTCAGATGCAGTCTACTCTCCTTAGAATAGGCGCTAATCACTCTTCCAGCTTCCCACCCACACTCACATTTCCATTTTTAATCCTCATGCTTAGTCAGCCTTCACACTTCACCAATGCTGTATGCTATTTTATTTTAAATGGAGAGGGATTTTTCTCCTACTCATTTCAGTGACTGACTTCAAAACTCACTTAAATCTCTCCTGAGTAACTGAAATCCAGGCTAGGTATTTCTTTAAAAGAATCCATAACACTGTACTGAGGAATATTGGTAACTTGGTGTTAATCAAGACAAGGCTGTATTTATCAGATCCTTGTTTCTTGTTTAGTGGATGATTCCTTCCCTCATCACTTTGACTATCACAGGTCATCTCCAAGTGAACTCTTTCCTATAGCTGATGTTCTAAAAGAAAACCATATGTTTCAAAGAAAATCAGTTTTCTTCCTAACTACTCAAATATGTTTCTTATTTTTTCTTTCCTTGACCAATGACATTGCTGTTTATCCAATTATTTGGATTACAAATCATCATTACTTGTGATGGATAATTTTCTGTGTCAATTTAACTAGATTATGAGGGACTCAGATATGTAACTACACATTAATTCTGATTGTGTTTGTCAGGATAATTCGGGATAAGATTAGCATTTAAATTGGTAAACTAAGAAAGCAGAATCTTTCTCCATCCTGGGTGGCATATGCAATCTAGTGGGGGCCTGAATAGAACAAAAAGGTACAGGAAAGGAGAGAGCTCTCTCCCTCTCTCTCTCCCTCTCTCTCTCTCTCTCTCTCTCTCTCTCTCTTTCTCTGTCTCTCTCTCCCTCCCTCCCTCTCTCTTTTCCTGGTTGTTTGAACTGGTGTATCAATCTTTCCTTGTCCTTGGACTAGAACTTACACCAGTAGTACTCTTGTTTCTCAAGCCTTTTTTCTTGAATCTACACTAATGGCTTTCTAATTCTCAGGCTACTGAATTCAGACTGCAATTTATGTCATTTGTTTATAATTCCTCCATTTGTTTCAACTTGTGATTCTCTGTATCACAGCACAGTAGAATTTCATTGTCAGCAAACTAGACTTTCTAGTTCAGTTTTTGTTTCCATTTTGTAATTTCACTGAGACCACTGAGGTTATCTAACTGGATCCTCAAGGTAAAATTTCCTTCCTTTTGTTGTTATATAATTACACCAATCTAAATCTCAGTAATTTTTAAAATATCATATATATATTAATTTACTGTTTAGAAGTTTATATTTTTCCAAAACTAAGCACTACATATTTACAAACATATTAAGTGTAGATCTAAGTTGTACTAATTCTGAAAGTCTAGATTATACATTCTATAATTGATATATTATAATTATAATACTAAGCAGAAAATCCAATCCATAGAAAAGAGTCCTACAAACATTTTTATAAGAAAATTAAAAATAGTATATTTTAGCTCAGTTTTAGAATTTTGGTTGGAATAGTTTGGAAAACAAAGTTTATAAATGTTTTGTACATTTCAAATTTATTCTCCTGTTTTTCCATTTGGCCACAAGAATAGTACCTATAAGCACAAAGATTGAGCACTTAAATTGAATCAATAACTTTTGGTGGGAACAGTGTTGCACTATGTAATTCTGGCTTATCTTGAACTCATTATGCAGCCCAGGCTGGCCTGGAGCTTGTGGAGATCCTCCTGCCTCAGTTTCTCAAGTGCTGGGATTATAGGCATGAGTCACCATGCCTGGCTTTTATAAATATAATTTCTATTCAAGATTAAATACTTTAAAAATATATGTTCTAAATTTAAGCTTTTGTATTTCAACAGGGAGATTTTAATTTTCTTTTCCTTTGTTTCAATTCTTTAACTTCACTTGATATCCTAGAAGAATGGAGTATAAGACCAACTAAAGGAATTATTTTTTCCCCAAATTGGCTGCGTAGTCTTTCATCTCTGGTTAACAGAAAACTACTTTAAATAATTACTGCTATACAGTTAGAGTAAATTAGGGCAAAACATCCTCAGAAGTGTTTACGATAACAGAACATGTTCTGTTATTCTTTAACTTAGAAAAGTATACGAGATTATTCACCAGTACTATATTTATTGATATTTTTACTGGCCTTCTCTCCATAGTAAAGCTTATATAGTAATTATACATTGTATGCAGTATTTAAATATAATCTCAAAAAGTTTGGAAGTTAAATGATATTTAATTAAAATGGCACAGGTGACTTAATACTATTCATTATAAAATTGGTATAAAGAAGATATTACTTTTCCATTGAGTATGCAAATAATTTCAATATATATGATTAAAATTTGTTTACTAAGTCCAAATCTCTAAAATATTTTTTCCTTATGTTTAGTAGTGTTTTTTTTCTATAACTTTGAGGTATTATTGTAAAACTACTACATAAACACCAAATAATTGTAAACTAATATTTTAAAATTCATAACTCTTTTCTTCATAATTCTTCATAATCAATAATACATATTTCAACGAGTACTATCATTATTATTATATTATAAGAACTTCTTTGTATGTTTAGGAAACAGTCATTTTATGAATTTCCTGAAGTAAAGTTTGATTGCTATTGGATTAAAACTTCAAAAGTGCTCATTCAGTTAAAAAATTCTGGTAGCAAATAGAAGAAAATAGTGAGGACAGAGTTGTGCAACTTAATAAGGCATCAACACTTCAAGGAGGACCAATGTTTTATATCTTGGACTAGAGAGGCAATGAATACTGGTGCTCCAAGGTTAAGTGATTATGAGCCAAGGTCTTTCCCATATACCAGACTGATACAAGAAGATAAGTCTGTCGTTAATAACTGTTGTTACCTTTATTGCCTGGCAAACCCCAATCTCTATCTCTGTCTCTCTTTCTCTCTGTCTCTCTCGCTTAATAAATAAGTTTATAAGCCCTGAAATGATGTGTTTATTTTTTCCAATATGGCTCCTGTCTTCTCCACAGATCCTAGTAGATATATTTTGGGAGATATGATGGAGTCTAAACTAATAGCTTTCCTGTTCCTCTTCTGCCAGATGATAATTCAAATTGAAAGACAATAAAATTAAGAAATTAGCAGAATAACCTAAACATAAATTTTCTGCACACTTATTGTTCTGTAATTATTCAAAATGGTTGAGAGATTTGTTGCCAAAAAGTACAATGATGAAATATTCCCAGACAATGTCCAAAAAAATGAGAAAAGAATAAAGACAAATTAAAAAAAAAGATGATAAGGCAAATCTGGCTGTTCACTTATAACAACTTGAGTTTACACAAGTTATTTTACTATAAACCTCAATTTTCTTACCTGGGAAATATGAAATGGGGTCATTTATTATTTTTCTTAAAGTTTTGTTGCTATGATTACATCAGTCAATAGTAAACCCAAGTAATATTTTCTAAGAATACTCATTTATTGAAAGATTTGTGCAAATTACCATCGTATGGAAAAATATAGGATTTCCATGTATTTCTGTGTTTTATTCTAAAAGGAATTTTTATCTTGCACTTTCCTAATGGTATGTTGCCCAGCATGTATTGCTGAGTAGGGAGGAAATCTTTTACAGTTATATTAACATCATATGACCAGTAAGGGTTATTCTGTTCACTCTGGAGTCATAATTTATTACTTTGGCTTTTATTAGTTTGAAGAAGTCAATACTAGCATTCCCTATGCACTAATATGGTCAGGCTTATTGTTGAGAAACTGCTATGAAGTTCTCAGTGAATAATACTCTATAAACATAATTTGATGATGTTTTAATAGCAAAAGGTTGGTAATAATTATGCTTTCCAATGTGCTGAGTAGAAAAGCTCTTTAATGTCTGTGCTCCTGAGGTTTTAACTCTTCAAGAGGATTCTTGATAAATAATTGGCAGTGAGTCACTACCAGAAAGTTAACTTTATGCCTTCTATCAGTGTGTACATGCATTTTCCAAATGTTGAAGTATCTTTTCTTATGTCTAGCTGGTGCAGTAGTGACACCACTTCTTAATTACAGGAATTAAGAATGATCAGGAATTAGAATGACAGGAAATTCAGTAAGCTCAGAAGTTGTAGTAATTTCCTACAACATTCTTGCCAGCCATTAAAGTAAAATCTATCCAAAATTAAAATTGAAGTAAATTCGTTTTTTGCTAAACACATTTACTACTTCAAGGAAGAAAAAATCTGTTAGATCTAACCAATTTAAAATATTATATTGTATTATTTACAGTTCTTAAAGCTTTTCATCTGCTTCCCCCCAGTCCTTAACTTTATACTATATCTCCATTATTTACTACTTAGCACGGCAGCCTAATTTTTTGTATTATTAGTAAGTTCGCAATCCATAATGTTAGCATTCTTTCAGTGGAGTTGGTGCATGCATTGAACCCACCCCAATTCCTTTAGCATCTACTTCTCACCCCCTCCCTCCATCTGTTGATCCCTTTCCCCTTTGAGAAATATCTATCTCCATATGTAGCTTAATTTTATCAACTTAAGATGATATTAAAACCACTTTTTATCATTAATTCAGTATGTTGCTTGGCATAGATTTGAGAATTAATAGAAGAGCAAAATAATTTAGGTTTTAATAAGCCATAAATTATTAAAGGTTTTCCTAAAGTGAAATTGAGATCTTTAAAGTTAGGCTGGGAAAATTTCCATGAATCTAGAAAATTAATAATGTCTCTAGAAAAATATATTGTCATTTGTCTTTAAGATTTGTTTACATAATATGGCAAAGCATAAGTTGACTTATAGATTAATGAGTAATTATTTGGTTACAACAGATTTGTTTTTGAATATAATAACCAAAATTATTAAATTCCTTGATTATCTAGAAACCTGTCACTTCTCTTATACTGTGAATTAAATCAATTGTTTAAATAACCTAACACTTATTGGTGAAAATAGAAAACTTTATCTGTCCAAAGTAAAATAAAGCAATACAAATCTAAATAAATTTTTTTCATTGAATAAAATGAAAAATTGGAAAATATGATGATATATAAAAATCATTTATAGTTTGGACAAATGATATAAGTTCTACCATACATTGATAAAAAGAAAAAGAATATAATTTTATTCATGTTACATAAGTTTAGAGAATAATATTTTGATAAACTTTTGATATAATGTCTTAAAACCTAGATCTAAAGTAACACAAATTACTGCTTATAAAATTTGACATTTAACAGTAATTTGGGACTCTAAGAAAAGCTTAGCCTGTGAAATTTTGTTTCTATATCTATATCCACATATGCATGCATTGAATTAGGATGCTGTGTTAATATATACCTACATGAATGCACACATGTAGGTACAAATGAATATGATAATTTATATTCTTCCAATAACATTACCATTGATCACTCTATTTATTATTCATAAAAATAAGATGAGGTTAATATAACTATTTTTAAAGTTGAAGAAACTAATATTCAGAGAAATTATGAGTTTGCCCTTTATATGTTCTTTTTCTGAACTATTTAGGAAACATAGACATTGTTTACAGATTCACTACCAAAACAACAATAAAGTATTACACATGTAAGCTCCCCAACTCCCAGCTCCTCCTTCTTATGCAGAGATAACTACTAGACTTACTGTGGTGTTAATGAATGTATGTTTTTCTTTAATATTGACATATGTGGTTAAAAATAAAATATAACATAATTTTTGTGTGATTATTATCAAAGTGCATGTCTTATTTCAACTTACTGCTTTTACTCAATAGTATGTCTTTGATATTTAGTTACTTTATTCATTATGATATCTGTTGTATAGCATTTAAGTGGTAGATTGATGGCAATGTACTTATCCTTTTTTCTGCTGAAATACTTTATTCTTTCCTTCATAGATGTTTAAAACAATGCTTCTATGAACCTAAATTTTTATTACATGCATGTTTGGTGTGTGTGTTCCTCTAGCAATGAAGCTGTTTGATGCACATCTTTAGTTATATTAAACATTACTAACATTATTAACATTATTAAAATTTTAATTCATAGCAGTTTACTGATGCTACACTCCCACATACTATGTCTAAAGAGTTTCTAATCATTCTGCCTTAAGCCTGGCTGCTCTCATAAATTTTTCAAGATTGAGTCTGCTGAATATTTGAAAGAAGGTCAATACATCTTTCACCATACAGTACACATATAGTTAAAATTTCTTTAAAAGTTAGCATGATATTTTATATTCAAACAACAGCTCTTAAACATAATTATTTCTTTAGAAGTTTCACTTTATCTATACAATTTATCTAATTCTATCAGCATGAAGAATTCTGAATTAGCTGTATGGGACTGAATTAAATTTCTTATGTATGCATGTATGACCTTCTTACAAATCAGTCTCTTCATTTAGTGAAAAGAATGCTTTTGCAATAAACTAACATCAGAACATATAACTAAGTAAGTATTGTCTTGGCCCTCTTGAGCAAAATTTCTATTGAATATAGTAATTTGCATAACTTCCTCAGGCTCCATACTGCTTATCTTTCGATTGCAGATGTTAGAAAGCATATAGCATGTGATATGTGCTCAGCAACATGAAATAAATAAAGACAATGAATGATTATGTAAATGAATAAAAAATTGACAGTAATAAGCTAATGTGCAAACAGATTGGTTGGGAACAAGAGTTACATTGTAAAATTAAAATAGGTTTCTAGCTCTAATATTTAGAGAGTTTGGGGTTGTCGCATACATTTTACAACCACAAAAGGAAGAAAAACTGAAAATCAGACAATCTTAAACTCATTAGATTACTGAGGTAGAAGGATGAAACTTCTAGTCTGTAATCTGGAAAGACAAGTGAACCAAGAGTGACAGCTGAGATCTTCACACATTGGCCACAGGAGTGACAAACTGATGGAACATTTACATGATAATTTATTTTAATGAATGACTGCAAGCTGAGCATGGAATGACCTAAGAGTGACAAAATAGTGGGGCCACAGTCTTAAAGATACTTTTATAATTTCATGAAATTAATGTCCAGGAACCCCATTAGGTTCTTAATGATCTTCCCCCCCCACAAAATCCAGCTTCAACTCTGTTTGTTCAGAAGAGAGGAAGAATAATCATTATGAAATATGCCTACAGTCTTTTTCATAACAATGGACTATTGTTCAGGAGGAAAGACATTGCTATGGGTTTACCCCACTTTGGTGGAAGACATTCCTTCCATACCTGCCCTGTTTGCCCTTCTGTATCATAAAGGAAAAAAAAAAGCCATGAATTATTGAAGTAACACATGAAGTTCCCAACTAAGAGTAATAGACCCACATAAAAGCTAATATTTAACCTAAATTTATAGTATTCTTTCCCTGTGCAACACCTGATGGCCACACCATCAGTAGTCTAGTATAGCAACAGTGGATTATATAGCCAAACCTCACAAAATATAGATATTTTCTGAGGAGGAGTACTTACTTCAGGTCAAAGTAAAAAGTAGAAAGGATGAAAATGTCACAAAAGAAAATTGACGCTTCTGGCTTTCTCATGTACAGCAAATACATATCACAAGTTAACTATTAACCATGTAGACTTAAATATGAAAACAAGATTCATATAACTTAATTCTTATTGTGTGATAGAACATATCTAGCTTTTAACAAAGATATAAAACATATACTAAAAGTGATAAAATAAACTTTTCCAGACTTAATTTTAGTTATTGATAGACATAATGTAGTCTTTGTTGAATACTTCTGAACTAAAGGTTAGAAATTTATATTCTAAAATGATTTTGAGGACGTTTTCTGTAACAATAGCTAGTAAGTTAAATACTCTGAAACTTACTTATCAATTAAGATTTTAGAGGTTAATTAAAGAATGTTAATCAAGGGGAAAATGATTTTTTTAGCAGACTATAAATTCATCCCCTCTAATAGTTGGATGTCCCAGGGAGGTAATCCAGAAGAAATATTGTGGAAGGATAACACAGCAAATTGTCAGATTTGGAAGCTCAGTATTCTACTTTCCTTCCATGGATACACAGATTCAACCACAATACCCAGAAATATTGTCTGTATTAGAGCTCCAGAACATGGTTGAGAATTTCCTCTAATCAGTGTGGTATAACCAGGCACATCAAGATTGATAGGAAAACTTGAGACATCCTCTCACTATAAGCCCTACCACTGGCACAGCCTCATACAATCAGGAAGACATATAGATAGAAAGATAGATAGATAGATAGATAGATAGATAGATAGATAGACTTCAAAAAGATTGTCTAGCTTCAAGACAAGGAAGTTTGCAGAGATTTGTGAATATTGGAAAACAGCTGTGGCATTACATAAGACAAGAATTGAATAAACACATAAATTTTTTAGCATAGTATTGATGTGTTTGGACTTTTACATTGAGAAGCTAAACATTCTTTGGAATATTCACCAAAATTCTGAAAGGTTCCTAAGACACTAAGATTCCTAAGTGTCAGGCTTCAGACCCACTGCATTGCATTGTGCATTAATTGGACAAGCATAAACATCTTTGATAACGATTTCCTAGACTGGAATTGATAATCTGATTTCTAGTGATACCAGTGAGCAATTTTGAACTCGCGTTTGTTCTCAAAAGTCATAGTTCCTAAGATTTACCTAATAGTTGTTAGAAAAATACAAATTTAAAGTTCCTTCATCAGAGATTCAAACTCAATCAAGCTAAGGAAAAATAGCACTCGATATTTTAAAACAAGCATTCCAAATAAGGGCACTAATGTTATCATTTAAATTTTTGCCTTCAGATTAAAAATGATTGTTATTTGTAGCTAGAATTATCTCAGAGAAAGATTGAACCTGAAGTTAGGAAGTAATCACAATAAGGTGATTCTAAAATTATTTTGAATAGATGTTTTTTATACAGATTGGCCCCAAGAAGCTTTGTGTGCATAGAATTTATACATTTATTGGGTGACCAGTAAGAAGGACTGGTCAAACATTTAGTCAGGAAAATAAGCAAGGTTGTGGTATATAAAGATATATTTGTATTAGATTCATGTATTTTATCAGGTATTACCAATGAATGGACCTAGGGAGTCTCAGAGGGAAAAAAAGCCATTTATAAATGAATGAAAATACAAAGTACTTGAAAATTAATTAAATGCACATTGTCTCACTACCTCAGAGAAAAGTTAAATGTGGCAGCCCTTTAGCCTAATGTTTTTCCTCTCATATTCACAAAGAATATGCCTATTGTACGAATTCCCCACTTGTAACGCAAACCTCTATAACCTTTAACTCAACTACTCATTGATTCTACTATGATTTTTCTTCCACATTAAATATATTTGCAATCCAAATATACTGGGGAAACACTTGAATAACCTATATTTAACCTCAGACAGGCGTAAAATTGCAAATTACATACTGCAGTATCAATAAGTGTTAGCCTTTGAAACATCCTTTTATGGTCACCAACTTTACTTTGGACTACTTTTCATCTGTACTCAAAAAAGATCTTTAGTAACTAGGAAATTGTTATATGAAATATATATGTTCCAAAAGTGCTCTCTGGGAGTCTCATTTTCTATCTGAATTATATTTTAAGTGAATAGAATGCTTACATAAATTCTATAGAAAAATAAAGCTGTAGGAGAAGTTTTATAATCTATCCCTTTTCATGATTTTTATGTTCTACCTTTCAGACTTGGAACTTTCTTATATCACCAATTCACAAAATCACAAAATTAGATCTCTTTACTCCAATTGCCTATGTGATTTCAAAGTCCCCACACACTGAGCACCAGAAACACTTCTCTTTTGTACAGTAATATGCAAATACATCTCACACAAATGAATTGACTTATTTTCATTAATTAAAATAGTTTTTTAACCTCTCATTTTATAATACATTTCAGTTTATTGTACATTTTTATTAAAATTCCCTTGAATATCCCATGATTACCACACTTGAAACATAGCAAGACTAAGAAAAAATTAATGCTTCCAAATCAACATTTTTCTACCAAATTGTTCTTTTCACCTTTCAATCGATACATTATCAATAGCTAATCACTTGAAATTTCAGCTCTATATTTCTCATTGGAGTACTCATAGTAGTTTACATAATTGCTTTTATGTTGGCTTATCCCAGGGTGGGCCATCTCCTTGAATATTGTGTCACTGGGACCTGATTGTTCCTGTCCCAGACTCACCCCAAAACATTCTCATTTACGATGTACTACATCCTATCAAGAAGTTCAATGACAGTCCTGTGTGTCATTAGGGTTGCAATTATCTCTGAAGGAAGGTGTTGTCACATACTCCATGCAACACTAGTACCCTTGGACATGAATAATCTGTTTGAAACATTTTCTTCTCTACTTTATAGGTTTTACTCTGATTATTCTCTGAAAAATGGAACTTGGACTGAGTTTTTCTGACTATAGATTCAGTTTACACTAAATTTTAACCACTACTTTTATGTGTCTAATTCCAAAACTACCACTAGATTAAGATTTTTTAATATCAAACATGTCCGACAACAAGGTCAAATTCACTAGATTTCAGACAATTTTTGCTGGATTACTATTCATTTCTTAGGAGAAAAGTGATTCACCTACAATAATTAATAATACACCTCTCTATTATCAGAATTTATATTTATTTGATGTCCTTTATAATACCAGTACTTGATGTCCTTCAAAATACCAAAATGTTTTAAATCTATTGGTTTTACTCAAAAACCTGAATAATAACATCTCCCTTTTATAGAACAAAGTTTTTCTTGTAGGAAATAGATATTAATTTTCATTGTTTTATAAATAAACTATTTTTGTGGTGAATTGGTTTAAGTAGGATTTTTTAAATTATCATTTTTCATCAGTAGTTTATCAGGATGAAGTCACACGTAATTCAGTTACATTTCCATCTTTTATTTTCATTGACAAAGTCCATCAATAATTCTGATTTGGGGAATGAAACAGTAAAATGCAGTTCATTATTATTTTATTAAATTTAACATAAAAAGAACAATGATTCTTCAGATGTAATTAGCAATTGCATTTCTTAGAAGGTAAATAGTTTGCCTCACTAGGTATTAAATAATTCAAATTAGAAATAAAATTTTGTTATCTCAAGTTATGGATATTCTCCTTACAATAGGAGATTTAATTAAAATTGTCTCATTTTATTTTTTTTAATTTTCAAACATAAGGATGTACTAAACACAGAGTTTATGCTTAGAAGGAGGTTAGGAAAGTTAATAACAACATCTATCTTGTATAAAAATGTTCTATGATTTTGATATTCTGTATTGACTGATATATGAAAACATAATAAACAT
This sequence comes from Heterocephalus glaber, assembly GCF_000247695.1. The sequence continues at coordinate 8,914,601 of NW_004624761.1, forward strand.
AATTCTGTCTAGTTTCTTTGTCTAATGTTTTTCTTACACATTTTGTCCTGCATCTTATGTTTTGATGTTTTCAGTTTTTTAATAGTTATTCAATGGGTTTCATAAATTTCACAGTGTGTTTCTCAATGGAATACTAATTCTTAAAAAAAAAAACCCTTGGATTTATGAAAGTTCTATGTCAGGTATTACAGAGATCATAGCATTTCTAAATCATAAGGTTTACCATAGTTTTTTAAAGATAAAATAACTTTAAATAATATTGGTAGGCCCACTTGTCTTAGTCACTTTCCTCATTGGCTGAAAATTAAAGGAAGAGGTTTATTTTGGCTCTCAGTTCTGATCTGTGGTCAGCCAGCTCGAAAGTAGAGTGGTATGAGAGAGGGGCATAGTGAAGGAAACCTGCTTACAGCATGATGGCCAGGGAACAGAAAAAGGAGGAGTTTGAGAGGGAGATGCACTCTTTCCAACCATACTCCACCTGAAGTCTCCACTGTACTTTCCACTTCACTATGACATACATTGCCCTTTTAGTAGCATGCAGCTTGGCCTCTTCAGACTGGCCCCACCTTCTAACAGCACACCCAGCTGCTGAACTTATTAGTAAAGGAATTCACTGATCAGTATAGTGCTCTGTGATCCAAACACATTCAATAAGTCTCACCTCTGAGGACATGAGCGTTTAGGAGACCATTCTATATTCAAACCAGAACATTCTGCTCCTGCCCTCCAAAAGACTCATTTTCATCTCTTTATGAAAAATATGTTCATTCAATCTCCAAGTCACTACAGTTTTAATATTTTCAGCATTGCTGAAAAGTCCAAGTCCAAAGTCTCCTCTGAGACTCAAGGCAAAGTCCTGGTTGTGAGTGCGTGTGAAGATTAAAAAAGAAAGTGAAGCACTACTACAATGGTATAGGTAAACATTTCCATTTCAAAAGGGAGGGACAGGAGGACAGAAAAGAAGGGGACCAAAGCAATACCAAAACCCAACAAGACAAACATTCAATCCTGTAGCTCTTTGTCCAGGACCAGGGAAAGTTATGGAAAGATGTGTGCACCAAACAATTTGGACAGCCCCAAATCTACAGCATTGCCAAAGGCAGCTCTTGTACTCTCTTTCTTGGGGTGTCTGTGATCACTATCCATGACTCTTCTTTGATGATCCACATTCCCTGATTCTCCAGCATCCTTGGATCTTCACTGTGCTGTCAGCCTCACTCTCATAACTTCATACACTGCCCTCTCAGGCCTTCATCTGAAAACTGGAAGGAAGCCTCGCTGACCCCACAATTCTTGCTTTCTGCATGTTGATAACAGCAACACCATGTGGATGATGCCTAGGTCTGCCACCAATTCTATCACTCCAACTTAAATCATTTGCAATCTATAATAAGTATATATGTCTTCTTTACTTCAATAAGTTTTGGGATAGTAACCAATTTGAATGTAGGCTCTCATCTTTTCATCACCTGAAGCAATGCCAGTACTACCATTCTCATGAAGGTGAGGGATGAAGAAATCAAGCAAGGGCTCCCATTATCTCAGTACTGGGAAAATGCATATAACTCTCCAATTATTGTCAATGAAGCTCGTCTATAAACAGTTCTTCTATATTAAAGTAATATATGAATTAAAGATTAGAACACTTTTTAAAAAAATTTGGTACATGAATCATGCTGTATTTTAAAATGAGGACATCACTTAAATATTAATGTTGTGTGTACAGAATTTTGTTTTGAAATTTTTTGGCTTTTGCTTAAATAAAAGGTATAAAATTTATATAAATAAAGGTTAGTAGACTTGCAATACCTACAAAATTTTCTAAAATCTTCAAATAGAATGTGAGATAGACTAATTTATTATTTTATACTTGGATTTTTAAGTCTTTAGCTAATATGGGGTCAGGAAGGCCCAGATTTTGATATCTATATAAGATAAATTTCTCCTGATACTGGAATCTTCAGAACAACTTCATTGACGTATTTTAACATGTCATTAAATTTACCAATTTGAAAAATGAAATTCAGTGATTTTTTTTAGAAACTTTACCAAGATGTTCATCATAACTACAGATGAGTTTTAGACATTTGATCTCCCTAATAAAATCTTTCACTTCCATTTACTGTTAAATCCTATTTTTATATCTAGTTCAAGGTGTGAAATAAAATTGATCTTATGAGTACAAAATTCTTTGTAATTTTCATGCACATGGAATTATATAATATGTAGTTTCTTGTGTCTGGCTTCACATGTTGGGGGTTTATCCATAAAATAGCATGTGCCAATATTTAATTCTTGCTTATTGTTAAATAATATGCAACTTTATGTATAAATGTACTATATTTTATCTATATTCACCAGATCATTTCCAGGTTTTTGGATTCTTTCCCATTTTTTTTTCTATAATGAAACATGTTCCTATGAATATATCTGTGCAAGGCTCTGTGTGGATGCATGTTTTCATTTCTCTCATGTCTATCTGGGGGTGAAAGGGCTAGTTCATATGTTAATTTTATTTGTAACACTGGGAACCTACCAAAGTGTTTCCTATGTGCCCACTACATTTGTAAAAATTCTGTCACTAATACCTATTCTGTCTCTAAATATTCTCTTTGGTACTTGACATTGTCTATCTTGTTTGGTAATTGTAGCCATTACAGGTCTAAAGTATCTTCTTGTGGTCTTTGTTTTCATTTACCTAATAACTTATCATAGTCAATATTGTTTCATGTGTTTATCTGACATTTTTCTGTTCCTCTTCTTTCATATTTTTCACTTTTAATTCAGTTGTTCATCTTCTTGAGATGTGACAGTGTATTTATAGGTTTTGGATATACATCTGATTTTCCCCCATGTTTGGAAGTATTGAATGCAGACTTTTCCAAGTCACTAAATTGCCTAGGCTGGTCTCAAAATTGTGATCCTCCTGTTTCAGACTCCCAGAGTGCTGCTATCACAGGTATGCCCTGGATACACATCTTTCATAAGATACATAGTTTGCAAATATTGCTTCTAATCTTTTGTTATCCTCAGCAAATATTTTTAAATTTTCTATGATATAATAATGTATCATTTAATAACAGGGACGCACACAGAGAAATAAATAATTAGGTGATTTCATCATTGGGCAAACATCAAAGTGTACTTAAACCTAGATAGGGTGGTCTACCACACACCTTTGTAGTCTTAATCACTTTTCATTTCATTTCCAGGTTAGTTAGTTGATGTGGCCTCTTACTAGCAACCTTGGCAGTGTATGTTGTATGTGTAGGAAATGTAATGAACAAGTCAACATGACATTAAATTTAGCACAAGAGAAAATGATGCAATCAAGAGACATGGTAAACAGGACAGGCAGGAGGCTGTTACTAGCCTAACATGGCATGTTGTTTTAAAATAAAACTTTGTAAAAATATAAATGTGAGTAGGGGTACATTTAACAGTAAGGATAAGAATACATAAGCCAGTAACAAAGTCATTTATGTCATTGTCAAGTATTACCTACTGTACATAATTATATATTCTATACTTCATACAACTGATAACAGTGTTTGTTTATGCCAGCATCACTTTAAACACTGAATAAGCATTATTCTACCATGTTTTGAGGGCTGCAAGGTAGCTACACAATAGGAATTTTCCAGCTCCATTATAATCTTCTGGGTCTTTCATCCTATATGTGGTCCACAGTTTGCCAAAACATTGTGAGGACATGATTATACTCAACTCTTCATTCTTATCACCCATTTTATTTTTCCATCATGCTCAGGAAAATTTGTTTCCATTTTCTAGAAAAATTTATATCCCATCAAAGTAATAGTCCTTATCTTACTTAATCCTTTGGCATACATAATTACATCTTCCCCTAGGATTGCCGAGTTTCTTGTGTACAGTGTTGATCCAATTTCTGAGCTTAAGTTTCTGTTTTTGCTGTGAGTTTATCCCTTGATACTCTCTGTGGTTCCTAGTTTCATCTGTTTCTCCTTGTTTCTTATTTTTTGTAGTTCTTCGATTCAACTCAATTTCCCCTTTTATAAGTAAAATATGTAAAATTATTTTCTTTGTTTATTGTTTTTAAAGTAAGCTAAGCACTCTTAGTTCTATATAGTCTTACAAATATCTTCTCAATTTTCTTTCATAATACTATTTTATGACTTTTTTTCACACTCTGTCTCCGGTTACTAATCTTTTATGCTCTCTTCAATTTAATGTTCTTAAGTCTACACTGAAATGTCTCTCAACACAATCACTACTAACTTCAGTTTTGTTAAACAATGTGAACTTTTCTATTTGAAAATTATTCATGTTATAGTTTGTTGTTTCATGTTAATGTACATATGTTTTAATGGATTATGCAATGACTTAAAAAATTTTAACTGTAGGAAATTGTTAAACTGTAATTTTAATAATTGGTTACATGAGGACTGTTTTTCCAGTAGTTTTCTTTCTTTCATTTCTCAAACATCTATTGTGTCTATAAGAGTCAAATATGTCTTGATCTAAAGTAAAAAGTATGTCAATTATTGAGGCATTTTCATATTTTTGTATATTTGTGTGGATATCCCTAATAAGGAAATAACTGCAGTACTTTTTTTGTCATGTGGATATTCAGTATTATGTAGATTCACAATTTTTTTAGTAGCTGCTTGATAAGCAGTCTCAATTCAGCCATGACAAGAAGGCAAATCTTAATGCCAGAAAAATTAACATAAAATATTTAATCTGTTACAATTTTTCATCTACTTCAGTGACATCTATAATATATTACAATCAAACTGTTACAATAGCCTATTTAATTGGAATTTTGTATCATGTTATTGACATATTCAATTATAAGTATTATCTTTTGCTGGATGCTAAGGCTCAAATACTTTACTAGATAAAGGGATGATAAGGTTTCTAGGAATACTGGCTAAACAGTGTACTTATTTATTGTTGAATAGCTTATCAAACATGAGAGGATTTGGCACAATTATAAATTTGACCTAAAATATTCTGATTGAATTTAAATCACAAAGCTTCTCAGGCATTAAATACTACAGAAGAAAATACAAAGAGAAGCAAAATCATGTGTTTGAAAAGAAATATTAGTTGAATCTTCAATAGAATTTTCTTGAGTACCTGCTTTCTGAAATAACAGAGGTAGACCTTGTAGACAAACTCAGCTTCTAAAAAACTGTTCAAATGATGTAATGCATACAGAAAATACACAATTATGAGATAGAATGGGAACAATTGAAACAATGTACTGAGAAATTATACAATGCCTATGGATAGTGTATAATATTCTTCCTTTCTTTTCTGGTTCTCTGGCACTTTCCTGATATTTACCCAGTGTCTTTAATCTTCACAAACAAATTACGTAAGTATAATACCTTTAGTCTTAACATTGAGGATAAAATCCAACTGTTCAAGAGATCAAATTACCTTCAACTGCTTATTGAAGATTTGACACTGTTCTCCAAATCACCTTATTCTGCCACACTGGCCTACTATATGAATATAAACATTGGCCTATGCTTCCTTTTCCTTTCCTGTGGTAGTCTATGAAGAGGCAATAGGTCTAGGGTATTTTGAAGGGTTAGACATTTGAGCTACAGTTCAATTTTAATATATTAACCGTGATGTTTCCATCTTACTTTGTTCATTTGAATTGATATTACTGCAACAACTAAATGTTATTAAAATATTGCACAAATCAAACAATATGAATCCTTGGATACATCAATGCTTATCAGAGTACAAAAACAGCAGGGATACTTATGGGCAGAGTTGATAGTAATTTCACCAAAAGAAATTATAGCAGAAGAGAAACTGGAGTGTCTAAGAGGGATTTATAGCTCTTTGGCTTGTATTGTCTTTTTGTAGGGGGTTTGACATACTGTTCTTGCCTTCTTTGCTCGTATAACTTATTTTTTTTACCTTTTATGTGGGAGGTAATCCAGGTAATTTTTAAATGGTGAATTTTTTTGTGAGGTGATTTTTTTAAGAAGAATGACTGCAACATGACTGGTTTCCAGGAACCATTCCATAATGGCCATTACATTTAAAATATACTATGTCTGTATCTATGTCTATGTCGACATCTATGTCAATGTCTATAATGCACAGTAGTATATATTTTTCTCTATGTTTTTATCTATAGCTCTAACTGTATTTATAGCTATATTTATCTGTCTTAGTAATTTTCTTTGTTGCTGGGAAAAAACCTGACTCCTCGGTTTAAAAGAGGTTAGGTTTAATTTTGCTCATAATTTTAGGACATAGTCCTATGGCTCCAAATCAGAATAGTATGGCAGAGGGGCTGGTGGAGAAAAAGCTTCTCACCTCATGGTAGGAAGAAAGCAGAGAACACAGCGAGGAATCAGGGAAGGAGACACACAGCATCACATTTAGCTAGAATACCCCCATCCTCCAAGTCTCTTTCATATGTGGATAAGTAAAAACCCATTCATCTTTAAATACATTATATTATACATGATACTGTGTACATTCAAATAAGTCTAAAAAATACTACATAACATATCATTATTTTCACGTTAATGTACAGAAATAAGAATGTATTGATCACATTCCAAAGCAATGTTTCATAAATGTTTCATTTAATATGTATAAATTTAGGAGATATTATTTTAAAATAAAGTAATATATACATATAAATGAATAAGTTTTAAAGTTACATTGCAATTTAAAACCTGAGAGAGTAATTGCAAACGTGTTTCCAAAGAGAATATTAAATGCAGTTTTCCCATCCAAGTGCTAACCAGGCCCTACCCTGCCACAGCAATGAGACAAGAGAAAGAAAGAAAAGGAATAAAGACAGGAAATGAAGAAGTTAAATTGTCATTATTTGCAGATGACATGATACTCTATATAGAAGACCCCAAGAACTCCACCAAAAGTCTTCTAGACTTAAAAAAACCAAATTCAGTAGAATAGCTGGACACAAGGTCAACACATAAATGCAGTTGTATTTATTTTATTCTGAAGTATATATCCATAGGCTCCAGTTTTTGGTTACATTTTTATAATGCATTCTAGAAATAGGAGAGATTAATCTGGATTTTATATTTGTAAAAACAGTACATACGCAGTCTTGGATGTGTATTATACACTGTCCTGGTGGCCAATTACACTTCTCTGATCTTAGTTCAGGCTTTATGTGAACACCTCCATGTCTAAAATTATCTGTCAAGGATTTCACTGTTGTGCTTTGATGAATTGGCCTCACATCTATTCATTTCTTTTTCTTTCTTTTTTTTTTTTTTTGGTTAGTTCTTATGTAGTTTATACTTCTTTGTTGTGTCAGGAAAATGAAATTTGAGTTTCTGCTCCTCCTAACAAAAACCATTCACATAAAAATCAACTGCTACCTGTGTTCTGATTGGGAAAGACCTAAGGTCTTATAAAGATAACATTTTAATATGATCTAGCTTCCTCTACTTTATACTTGTTATGAAGTCTTCAAATTCTGTCTTTATATGGTCTATATAACTTGTATTTTCTTGGTTTCAGTTCTTTCTTCAGTTTCATAGACAGGGGTTTTGCATTTTGCTTTTTACATTGGAGATTAAGGAGAGCCTAGGTTAAATATGGGAGTCTTAATCAATTCTTTAAAAAGGTGATAGCTGGCTTGAAAAAATGAATTGATGTGAAAGAAACCTGGAAGGGAAATATAAATTAAATTTATTACATCTGAAAGAATTCAAAAGCACAATTAAGCTTGGTCAAATACATGTACTAAACATTGAAATGGTTCAATCAAAATGAGAGAATAAGAAACTATAATAAGATTATGTAAGTACTTAGTGTTCTTCACACCTAATTGCCAGTTTTAATTTCAGAATTTTTTTTTTTTTTGTATGGGGATCGAACTCGGGACCTTGCGCTTGTGCAGCAGGTGCCAGAACCACTAAGATAAGTTCCCGGGCCTAATTTCAGAATTTTTAAAAGTAATTCCTAGTAAATTGGTTTTGAAAATTGTTCTTGTTAAAGTACCTAACCTTTTGGTTGGACTCCTCAGAATTTACTATTTCCCATTCTCTGGATGGGAGAGACACTACTTATTTTACAGTAAAAATGAAAGATATGACAATCTGACCTTTTCTTTATTTAATTAATGACTTCAATATCTTTAATTAATGACTCCAATATCTTATAAAAAGAAGACGGCAAAAGAGAGAAGAAAAACAAGGAGAGAAACAGGAATGAAGAGTTTACCATTTGCTACTACAGGACTAATTTTTAGATTTACTTGTAAATATTTAAGAGATTAAAATAATGCATTCTTTGTGGATTCCAGGCTTTTAAAATGTTCCATTACATAAACGATATTTAAATTTAATTTTTACATACAAATATCTCTGAAAGTGCTAAAATGTTTTTGAATATTTCTTAGCAAATGGCTGTCAATGTGACATTTGTACTAAATGTCCAAAGCAGAGACAAACATTATAAAAGTTATAATAGTCACAAAGAAAAGTTACAATCAACAGTATAAGAACTTATTCATGTATATAAAAAGTTTTAGAATGTGATATACTTGCACTAAATGGTACATACAATGAACAAAGAAAACTTTACATTGAATGGAATGTAGACCATAACATATTTCAAATTGGCAAAAATTTTAAACTTAAGGTACTAGATGACACAACATGAAGTAAAATGTTTCTCACTATGCAAAACACCAAAATAACAGAAACTGGTGAGAAAAATAAAAATAACAGATAAGATGTCTTTGCCCCACTCAGTTATGTACTTTGGATAGCCTTTCTGTGATATTCTTGGCCATGATTGAGAATACCAAAAAAGCAAAATATTAAGACAACTTCAATTATTTTGAGGGTGTGCAGCAAAGTACACAGCTACTAACCCAAAGCTTGGTGGATTCCAGATGGGACAAGTAATCAGAATACTTGTGAGTATTTTAATAGTATCCAGAGGGTATCATAAAATCACTCACCATATGTTTAATATTTATACAGTTCTGTTTCTTTGAACTGCTATTTTAATCTTACTTTTTATTTACTTTTTATTGCCATACACTTAAATTTTTTATCTATAGATAATCTTAGTGGCAATATGTGAAAACTCATGCATGTCTCTTACCTCTCATTTTACTATATTTACTCATTTACTCATTTTTTGATATTTTAGTTTTCTGTTCTATAATATGTTTGTCATTCAAGCTTTATGACTATAATTTCCATTCTTTGTCTCTTTGCTGAATTTACATTTTGTGTTTATGACAATCCAAGGTAGAAACAAAGTTGTCAGGATTTTGGAAAAAGATTGAAGTTATAGACATATTGAAATTAAGTATAAATTGTATTTAAATCTGTCAGAAATCTTTAAGAGGTTCTAAGTCACATTTATGATATGAAGTAAGATGTTCCTATGAATTATTGTTGCTTATTTTTTGTTTCTTTATTTTCCAATGCTATTTTAATGTTGCTATTTTTCCCTTGATTTTTGGAAACATGTTTTCACATCAAACTCCAGGAGGGAAAAAGTCATCTGCCCTAAAAAGAATGTGTTACAGATTCAACATGTGGCATAATAAAACTCATAGGACAGAGAGAACACAAGCATTCAAGATGAAGACACTGGAAACCAGAGCAATATACACCCACTTTTGTAAAGACATGAGACAGGCAGCTACACTACTGCAATGTATTTCATAGGAAAAATATTGTAAACTTCATAGATATATCCTAATATTTATTTTTCCTCTTTTTGGGTGAAAAGATCCTTGAGTTGTAGTTTTGTGTGGTTACCCAGTTATAAATTACAATCTCAGATTTTTCTGCAGCTGTGTATTGGCACATGATCACATTTGAAAGAAATGAAGACATTAGTGAAATCTGCAAAGTGAGGCATTGTTGCAGATCAAGACACTTTTCTTTGACTTGTCATTTTTCCTTTGTCCTTGCCTTGGAAATTATGGGTGACTGAGCAACAATGAAAGTTACACATGAGCTAAGTGTGGGGATGTATCCCTGTATCCCCAGCACCCTGGGAGGTGGAGACAGAAAGATCATAAATTCAAGTCCAGCCTGGACAACTCTGTGCATTAATGAAACCCTGTTTCAAATAAAATGTAAAAGGGGCTGGAGATCTAGCATGGGTAGCAGCCTGGTTTAAATTCATAGCACTAGAAATAAATAAAAATAAAAGAGGAAGAGAGGTGCACATGGAGGATTGTACCAATGTCCCAGTAGCCCTTTTCAACTCATCTCTGAATTGCATGCTAAAGAAGTAATTCTCTAAGAAAATTAATTTGATCATCTACATTTTGAGAATGTTTGTTATATGACAAAGTAAGCAAGAACAGTTTGACTTTATCAATATCAATAAGAGACTTTTGTAGTTACACCAATAGAGGCTGCTCTACCTACGTAATGCCAAGTTAAAGCCCTTCTTTCCTGTTAACTGGCAACATCTCAATATCATGGCCTAGTCAGTGAGGGATTGCACACTTAGCTTTTAGTTTTCTTATTTACAACTCTTTGATAATAAGAGAAAATGTATCGCATTTGGATAAAACATATTTAGATACACAAAGTCAGTGTGATAATAGTGTCTATCTACTCTTAAGGTTTAAGGACATTTTATACTTCTCAGGGTTTACAAGTTACTTATTATTGTTAAATCATTTTAAAATTAATTTTCATGGTATATTTGACCTTGTGATGGCATTTTTTTAGTAGAATCTTTTAAGTCAATTATAATATTTAAATTTTAGATTTCCATTACTTCTTAATTTCTAAAACTTTTATACAAATATATATACATTTTAAATTTCTTTTTTTATTAACTTGTCACTTAGTAAAGTTGAACATTTTAAAATGTGTATTAGGCATACACAGGAATGTACACTATTGCTGTCTCAAATCTAGTTTTATACTATTTCGTCTTACTGATTCAATAGCAGTTTTTCTCCTATTCAGAATATGAATTCTTTGTCCTGTGCATGTGTAGCACATGTTATTTTGTATTCTAATGAAAATATCCATTCTGAAATAAATTTCCATTTTGTTTCACTTATCAGTAAGCCAAATGCTCTGCTGTCCTACAAAGACTTAGCCATGAGTTTAGAGTGGGCAAAGAGTGAGATATGATATTTTTAAAAGGCAAAGCTGTATACAAGTACCTATTGCATATGAGAGACAGTGAAGAAATAAGAGTGAACAACAAGATGCAAGAGAGTGTATCTCTGGTATGCCCAATCCCTATAGGTAAACGTTAAGTGCTGCAGTCTAAAGAAACACCGGGAAATTATGTGGTTCCTTATCTTCAGGTAGTATCAAGTTTCCTGCATATCTGTAGACTGTTCCATACTGACAATTTCTGGATGCAAATGAAAAACTGCAGCATGTCCAATCAGACAGATGAACCTGAAATGGTCACCATGACCATCCTCCATTATCAGCCAGGATTCCTGAAATTCTTAAATGCAAGGAGAGTACGGAATGTCAAAGAGAACAATTAACAGTTGTTGGGGTAATAAACCCAAACACCAGGAATTTCAGTAACTGGTGATTTCTAAAGGATACTGGCCAGAAGTTTTGGCTCTAAGGATATATTCCAACCCTTCTTGTACAAAATGCAGGTAAATTCAGTCTTACTCCTAAAACAAAGCTGTCCAGGAAGCAGACCAATCCATTCCATTCCTCTTTAAAATGTATAGATGGTCAGATGATACTGCCTAGCTCCAGGGATATTGTTCATTTCCTCAGTGTGAGGCTGAATAAACCCCGGTTCTCTCATCTCTCAACCTATCTCTGAGTGGAGAGGAAATTTAAGAGGCTGAGCATTGTATATAACCATATTGAGTGTATGTCTGAGATGAACATTTAAATTATAAAATTGTAGTAATGTAAACCATAGGACTGAAATGTAGTTTGTCTTATTTTCCTTCTACTCTGCAGCTTTGAACTCATGAGAAAGAGTTACATATGCTAAGTTTTTCTCTCTACATTTAATGAAGGAAGGGTATTTGTTTTTCATTATAAATACTCTCATTTGAGGTGGCATCTAAGCATATAAACCACTTATGAATCCATTGTCCTTTTAGTCTAAATCCAGCCTCATTAGCCTTGATTGGTGATACTGGAGCTGGGCCCCATAGTCTGGCCGGTTGCTAGCTGAAGGGACTGCTTTTGATGCCGGTGCTGTTTCATGGTCTAACAGTGTGGTCACAGCACTGCCTCTGGCATTGGTAGCCTCCTGGCCAGCAAATGAGATTCCTACAGTGATGAGCAAGAGAGACCCAGCTGCTCACCAGCATATTTGCTGACATCTCCATGAGTAGATTTCTCATAATTTGCTAGCATTTCTGTAGATATACTGTTCACGAGTTTTACCAGAATCACAGTGGGAAATTTTCTAGTGATTTTTCACAAATTCCTTACAAGAACTGGTGGTCCCAGAAAGGCATTACCTACTCACTTGCTCAGGCCTGTGGAGTCAGTGAACTTCTCTGCCTTTTACTAAGCCAAGGGTATACCTCTCTAGTGAAGTGTGATTCCACCTTGAAGTACAGCAGGTCATTCCAAGTCTTTTCTTTCCTTGAAAGCTCTCCAAGAGATCTAAAATTATTTTAAAACATAAGTTATTTTTAAAATAATCATCTTCCTGTATATATGAAACAAAATAACAAATTTTATTTCTGAGCTTGGGACCAAAAGAATAAATGTTAAATGATTTTAAGGATTATGTAATAGCCAGTAATAGAGTCTGAGTTCTGTATCTCTATGAGAGACTCTCCCAGACTCTCTCTTAGCTGAACAACACTAGAAGGAAAATTCCTGTTTTTAAAAAAATTACTATCCTGAGAAAATTTAAAGTGAATTGTACCCTCTAATAAATTTTTAGGTGTAAAGTAAGGTATTTTTAACTATAGGAACAATGTTGCCATGCAATCAATCTCATGAAATAATTAATTATACATAATTAAATTGTGCACCTGTACAACTCAACTCTCCATCTCTCCTTCCCTTGCCTCTTGAGAATCACCATCCCAATGTGTCTACATGAATTTGACTGTTTTGATTTTGTCAAGTTGCATGTGTTCTTCAGTAATGAGCTTCTGTAAGATTCTTGTTTTATCCCCAACCCAAATGGGTGAAAAATAAATGAGAGGAAAGAATTAACACTTCCTGAGTAAGCCTAAAGCCTTAAGAACTGAGTGTAAAGTTTTACCTGAGGCTGTGCCCCCAAAGCCCACTGGGGCACATGTCCCTTCTCTGCAGCTTTGGTAGGGAGAGGTTGGGTCTCAATGCTCTGAATGGCTTCCCTTTGCCTTGACTGTCCCTAATCCCACAGGGTTGCTGGTCACAGCCCAAGCTCAGTTCTTATGGGTTGGAGGTAGATGCCCATAGTGTTTGTCAGCTAGAAATTCACATTTACCAATCTGGAGCTGGGGATGGCGTTGGTCCTGCACTCCCTATAAGGAAGATCCTTTAAAAGCCAGGTGGAAGTATCAATACCCTCACAGCCCATGCACTCTGTGAACCTGCAAGTATGGCTTTGCATGGAGGCTGCCAAGGATTCCTGAGTGTGCTATCTAACATGGAGCTCAACAAGGTCTGCACCACAAATGGTCCCAGTGGAGCCACACTTGTGATGGACAAGGAATGTAACATTAGAATGCAGGAAAAAGAGACTTGAGGTGACCTTATGCTTCAAGTGCAGAGGTCCAACAGGCATCTTGGACTTCTGTTTGAAACTGTTTAGTCCAAAACCTCTTATACACTTTGCATGTGGTGCCGGGGTAGCTCCAATATCAAAATGCCTCATGATCATTATTTACTGTGTTGAGGAATAGCATTTGGCCTTCATAGGTAGTTCAGCCATGCTAATCTTATTAAACCATAGCTTGGCCACACCTTTGATATTCTTCATTGAACACTTCCATTCTTTTCAATATGGACAAGGTAATCATTTTTCAAATTTTCAAGTTCTGCTTCCCTTTATGTTAAAATTTCCATCTTAATGATATTTTTCATTTCTCATATTTTACCACAAGAACTCAAGAAGAGCCACATTTGCACCTTCAGCACATTGCTTATAAATTTCCTCAGCCAAATATCAAATTTGATTGCTTGAGAGTTTTACCTTACACAAAACAGTAGAACACAAGTATTAATTTAGCCTAGTCATACTCTGTTTTTTATTTTTTATTTTATTTTATTTTTTGGTACTGGGGATCAAACTCAGGACCTTGCGCTTGCAAGGTAGGCGGCAGAACCACTGAGCTAAATCCCTGGCCCCATACACCGTTTTTTAACCAGGGTGACCTTTCTCCAGTTTACAGATGCAGATATTCTGCACTTGCTGAACACATCAGTAGCCTTGCCATACATTCCTCTACCAACATTTTGTTCAGAACACATTTTTATGTTTTCAAAGAAGATTGAGTCATTCTCCACAGCTTTCCTCTTCTTCTGAGACCTCACAAAATCATCCTCATGGTCCATTCCGGGCAATGTACCCTTTCTTGAAACACAACTAAAAACTCTGCTAGTCTTTTTCAATTATCAGGTTCCAAAGCCACTTCCACACATTAAAAATGGTTGTTATTCCAGTGTTCTGCTCTTCATACCAATTTCTGTTTTAGTCTGCTCTGACTAATATAACAAGAACACTGTAGACGGTATGTTTGTGCAATACTAACAATTTCTTTTCACAGTTCTGGAGGTTGTGAAGTCCAAGATCAATACAGTAGCAGATTTGATGTCAGGTGAATTCCTGTTCTGCAGAGACAGTGCATCCTGTGTCATCATCTGGTGGAAGTGGAAAGGGTGTTGTCTAGAACCTTTGTCTTTGTCTTTGTCCCATTCCCGTGGAGTCTTTTGGGAGCAATAGCTTCCAAAAGACCTCACCTTCTTGTATCAACAGATACATTTTAAGGACTACATTCAGACCATAGTCAGGTATTTTTTACTTATATATTTTCAGAATTGGGGATTGAAACTGGGGCCTCCTACATGCTTGGCAAATGCTCTACCAGTGATTTAAATACACAGACTTTTTAATTTATTTTGAGATAGATCTCACTAGATTGCCCCAGATGGGCTGAAATTTGTAATTCTCCCCCTCTGCCTCCTCAGTAGCTGAGATTAGAGGATTGCACCACTATACCCAGTTTGTATTCATCATTCTGTTCTATCTTAAAACTGAATTTCCACTGGGATTCTTCTTCATCTGTCTTAATTAGTGGTCACTGTTTGGTCACCAAGCTTTATTCCTTTGGGCTGAGAGATGGAGTAAATGTCACACTTTCTCCTCATTACAGCTTCTAGGTCATACTCCCAGTCCCCCTACCGGCTGCTGCTGTGATTCATCAACAATACTAATTACTATGTCCCTCATTACAGAAATCCAAAACCCATTCACCTTGGGTTATCCTTCTTCTTCCTCACTATCATTCTCATGATTGAGATAAGTTTCTTATTCTAGGTGGCTTTCTCAATATCTTGTCTTTTGTTTATTTTTTCAGTAATCATTAATAATGGTGTAGTATGATAAGGGGATGACTAGAAAATTTTAGTCAATATACCTTAAGATAGCTATGGAATCTAACTCTTACTTTGAGCAATTTCCCTCTATAACTGTCAATAATTTAAGGATTAGATATAATCAAAAGGAATAAAACATACTTATACTGGAGGGAGCCATCATGCATTCTCTTAACTCTTAAAATCAAAATATCTGCATGCTAAAACAAATCAAAATATCTATAAACTATTAACTAAAAATATGGTTAAGAATTAGGCTAAGTGAAATCTGGAATCAGTATATGAAGAATTAAAACTGTTTTATATACTAGATTTATACCAACTTTTTCAATATTGTGTAATTTTATCTTATTATTTTAGTAACATTGTTAAATATTGAACAAGGTGTATTTAATTAGCTAAGCATAGTTAATTGCTTCAAATGTCTTCAAACTTTAGCCTAGGTCAGTGGTGATGAATCTATGGCATGTGTGCCACAGCAGACTGTATCACTGAAGGCTCTAAAATGTTCACTATTCCTGGCTTAAGTGAATATGTTATTTTAATTATCATACTCTATAAATTCCTTTAAAGAGTAACCATAATTATGCCAACAAGTAGAATCTATAATATTCCTTGGATTTTGTTGCATCATTAGTTAATTTTGGTGTGACTTTTTGTGAGGTCCAGGGGGTTTGCTTGACAGACCTATCATGGTAAAATGAACTGGTCTGCAATGGTGAAAGTCATTTTTTCTCTCTGATACATAAGGTCATGATGTGCACACTTATCCCCTGATGATCTCAAAGGTAACTTTCCCACAGGGGCTCATTATTTCTCTCTTTATGGAAATTCATGTCTTATCTATAGAATTGCCTCTCTAAAGAGTTGGCATAGAAGAGGATATGGTGTCCAGTGCACAGTATAGTATATTAAGAAGCAGAAATTCAAGTTTTATTGCCATTTCGACTTTAACTTTTATATTCAAGACAATTAAGATTTGTTTTTTTTAAATGAAAGCTACAAACACAAAATTACCTAATTAAAAATGTTTTGCTGATTACAATATGCATTTGTTGGGATATGTTCATTATACTCTAGCAACATATAAATAACTTTGAATTATTTATCTCACAAAGTATTATTTCTTGGCATTGATTGCATATGGCTTTTACTTTTATCAGGCTCTGTAGGATCTGGGTTGGTTGAGTACACACTCCAGAATGTCAATCATAGAGGCAATAGGAAATAGGTTTTGAAGGATTTACTCTACAGTTAAATGCCATTGTTTGAGAGACATATTTGTCCCCTCCTCTGGCTATTTCCACATCCCAATTGCTTCCAAGGAAACTGGAATTGCAGTCCCTCATATCAGGAAAGTGGAGTGTATTAAAGTGTTTGCTGAGCCACAATAATAACTGCTATAATGGTACCATTTTGAACAAATTTCTTATTAAGGAGTTAAGAAATATTAAAATTAATGTATTATAATGCTATTGTTTTTGAAAATTTTTATTTTATTGGTACAATTTAGGTATACAATATAATGACATTCATCATCGGAAATTTGCACCTTTACATAATCTCTCTTGGTTCTTCTTTTTCCCCCTTCCCCTGCCCTCCCTTTCAACCCCTCCATCCCTCCTAATTTGCAAAGACTTTGTTTTCATTTTTTCATTTTCTCAAGTCTTAGAGACTGTATCTCTAGATCTACCTAGGAAGGAAAATCAAATGAGATAGAATATTAGTGCATACAGAACACAGATAATGAGGAATCTTCTTTTTCCAAATAACTTACTTATTTTTATTTATAAAAGAAGAAAGTGTTTAGGCTTCGTTTAGTTTATATGAAGCACACATGTTAATGTGGATATACTAGTATACCTAGATTAGAAATTAAAAAAATATTATCATAAAATATTTCCATTAGAATTATGTTTTTATGTGTCTGTTTTCTGTTTTTATTTTTATCATAGGTTATAAGCATATAAATATCAAGTTCTATCAATTTGAAAGTTCTGGAACTTTGTAGGTAGATAACCATTCTGTAATTTCATGGCAAATTAAGCTGTTAGAGGGAAGGGACTTAAACTAAACTACAGATTATCAAAGATAAAGTGGCTGAAAGTGCCTGCAGTTTGTTCTGCATCTTCTATCCTGTTCCATTGATCCCCAAGTTTGTTTGTTTATTCATTTTTTGCCAATACCATGCTGGTTTTTTTTAAATTATTGTAGTTTTGTAGTATAACTTGAACTCTGGAATTACGATGGTTCCTGCCATTCCCTCGTTGCCAAGAATTGCTTTTGCTAGTTTAGGTCTCTTTTGCTTTCATATGAATTTAAGACTGTTTTCTCTAGTTTTGCAAAGTATGCTATTGGTATTTTGAGACTGGGATTGCATTAAATGTGCATAATAGCTTTGAAAGTATAACTATTTTAACTATATTGGCTCTGCTATAGAGGAATGGGGATTACCTTTCCATTTTCTAATATCTTCTTTGATCTCTTTTTTTCAGAGTACTGTAGTTTTCTTTTCTTTTGTATTAAATTCTTTTATTGGTACATTGTAGGTATACAACACAATTACATTTCTCATTGGGAATTGTACCTTTACATAATGCAT
>NW_004624761.1:8937961-9012204 GCF_000247695.1 Heterocephalus glaber
TTCCATCTCATTTCCCTTTGGGGTTGCTGTAGGTGATCTGGAAGTCTGGTTTTGAGACTTATTTACATGTTTTCTCATTTCAACTGGGCCGGGGGACTGTTAGCGCCTGCACCGATTACCTCCTCTGAGCCAGGTGAGGTGGGACAGGGGCCGGGAGCAGCGGTAGGGATGGTGACCCAAAAGCCCTTTCCTGTGGGCTGGGAGCAGCTGGAGGGATGGTTGCCAGGAAGCCCCTTCCTCTGGACCAGGAGCAGTGGGATGTTGGCTCAGATGCCCCTCCCTCTGGACCAGGAGCAGTGGAACGGCAGCTCAGAAGCCCCTACCTCTGGGCCAGGAACAGCAGGACTCAGTACCTTGGTCTGGTGATCTGGTGTCCTCTGTGTCTTTGTAGTGTGGAACCAGGTAGCTGCCTGTGTGCAGCGGGGTGACTTGGTGTCTTCCGTGTGACTCGGGACCTCCGTAGGGCGTGCACAGACCTTCCTGTGTGCAGAGAGATGATTCGGCATATTCTGCGCTACTGGGGATCTTGGTAGGGCATGGGCAAACCTGCCTGTCTGCAGCGGGGTGATCTGCATCTTCAGTGTGACTCAGGACCTTGGTAGGGCATGCACAGACCTCTGTAGTTTTCATTATGAAGGTCTTTCACTTTCTTGGTTAGGTGGATTCCTAAGTACTTCATTTTACTTGATACTGTTATGACAGATATGGTTTCCCTAATTTCTCTCTCAATGAATTTATTATTGGTGTACAGGCCTTCTATTGATTTTTGAGGGTTGACCTTATCCCTCTGTACTATTAAATTTGGTTATTAATTCTAGGAGCTGTTGAAGTTTTGTGGTCTTTTATGTAGTGGATCATGTCAACTGCACATAATAATAATTGAACTTCTTCCTTTCCTATAAATATCTCTTTTGTTTCTCTTGCCTAATGTCTCTGGCTAGTGTTATGAGGAATATATTGAACAGGAGTGGTGTTAGTGGACATCTTTGTTTGTTTTTGATTTAACAGAGAAAGCTTTCAGATTTTCCCCAGTTATGATGATGCTGGCTGTAGGTTTCTCATTAGTGTCTTTTTCAGATTGTGAGAAAGTCCTTCTATTCCAATTTTCTTCAGGGTAATAGACATGAAATGACCTTAGATTTTGTCAAATGCTTCTCCTGTGTCTATTGAGATGACCATATGATTTTGGTTCTTGCTCCTATTTTTTATTTTTTAAATTAATTCTATTGATACACTTTATATATACATAATTATCACATTCATAATAGGGAATTTGTACCTCTATATAATATATCTTGATGCTTCTTTTTCCTAGTCCCCTTCCCACCATTCAACCCTTCTTCCCCTCTTCATTTACAAAAGCTTTGTTTCCATTTTTTCTTCTAGTCTCTTTTTTCTTTTCCTTTCCTTCTTTCCCCCTCCCCCTTCCTTTTTTCCCTTACCATTTGAACCTTTTCTATTTCCCAATATTTATTATACATTTAAGTCTTTATTTAACAATAAAATTTTTTAAAATTACAAACTGAAGAGGAATGAATTTTAGTAAACCATGTAATCTTCGACTCACTTAAAAATTCTCATAATTAACCTAAATAAAACATGGATTTTTTTCAATAAGGAAAATATATAACTTAAATATAAATATATTTATATGTAAATTTATATGTATGGAAATATGATATGGCATAGTGTTCTTGAATTTTAGACTATTTGGTTAAGTATCGTACATTAATTTTCTTTTAAGATATGAGAGCAATAACAATATTTTTTAAATCCTTTTTTACTATCAGAAATGTATATATATTTTTTAAAAACCTGCTTTTAATATTTATTTTTATCCAAAACTTTTGCCTTTGAAAAAATATTTTGTGATTAAAAATAAATTATTTAAATTTTTCTAAAAACTTCATGATAATCTGTACTGTACTGTCTAATCCACAGATTGCATTTGTGAGAAGATTGATTGCATTCATGGGCTATGTTTGTAATATAGAGGCTTTCCTTTGGAAAAAAAAAAGAAATGATGTATTTGTTAAACATTTTCTAGGCCCCAGTGATACTGTGTTGTTTCCATTTATACAGAAAAATAAAAAGCGGGACAAGGAATCACTCCTCTCTTTCTCTCTCTCTCTCTCCCTCTCTTTTTACAATTGAACTAATGAAACCAGGAGACAGAAATATAAACTCTCTCAGGTACTTTCCTAAATTGAAGGGAACTCATAGTAACCATCTCTTCAATAGAGTCAGTTTAAAAATTAAGAGCATTAAAAGAAAAACTGAGAAGAGCTGCGGATTTAGCTCAGTGATTTTGCTGCCTGCTGCACAAGCTCAAGGACCTGAGTTTGATCCCCAGTACCAAAAAAAAAAAAAAAAACCCTGAGAAAATTAGGAGTCAAGCAAAATTATGAGAGTTAGAAATCAAACTTGTATCAAAACATAGAAACAAGTATAATGTTTTATAGCTTTTTTTGTATTCTACTTGTTTTTCCAACATTTGATTTTTGCAGTTTCAAGTCCTTAAACTTTTCTATCTTTCCCATTGTTTCAAGAGCAAGCCAATATTCTTAATGTAAAACAAAACATATCAAATTATTAGATTATCTCTATGCCACATTTCAAGATTCCAAATCCCTGTGATTTTCTTTTCCTTTCCTTTAACTCCCTGTTCCTTGAACTCCATCCCAAACACCCTTTCCCACCTGCCAGACGCCTCTTTATCCATGTACTCTCATCTTCACCGTCACTCCCTGTGATAGCTCTGAACACCATGGCCAGGTCGGTGCCCCTGTTATACACCAGCACAGCATTTTATATCATGGATTTTACAATATTATTAATGGTCAATCTCAAACAATTTGAACCAAGCAGTAAAATACAAGGATAAGAGACAGTATATGGATTATTGTGGCATTGTCAATTAATGCCTATATGCTTTGTAAATAAATCCTATTAATTTCTTAATTCTTTATGTAAGAACTTTTCTTTTTTCCTTGCTTTCTAGTTGCATGAAATGCTAAAATATTTTTGGCTCAAAGCCAGTATCTCAATTTAAAACTGAACAAAGACAAATGAGTCTTTTGAGATATGTAATCTACTTTTTCCCTTGGCCAACATTTATTTCTTTATTTGTTTAGTTGTTTATTTATTTATTCATTTTCAGTTTTTTGAGACAGTGTCTTTATGTAATTCAAATTTACCTTGAAATCTTTATGTAGCCCAGGCTAGCCTTGAACCAACTGCAATCCTCCTGTCTCAGCCTCCTGAGTCCTAAGACTACAAATGTGCACCACCACACCTGGCTATAATTCTTAAACTAAGGAATAAACAGTTATGTCAAGAGCTTTTATATTTCTTAAATGTCATTAAACATGCAATTAAATAAAAATATGAGAAAAAATAGGTACAAATGATTGGGAGGTTTACTAAAATAATTATCCCAAACAAGGTACATTTGGTCAAGGGATAAATTTCTATATTTATTTATCTATCTAGTGTTATTGGTAGCAAATTTCTATTTTTAGATGCAACAAGCTTAGAAATATTGAAGAATACATTCACAGAATATTGTTCTAGGTACCAAACATAATAATTATATTTAAATAGAAACACTGCCCACGTCCTACTGGTCATTGTATTAAACAAAATGTTAACCTATCAAATTACCTTGTCAGCTATTGGACACCCCATTACTTTATAATCCTTTAGTGTAATTAATTGAATTCATGATTATATATTCATGTCTTGCTTCTTCTTTAGGATGTAAGTCCCATGAAGGCAGACTCTGCTTATGACTCTGATCTACCTTCATGCCACTACTATGCAGTTAATGTTTATGAAAGTGTTCAATGAATATGTATGGTTGAATTAATGAGAAAAATAAAAAGATATGTACACAGAATAAGTGGAAAGTTTGTTCATAATACCACATTGCTACAAATATTTCTCCCAATGGCTTCATTTTTTAGGCAGTTCATGCTCTTCTAGCAGAGACAGTTTAGCACAAGAAACTTCAGTTTTGAAAAAAATTTTAGCAGCCATTTTTTGCAAGCATGAATTACATATCAAATGAATTACCAAACTTTGTATCTTACTTTTTCCCTTTTCTGAGACAAAAATATCCAACATCCCAAGTTAAAGGAGGAAAGGTTTATTTCAACTCACAGTTTGTAGAGGTTGCAGTCCTTAGTTGGGTCCTCCAAGGCAGGGCAGCATGGCAGAGGGGCATGGCAGAGGAGAAAGAGTCCATGGCAGGTAGAAGGCAGCAAAGCAGTGAAGTAGCAACAACCACCAAGCAGCAAGCCTGCCTTCTTTCTCTCCATTTATATTCCATTCAGTCTACAAACCTAATAATTTGTGCCACCCATACCCAGAGTGGAGCCTCCTTAATCCCAGGATCACATACCCTAGATCCAGCCACCCTGGAAAAGCCACCCCTATGGCTGTATGAGGCTTTGGGGAGACATGTTAATACATGCCATAACACTTCACTTTTCCATTTCTTAACAAGAATCTGGCATAAATTATGCTCTTGATAAATTTTTGCTAAATTTTTATTGGTATGAAACCTTAAAGGAATTTAAATAAAAGCAGTTTCAGAAGATGTGTTGATTCTAGATATAGATTATGGAAGAATCATTTTTCCTGTTTATGTAATAGTACTCTACAATTATCAAGACTAAGAAAGTACACTGCATTTGGTATTTTTTGTACTCTAAATATATAAACTAATTTACACTTCCCACTGTTTCATAATTATTTGGAATTCTCTAAATATTTTAGTTATGCACTTTAGCATTAATTTTGATATAGAAAGATTTTGCTTCTCTAAAGTATATTTTCCTGATATAAAGTGAAAAAAATTTTTTTTTGGTACTGGGGATCGAACTCAGGTCCTTGCCCTTGCGAAGCAGGCCGCAAAACCACTGAGCTAAATCCCGTGTCTAAAGTGAAATATTTTGACATCAGAAAACTATGTAGTTTGGTGACAAATAACAAGTATAGAGAGTACAAATATATTTGAGGTAAATAGATATAAACTCTATGGACTGGCTATTATAGAACAATCCTGATTAAGTTAAATATTTCCATCACTCTCCAAAGAAACAAATAATATAGGCCTTTGATTTGGCTTTGGTCAGAAAGATGCAGTACTTTGAAGCCAAAAATTTTGGTTTGAAGTGGAAAACTAATTAATAAAGCAGGTGGGAGAAAATTTCTAAGGCTATTTTCTGTGCTTTGATTAAAGTATTAGAAACTTTGGTTAAAACAAAATCTCTAATAAAAACAGAGAAGTAAATTGAAGACAAAGTAATTCTTACCATTGCATTATTTACCTTTATGTTATCTTCCTTCTGCACTGTATTAGCACTTTTTATAGAGTTGAATTAAATATAATCCTCATTAAATACACTTTACTAGTGTCTGCATCTTCCTCCCCCTTTTTTTCTTTCTTCCTCCCTCCCTTCCTCCCTCTCTTCCTTTTTCTTCCTTCCCTTTGCTTTCTTCCTTTCTTCTTTCTTTCCTTCCTTCTTTCCTATCTTCTTTCTTATTTTTAAAGAACTACTCGTTCTTGAGATTTTGTAATAATTTTTGGAATTCAACTTGCTCTTAACAAAATAACATTTGTTTTTATAAATTAAATTCATTATCACTTGTTCACAAATAAACATGGCCATCAGTACAAGGACACTCTTTATAGAGGTTACATTGTAGAAGGCCAAGTAGAGTAGAAGCCTTGGTAAATTATGATAATTATTACAAGTGCAATATTTCTTATATGAACAGCAATAAAATATGTGGAATGAGAGATATGTACTAAATAGGTGGCCTGAGTTGCTTATTACCCACTGGTACTTGCAAGAGGGAAGCACACAGTATGAAAGGGTAAAATCAAGACAAGAGTAATAGGCAGCCTATGGTTTGAAGCACGTATAGAATTCAGCTATGCATAGTTAGCAAGTATACTAGGGAATAACAAGTCATTTGTGGTAACTTGGATAAAGGGTGTATATGAAAATGAAGATGGAATAGAAAGGTGCAATGTTTTATAATCCTGGGAGTCCCTGAATCCCTTACAAGACTGTTTATATTTGATAAATACAGTAAAGGCAACTGAACAATTTTCTACAGGAATAAAAAGCAGATGTAGTCATTGACACACATATTTAATGCATCAAACAATATTTTAAAACATTTTAATCACAGGACCTATCTGTTAAAATATAGCATGCATGGAGAAATATGCATATATCACTTCATGAATGTTCAGGGAGAAAACACATGAGTTAACAGAACCCATGTGAAAAACACGACTTTTTGTGCTCATGCTAGTCATTATGCTCTCAAAAACAATGTTTCTCCTGAGTATTAAACATGAATCATTTCTTGAGCAT
The DNA here is from genome assembly GCF_000247695.1 of Heterocephalus glaber. Next base: position 8,944,354 of record NW_004624761.1, read on the forward strand.
TGTACAAATAACATGACTATGTAGTTTGAATATTTTATGGCTTTTTTCTCAACATTATATTATTTATTTTGTACTTTTTCTGGCTTTTTTCTTCATAATTATTATAATTTTAAGATCACCTTAGTACTTTGTATCATTTTAGTTTGTTCATTTTTATGGTTGTCATAGTATTCTATTATCAAATATGCCACAATTAATTCATGCAATTATTGGTACTAGTGGCTATGTTGAATGAATTATTTATATATATCTTTTGATGATTGTAAGTATACAGAATATTTTTAACACTAGTGGTATGAGCTTGGACTGAAATCTATATCTAAATATTCTGATTTTCAAAAAGTGAAAACTTATTCTTGATTTCACTGGCCATTCCATTTGGAGACATAAAAGCATACTCATTTCATTAGATGAATCTTCAGTTAAAATTAATAATCATCATATTTATTTACTAAGTCAGCTTCAATAATATACACACATAACTTTGAAAAATTATATTATCAGCATGTGGCCATTAATTGAGATGAGTTCGATGCTATAAACAATATTCCTTCCTGGTCTGCTGGTTACATTGAATTTCATCAAAGAACATGCTAGCATAATTGTTTTATAAAGCATGAAAACTGATGTCTTTTAATTCAGAAGCAAAATAAATAAAAATTAACTGCATTACATTTTTAAAAATATATTAATTGGTACATTTTAGGTATACAATACATTTACATTTATCATTGGGTGTTTGTACCTGAACATGATGTATCTTAGTTCTTATTTTTTCCCCATTACCTATTCTCCCTTCACCCCCACCACCCTTCCCTATTTACATAGACTTTGTTCCCATTTTTTTTTCTTTCTCATAATTTTTCCTTTCCCTTCTTCCCTTTCCCCTTCCCCTCTCTCCACCCCTATCCCCCTGGACCTTTTCCTATTTCAAATTATCAATTATTCATTTTAATCATTTTCAAGAGGTCCCATTTGACCCAGCTATTCCTCTACTGAGTATCTTCCCCAAAGAATTAAAAGAATCATTCCACAGTGATATATGTGCACCTATGTTTATAGCAACACAGTTTGTAATAGCTAAGGTTTGGAAACAGCCCAAGTGCCCATCGACTGGAAACTGGATAAAGAAGATTTTTTTTTTATAAAATGGAGTACTACTCAGCCATAAAGAACGAGAAAGTAGAGTCATTTATAGCTAAATGGATGCATATTGAGGCCATCCTCTTAAGTGAAATAAATAGGACACATGTGTAAATACCGAATAGTATCTCTAGTGTGAGAAATTGCATTAAATTTTAACTGAGTTCTTCCCTCAAAATATTAATATCTTAGAGAATGCTGATTCTCACTCTTCCCACAAAAGAAATAGTTTATATATTAAAGTCATATAGATGATATCATATTGTATATGATTAGGTATGATACATAATTATGAGTATGTATATGATAAACACTTGATATATATATTTATATATAAATATATGTATATGTTTCTTTAACAAGCAGTCCTTTAATAACAAAAATAACAAAATTTTCTATACTGTCACTTCACTAGGTACCAGTTTCTAATTAAAAGTAATTTTAAGGGGCATATGATTTCATCTCTGATCTGTAAAGAGCTTATAAACCACCATTCTACCTTTGCAAGAAAATGCTAGTACACCTGAAAATCAATGAATATACTTGGAATTACCCCAAAATGGAAATTACAGAATGATTCCATCCTGAAATTTGGAGAGACAGATGAGTTTGGAGAGTCACAGTGAAGATGTGCTTACTCAAAACAGAGGCGATAGAAGCCATGAATGGGAGGAGAACTTCCATGGTGATTGAGAACAATGTCTAGCGGCTGAGTGTAGATGAATGTGTCTGTAGTATGTGGATAGGGGTGGATGTGGGGGGATTTTCTCTGGGCTTTCTGTCCAAGAAACTCACCGAGATCTCATGGTGAGAATCCAAGAATGATCCAGTCCTGCATTGATGAAGTGAAAGGGGAAATGAATCATTTTTAACCATGCTCAGATCTTCTACAAAAGAGAGGCCAATTCTGCAAGACAAATGGCTTTGGCAAAGTTCAATTCTGAAGCCTTATCCAAGCTTTGGAATACGAATTGTTCTCTAATCCCATTGCCTTTAGTCTTCCACTTTCTATGTAATGGCATGAACAAAAACAAAACAAACCATAATCAACAGGGATCAGGATTTCACAAAAGTAAATTGAGAGACCTGCATCAGAGGAAAGTATAGGAGATAAATTGTAATACTAGAGAGGGCACAGAAACATTTGAGAATGACATAGTACCGTGGTGTGGATCATCAAAAGTGTATACTTTATCAGAAAATAGCATGACACACTGCCTCCTCAAGAGTCTACCAACCCCCAAATCTCTGCATTGTTTTTACACTGTTATCTGGGAAGAGCAGCACACATTCACACTAAAGAGCAGCACACCCAGAAAAATGCAAGCCAGGAGAAAAGAAAGGGAAAAAAGTACATCAGAGAATTTGAAGACTCTGGCAACTATATGCACAATAAGCAAAACCAAGTCTCCTTTCTCGGTAGATTAACAAATATTTTCACATTCTTTAATGTGAAATAATGTGAAGACATATTTGAAGTTATAATATTTAATAACGGCAACTTTCCAAAATTAATGACAATGAATCACAGAGCTGAGAAGCTCAGAAAACATTCAAAAGGATAAATACCAAGAGCCATATGGAGGCATAATAGATACAAACTGCAGAATATCAAAGGAAAAGAAAATATTGAAGAAATCCAAAGTGGAGATAGAGATACATTTACATGCAGTTGAACAAGGCTAAGAATTACAGCAGACTTCTCATATAAAAGATGAAAGTAAGGTGTGCATGAATAAATATTTTTAAACTATTGGTGAGAAAAAACTCCAAGAATCATATGTTCAGTAAAACCATCTTTCCCAAAGTGAGAGTAAAACTATATGAATCAATAAAAGTAGAGGGAATGAATCTGAACTAGGGTCTTCTTCAAGACTTCTCCAAAAAATGTTACACGTTGCTCAGGAAGAACAAAAATGATACAGGTGAGAAACATTCAAGTCCTTCAATTTGGGCAGCACATAGTGACTCTGTGACTAAGAAAATGCTATGGAAAATGATATGATGAGCATATTACATTAGCTCTGTTATAACATTTTCTGAACTCAATCTAATCGTGAGAAATGTTAAATAAACAATAATTGAGTTATGCACATTCTATAAAATAACTACATGTATCTCAAAATTATTAAGGACTGGAACACAAAGGAAATCTGAGAAATCCTTATAGTCTACACATACTCATGTAAGTATGATGACAAAGAGACATGATAAAAGTAGTGTTTTGCATAGAATCTTAGAACATAAAAGAATTAACACATACAAACTGATACAAGATAACATTGCAGGAAACTGGATAAAGGATAATCAGATTCTGCCTTTTTTTTTTTTGCAATTTATCCATAAAATCTAAAGCTATTCTAAAAACAAAAAAAAATTAAAAGAAAGCAGAAATACACAAAACAAAAAGCAATTTCAATGGCTTTTTCAAGTATTTGGTTTTACAAGTTTATGCTATTTTGAATTCATAGCAGCATTATATTTTTGACACTTTTCAGAAATAAAGATTCTATTACAAAGTATTTATTTCATGGAGAACTCTTTACTTTTTTAAACACAATTTGATATCTCTATTTGCATAGACAAAGAATGGAAAAGTCAACTCATATTGGGATTTCATTTTTCATATAAAAAATGGGAAATAATTATTGAACACAGTGACCTTGTTATTTGGAAATGCCATAAAATAGTTAAAAGATGAATAATTTTGCTGTAAAATTTCTTAGAAAAGTTGATAGTAGCAATTATAAAATAAATTTGTAAAAAAAGGATGAGTTAGCCTATTTTGATGGACTTTAACATGTTTTGATTTATCTGAAGTAGTTTTAACTTGGAGATTCTTATGACATTATTAGACACCGGTATCTCATTTTGAGATGGGTAAAGACTCTTGTTCATGTGGATCTGGAGAGCTTTGTAGCGAGTAAAATAGAGGTTAATTTTTTTTTCATTAAGTTTATTGGTGCATTTTAGGTATAAAATACAGTTACAGTCATCATTGGGATCTTGTACCTGTACATGATGTATCTTGGTTCTTAATTTTCCCCCCTTTCCCTGCCCTTCCTTCACCCCCTCCACCCTTCCCTACTTACAGACTTTGTTTCCATTTTTTCCTTTTCTCATATTTTTTCTTTTCCCTTCTTTCCTTTCCCTACCCTTCTCACTTCCCCTACTCCTTTAGACCTTTTCTTCCTATTTCACATTATCAATTATACCATTTAAACCTTATTTACACTTTCAGTTTTTCACACCAGAGAAACTATTTGGTATCTACACGTGTGTGTCCTATTTATTTCACTTAAGAGTATGGCCTCAATGTGCATCCATTTAGCTATAAATCTCTAGTTTTTCATGCAGTATGGCTGAGCAGGATGTTCTTAAAGATGGGAACTCTTGGTCCAGGTTTTGAAAATTGAATAGGTGTCATCAAGTGGAGAAGGAGGATAGGGAACTATGGTAATCATAGTCACAAAAGTAGGCTTATGCAGGATGTGGTTCCAAGTAGCTGATAATACTTTTTTTCTTTTCTTTTTTTATTTTGTCTCCATTCCTAGCCCTCCCTTCACCCGCTCCACCCTTCCCTATTTACAAAGACTTTATTTCCATTTTTTCCATTTCTCATCATTTTTCCTTTCCCTTCTTTCCTTTCCCCTGCCCCTCCCACTGCCCCTCCCCCTACCCCTTTGGACCTTTTCTTCCTATTTTGCATTATCGATTATTCATTCTAATCATTGGTACATTGTAGGTATACAATATAATGACATTCATCATTGGAAATTTGCACCTTTACATAGTCTCTCTTGGTTCTTGTTTTTCACCCTTGCCCAGCCCTCCCTTCAACCCCTCCATTCCTCCCTATTTAGAGAGATTTTGTTCCTATTTTTCCATTTTCTCATATTAATCCCACTCCCTTCTATCTTTTCCCCTAGCCCTCCCACTTCCTTCCCCTTTGCCCCTTTTCTTCCTATTTCACATTACCTATTATACATTTAGTCCTTATTTACACTTTCAGTTTCTCACACCAGAGAAACTATTCGGTATTTATACATGTGTGTCCTATTTAGTTCACTTAAGAGTATTGCCTCAATGTGCATCCAGTTAGCTATAAATGTCTCTAATTACTCATTTTTTAGGGCTGAATAGTACTCCATTTTATTAAAAAAAAAACCCCACATTTTCTTTATCCAGTCTCCAGTTGATGGGCATTTGGGCTGTTTCCAAGTTTTAGCTATCACAAACTGTGCTGCTATGAACATGGGTGCACATATATCACTGTGGTATGATTCTTTTAATTCTTTGGGGAAGATCCCCAGCAGTGGACTAGTGGGATCAAATGGGACTTCCAGTCCTAGTTCTTTGAGGTATCTCCATACTGATTTCCACAGTGTTTGCACCAGTCTACATTCCCACCAGCAGTGGAGCAGGGTTCTAGAGGTTAATTTTTAAGATAACCTGCCTTGTATTTCATCCATATTTACACCAGCTAACTTTGCTACATAACTGAACAGATACTCTTGCAACATTGGCTAACAGTGTATTGTTGAGATTAGATTCTCAAGGACAGCATTCTGTTAATCCTCACAAATTTTTGGTAATTATTAAATACAGATGCAAATGGGTAATGGGACAGAATATGCCAAGCATTATGAATATGGGGTACAGAAGATCTGTATGGTAGCTCAGGTTTTTCTTCCCTCCACGTACACTGTCTCCTCAGATTTTAGGACCTAGTTCAGTGCATATTTTTTCTTATATAATATATTGCATAATTCTGTTATGGATTGAATTATGTTTCTCTTTGCCCAAAATGTATATTGTTATTCTAGCTCTCAGTACTTCAGAGGGTAATCTAATATGGAAATAGATTCTGTACAGATTTAATCAAGTTACAGGGAGGTAATAAGAATGATTGTCTATTTCAGTATTGCTGATATCCTTATAAAAAGGGGACATTTGCATATGGAGATATAGACACAGATATAGAACAATGTGAAATATTGAGAGAACAGCATGTAAAGAAAGAAAAGAGTTCTACAGCTGCAAGGCAAGTACTATCATAGACATAAGGCCACTAATAGAAGCGAGGAAGAGCAAAGAAGAATTCTTCCTCATGGGCTTCAGAAATTACATGGTCTTGCTAACATCTAAATCTTCAACTTTTAGCCTCTGGAGCTAAGAGACAATAAATTTCTGCTATTTCAAGCTACACAGGTTTGAGCACTTTGTTGTGGGAGGCCTAGAAAACCCAAAGCAAAATTTTTGTTACACTGAATATTTCGAGATTGTGATCTATTTATTTAACTCAACTTTTATACTTTGTTATATTCTGATAGAGAGCAAAGAGAAGACTTTTATCAATTTTTTTCCAATTCTCTCAGGTTCTCCTGGTAAGTCTTTTCGCAATATGTTTGTCTTATGCAAACTGATGGCTTATTCAGTCAATTCTGAGAACCTTTCTTTTTTGTCTCATGAATTTCAGATGTTTCTGAACCATAAAGATAATGTTGATTGCCTCTTTCTTGAAATAAGCTCTCTCTTTATTCATTTACATTAGCTTTATAAAAAAAGTACTTATGCCATTCTTATATATTCTGTTTCTAGTTCCTTAAGTACTACTACATCTTGTCTTGTGTTTGCAAGCTTGAATTATGGAATTGAATAGTATTACTGATGAATTTACTGAACAAAGGAAATATTGTTATCATCTTTCTGTTTTTTCTTTTCTATGTTTATTTTTTATTAACACATGTTTGCACTATATAATGACTATATTCCTCATGGGAAATTGGTTATTTCTTTATCAAGTAGGTATGTGTACATATACCCAAAAGTATGTGTATGTTTGTGATTTCCCTAAACATATATGAACTAAGTGATTATCACTGCACTAATCTATCCTTTTCTTCAATTGTTAGTAAAGTTAATTTTAATTATATATATTTAGACAACTAGAAAAGTAGCACAAAGGCCAATGGAGTGCTAGATATCTGTCTGGGACTATATATTTGCTGTGCAAAGGCCACATATGTATATTTCAAAGTTAAGTCTAAAAAGTTTATTTGTTTAGTATAGTAAATGATAGGTGACATAAAGACTGAATGAAATTTAAAATTCACTAATTCGCAGTTAGATAAGAATAAGGAGTGCTAGTATACTACTTCACAGTGGGGTTTCCATAGATAACAGTATTGTGCTGAAAATTTCAAAAAGCTAGAAGAAAGAATTTTGAAAATTTTTACCATAAAGAAATGATAAATATTTGAGGAAATGTATATGTTTGACCGATTTAAAAATTATACAGTGTAAACATACATCAAAACATTTCATGGTATCTCATTAATATGTATAATTTTTATTTTTTATGTATCAGTTAAACAGTTTAAAAATGAATAATTTTATTCTATTACCAAGAGTCCATTTGCCTCCAAAAGTTAAACAGATATAACACAATAGTTGACATTAAAATTTGTTGTAATAAACATCTTAGTAAGTGGATTCTTAACTTTACTGAGCTTTTTATGTAATAAAGTTAGTTTGTTGGCTTACACACACATAAAACTTTAGATTCTTTAGTGTATATTTTATATACGAAAATTCTGTTACATTGTTTTCCAAAACCATTTCAATTGCATTTTAATTTTCCATAATTTCTTCATAATTTTAAAGATCCTGTTTAAAGATCCAGACGTTCCCCCCAAAGCTTCCTGTGCTTAAAAGTAGGGCTTTTGGGAGGTGACTGGATCATGAATATGTGATACTCATCCTTGATTAATTCACAAGATTAATGCGCTGTTGGGAGGAGGTGAGGCCTGGTTGGAGGAGGTGGTCACTGGGAGTGTGGACTGGAAGGGTCAGTCTCCCTCCCTCCTCCTGTGATGGCTCTCTCAGCTCCCATTGCCATGCCCTGAGCTGTTTCTCCTCTTCCACGTTGCCTTGCTTTAGAGCCAGTGGACTATGGACTGAAACTTGTTCAAACTGTGAGCCAAAACAAACCCCTGCTTTAATTTGTGTGTCAGATATTGTGTCTCAGTGATGAGAAAGTAACTAAGACAGACCCTAATTGGCAGTGGCTAGAAAAATTGCTGAATATGACACTTGTGTAGGTTTTTCAGTTAAGACCGCTTAAAAAGAAAATATTTCTTCATAGCAAAAGCATTCCATTATGTTCTATCAAAGCCTGTTCATGTAATTTTCCTTTTAACCACACATAAAAAATACTTACATGTGAGTCTTTTATCCACTAATAAACATAATTTGGTACTTGGGCTGTATATTGCTCTAATTGCAACCTTATCTTTTATGCTAAAGACAACCTCAAACTATGTCTAAGAGAAAGAATTTCTTTCTTTCATGAAAGGGTTTAATTATGTACTCTCACAATTGTCTTTGTTGCTTAGTATTTGCCTTCCTTTCAAAACACAATACTCCAATTTATCAAGTAATCATTCTACCTGCTCTTTTATCTGTAATTTCACGTATTCATCCAAAAGCTTTAAAAGTAATTATTTTATGATGCATCTCCATGTTTCTTACTTTCAAGTAAGATGGTTTATTTCTAAATGCTTTCAGCCCTAACCTCTACCATTAGCAAGAAGTATGTAATTTCCAAAATATGTGAAAATGTAAAGCTCATAAAAGCTTTTATAAGATATAAATATGGAAATGGTTAGATCAGGGGATGAGAAATGAAATCTGTACTCTTTCTCTAACAGTTACTAATTTGAATTGTACCACCTAATTCCACATTTTTATATTTGAATTAATCTATGAATATCAAACTTTTCTTTTCAGCATAAATAAGCTAAAGGAAAAAAGATACATTAAATTTAAGCATTTAAAACAATAGCTGTGAATCAATATTTGTTAGTACTTGATATTGCAACATTTACAATATTTGTAAATTCTTGATTCTGATTTCCACTCTACTCTCTCCGGAGGATGGGCTTTGAAATACAGAAAATGTTTCTGTAGTATCATCTTATAAGTCAATTGTTATCTGTACAACCCTGGATGTATTGCCTTCTAAGTTTCTAACATTTACAGATTTCCTAAAATACTAATTGCCTAACTGATGTTTCTTTCTTTACAAACCATAAAGATTTATATATCTATATCTATATATATATATATATGCATTTTAAACTGCAGTAATTAATGACATTTTATTGTTTTAAAATAGAAATCATTTTGAAACTATATAAACAGGTTAGCATCTTATTAGCCGGGCAGCTTTAGCTAAATTTGACTATCAATTCAGAGAATCATGATTTTCTCATCTGTCAAATCAATACTACAATAGTATAGTATATAACTCATAGAGCTAATTCAGTCAATACACAAGTGTTAAATACTTTTTTTTTTATGAGCATTTTTGGATTAAGAGAATACCAGTTTAAATGATGCCAAAAATCCCTGCTTACATTGTAGGATGCAGTAAAGAGAGAGAAACTAAATAAACATAAAAAATATTGGGAGATTATAAGCTCAATATGGAAGAATAAACAGTGCAGGAAGTTAAGGATGAGTTAAGATGCTATTTAATCTAGGGATAGTTTGCAAAGACTTCTTTGCTGCAGTGATATTTGAGCACAGACTGAGAGTAAGTGAAAAATTCACAAGCATTTCTGAGGAAAGAAAAGGCCTTAAGTAAACAAGTACTGACTGGTACACAGTGTTTTCAAGTAACCACAAGTTCATTATGGTTGAGAGCTAAATTGTCTCTCAAAAACTTCGTATGTTTAGAAGGCGATTGGATAATGGGGTGCAATGCTCATCAGTGGATTATTCCACTGATGTGTTCTTAGTTAATGAGCTTTTATGAAGCGGGCCTGGTTAGAGGCAGGTCACTGGGCAGGGGACCTGGAAGGGCATATTGTTGTCCTCCACTTTTTGTTCTCTCTCTGCTTCTTGTCTGCCTTGGACTGAGCACCATTTCCTCCACTCCTCCACCATCTTTTTTCTTCCTTAGAGCCAGGTGACCATAGACTCAAACCTTAAACTAAAATTAACCTCTTCTCCTTTAAATTGTGGGTGTCAGGTATTGTGTCCCATCAATGACTAAAGTAACTAAGACATTTTCCGTTAGGGATATAGATGAGTAAGCAAACATGAAAATAGAAGTACTTGAGATGAAAAGGGTACTGTACATAAAGGAGCAGAGCATAGAAGGTCTGAAAGATATAGGTCACAGTACAGATGATGGATTTGAACCAGAGTGAGGCTAGAAGACATTGTTAAGTTTTGTGCAGTGAAGTCTGACCTATGGCTAAGGACATGAGTTTGTTTGATCACAAAGGATACACTAAAAGTAAGCAAGAGTAGTAGCACAGAGTACATTAGGGTATAATCTCAAATTTTTTCTTTCCTTGGCACTCTTGGCCAGCTTCCTAAGCCTACCTAGCACATTGTTTCTACTTCCTTTTTGCTAATTTCTTCTCATTCACCAAATTCCAACTCAAATATTCATTTGTAAAAGTAAAATTTGTTTCATGGCATAGTTTTTAAACTCTTCCAATTTCACTCCTTATAATATATTTTCTTCCAAAGCTCATCATTATTCAAATTTATTATTTAATTGACTTTTATTTATTCTTTCACTAGCCCAAAACCATGATTGTTGTCGGGACTTTATATTCCTCACTGCCCCAAAGATTAACTAGAATATAGTAGGGACTCACTTAATTTTTAGCACCACAGGTTAATAGAATTATTTCAAAACAAGAGTTTAATAAATCTATAGCAGCCTAGTGACAAAGACTTTATGTGATTAGACTCTAGTCAGGTTCCTCTGAACCTTTGTTTTCAAATGACTTCAACCTGGCAACTACCTGACTTTCATAGCTGAAGTTTAGCAAGAATTCTACTAAGTTAAGTGGTACATTGGATGACAAACTTGATTCTTTACATAATTCTAGTTGCAAACTAAGTTGGAAGAGAATCAGATCAAATTCAATATTTAGGTTCAATATTGAACTTTTGGGGAAATTTGATTCGGTTCTCATCCAGTTTAGTTTGGAACGCGAAACATGGGGAGAATTGAGTTTGTGAATTGAGGTACTACTACTATAATTAGAAAGAATTCATCACCCTTGATCACCCTCAAAATCTAATCAAATTATTATCTTTTACCACTGATACCTGATCAGCAAGAATTTTGTCAAGTTGGTCTAGAAAGAATAGCACTAAACTTGAGATCTCCTTTTAGTAATTTTCTATCCCCCAATTCCCTCTTCTTGTCAATAAGCCTTTTCTTTTCCTTGTTGTGTTTGGATTTGAGCCTGAACTCTCTCCTTTATTGCAATATTCCAATTGCAATGGTCTTAAATAAAATCTTCTCCAGTGTTTTAATAAGTGTCAAAATAATATTTTCTTTAGCACCAGCATATATAAGTAACTCTATTAAATCTGTTACTATTTCAGCACATTTGGATTGTTCCAATTTTTTGACTATTACTTAGAACTTTAGAATAAATACACTTGTGCCTGCATAATTAGAAGTGTATTTATTTTTTAATATATATAATGGATTCTTGAGTCTATATGGCAAGTTTAGTCAAACCAATCATTCCACTAAAAATAAATTCAATTCCAGATAAATAATTGAAACAAACAGAAAACTCGCAAAAAATATAACTTAATAATTACCTGGAATTGTCTTTAAATTATGTTAACATGAGAAAAATTTTTAAATTTTGATGGTCTAATTTATCAATTTTTCATTTATTAATTTTGTTTTTGATGTTTTATCTAAGAGCATTTTAGTTAACCCTATACTATATACTAAATATTTCTCATGTTTTGTAAATGTTTATACCTTGTGTTTTACATTGAAAGTAAATTTTTGTATAAGGCATACTAAGCTAAGGTTTGTTTTTGTCTGTGACTGTACAATTATTCTCAGACTGTTTGTTTCAAAACTGTTACTCCATTTAATTGCTTTTATGACTTTGTTCAACATTAGTTGAGCATGCATGTATGGATGTATGTCTATTCTGTTTCAACAACTTATACATCTGTTCTTCTGGCCAATACACAATGAGAAAAAGTTTACAAAATTCATACTCAACAAAGGACTAGTATTCATAATATAAAGACATCTCCTATATTTTGATATAATGACCTGTCCATTTTATAAATGGAGAATAAATTAATATTTACTAAGAATTAGACTTGTGGGAATTCTAAGAAAGGGAGATGTGGGTGAGATTACTAAAGGGGAATATGAATGATTCTTACTGTGTTGCAACTATTTAGAATCTTAAATTCCAGTGACGTTGGAATTTGTTTTACTTTGATAAAGAGCATCTATGTAGATTGTATAATTGTAAAGAACTGAGGTACAAGTACATAAACATACACAAATAATAAAACTGGGATAATATGATGTATCCTCACTAGTATCCTCATTTTGATGTTATGCTACAGTTTTGCAAATTTCTCCACTGAGGAAGATTATAGACAAAGTGTAAAAGTATTATTCCTTATAGCTGTATATGAATCTATAATCATAACAAATTGAACTTTTAAAACGCCTAGGCATATTAAAAAAAAGAAAAATAAGAATTACAATGGCTGCTTAGCCCTGAGAATTTTTCCTTCTTCAATCTACCTAGACTACAAATTTGAAATTCAGTAAAAAGAAGACTCTCCCTCTATCAGAGGGTGACCAATATTCAGACTGCCTAGAAAGGGGGATGGTGAGGGATAAAGAAAAAAAGATAATAGAGACTTGCATAATTTCAAAGTACATGGGGGGGGGCAGGAGATCAGTGTCTCAGAGCAGGCAAAGACAAAGACATTTGGAGCTAGCCAGTATTTACTGGGTTTGTAGGGAGTATCAGATGACTTAGAGGGTGGCAATAATCCTAAATTGATGAGGATCTTATTCTTGGAGGAAGTATCAGATGACTTGGAGGATGGCAGAAATTCTGTACCTATGTTGGTCTTATGTTGATGAGGATTTTAGGTTGATGAGGAGCTTATGTGATTAGGACAGTAAGATGAACCAAAACTTTCATAGGTGGGATGAGTTAAGCTGTTAAGTAACTTGTCCCTCCCAGGTGAAACCTTTCTCTCTTTGTATTACTATTTGGTTCTCAAAGAATCAAGATGTCTTCAGCTGATATAATCCTGCCCTTGAGCATCACAGCATCACTGGACCACTGAGGCCTCAGCTGTGACTGAAGGCAAAATGGAGTTATATTTTGGTATGCCATAGCCAGTCTGCAGGCAAGAAATCTAGGCCTCAGATATCCCTAATCATAATTTAATTGTGAAATGATTTTTCCCTCAAATTATGCAAAATGGCTCCCAACATCCTTCATTCTGTACTTACATTGAAATACAAAGGAGATCAGTGAAATAAGTAGAATGAGTAAAAAATGAAGGCCTGTCCAGAAGTGTTTTAAATAAAATATTTAAAAAGGCACAAAATCTTTACAATAGCAAATGTACTTATATATTACTATGTATCTTGATATTATATTAATTACATATATAAAGAAAAAACACGAAAAAAAAAAAGTAGAAAGAAAGAAAAAGTAATCAGTATTACTATGCACAGATTCCCTGGACAAAATTCGTGTTTGTTGTTTTAACCTCTGGGCCTTTGACTTGATATAAAACATTTCTTCTGGGAGTTTTTTTCCTTCAAAACAGCTTTTAAAATTATGTTAGATATCATTAGTTGTTCCTTTAAGATAAATGTCTTCTTGTAGAAATAAAATTTGAAAAGAGTGTATTTGTCCTTGTTGAAAACAAATAATGCAATAATGAAAGTAAATAATAATTAAAATCTGTGAGAAATTCTATGATAATAAAATCATGTTTCAAGTTTATTTCAAGTTTAAACTATTTTTCTCAATATCTATTATTAACTTCTCAAGAAATAAAATCACCTTGAATTGAAGTTGCAGAAAATATACATTTTTTTTATTCTTTAGGACTTCTATTAGAGTTATGGAAATTAAATTGATATATTTAATCAGTATGAATTCTTAGAACCTATAATGGGACCTTGTACATGGTAGATACTAAATAAGGTTTTTATTAATTGAATTTTATGACTCCTCTTGTAGCATATACTATTATCAAGTTACATGTTGTAAGAGAATGTATTATTTCACCTCTGTTAGCTTTTACTTCACCTTTGTTTTCTTCACAAAAACTGAATTTTCTTGAAGCCCCTGTATGCTTACATAATGTGATTTGATCCTTAATGATGGAAGAATTGCCTAATTCTAAGGCTTTCAAAGGCTGCCTCCTAGTAACACTGTGAACATTTGCAATCTGAAAAAAGTGATGTAGGAAGCTAAGTAGTTTCCCAAATTTCATGAAAAAGTGTTTTTTTAAAGGTTACTTTTGGTTAAAGTTTTATAAAGCATTAACATTATAGTCTAAATAATAGTGATAAGAAAAATGCCTTGAAATAGGAGAGAAACTTGTTCCTCGAAAAATGTTAGAGAACAATATGGATGATACAAGGAAAATATCAGTATGAACCATGCTTAAAAAATCAGTACGAGGATAACATTAAAAAATACAAATAAAAAGAGAAAAGAATAAGGGGGAAATGTGTTTTTTTAGCAATTCTGTCAAATGTCTAAAGTATATTAGTTTTGTCATTTTAGGAGTTATAAATGCTAACACTAATGTACTAACATTATCCAATTAAGATATTGTAACCTCGAAGGCTTAAAGAAAGATTGTCAAGTTCCTCGACTAACATGAAGTATTTGTGAAGGCCATTGTTCTCTTGATTCTAAAGTACATATTAATGAATGCCTTCTGCTATGTACACGTGTTATGATTGCTTGCTGGGAATATTGGGGCTAAACTTTTGGGCTTACTTGAACCATGACAGGTTAAGTCTGCAAGTTGTGTGCGTTAAATTTTATGTCTGCTGTTATAAATATTATTAAGCTTGTAAACTGTTTCAGTGCAGAATTCTTATCAATAGTGACACTTGCAGGGTAACTGTTGCAAACAAATACTGGATAAAGCTATTGGTCATATAGTTTTGTTATCACCATCATCATCATTTTTTATTATTTTGATTATCATCATTTAATTTTAGAAACACATGTGAATGGTAAATACAGTACTTCAAGCTCTGATTATTTTGGCTTTATAAATATAAACTAAATGAGAATACTCTTTCTTCAAGTAGTATCAGTCTTAGCTTTATACTCACTCTATCTTTTACTATTTTGCTTGAACACTAGCTTTTAAGGATTTAGTTGTTGCTAAGATAAAAAATTTCCCAATACATTAAATGTTGAAACCTACCATCTACTTTTCTCCAATTAGGGAACTTTTCACACTCATATTGATCCGGGAGATATTGTTCTATTGAATTTGTCCTGACCTCAAAATAATCTAAAGTGTCTAACAGTGGTTTTCTACCAAGCATTTGGTGTTAAAGACATTTAACTGTTACATAATTTTTAATCCATTAAAAGTTTGCTTTTATTAAATTTGTTGTTGTATCGTGATAATAGTTTCTTTTCTTTGTCCTTTATTATATTTTCTATGGTATATAGATTTTGCAAGTTGTGTCATCAATTTTTTTGCCATTCCAAATAGTTGCAGGAGATATCAGTCCACCTCAACAAATTTTCTATTGCGATTTGCTCTTAATTTGAATACTAATAACAACTGAACAAAAAGTTCTGTCTCTAGGGAAAATAATGAAAATTTTGTTGATGTATTTAAGAATGTGGATTTAGTTCTCATCACCAGATTGTTAATGAAACATGATTTCTGTATAAAGCAAAATGCTTTTTTCTAATGATCTTATCCTGAAAGTGAATTTCACTACATCACCATTTTATATTCTTCATCTTTTATTTCAGAAATGAAATCTGATCTTTGACATGTTTGCTGCTGTTTGATATTGTTTGCTATGAGCAAACAGAAAAATATGAAAAATGCAGGAACCTTTTAGTATTTAGATATTCACCCACTAGAGCTGAACATTTCTCAAAATATCAAATTGGTCTTTTTGTTATTGTTTATGTTGTAGGTGTCAAGGACTGCAGGTTGAGATTGAACTTTTCAATGATACAAATACCTAGAATGAGAAATATATTCTGCTTCATCATTTCGTGTAAGGCATTTTTCAATTATTCAGCTAAAATTTTGACAATCTCATCTTTAAACAATCTAACATAATATTTCACAATTATTCACTAATCAACAAGTTACCTTTCCCTTCAAAAACTATACATTGAAATTTCTTTGTGCAAAAGTATATACAGAATCACATTGGGAGATTATGTGAGATGCACATAAAGATGACTTTCTGCAGTTTGCTATTATCCTACTACTGCCATCCACATAAAAATACACATACAAACATCCATAAATTATTGAAAAAAGTTTTGAATACACTAAACAGTACATTGATTTTGAAGATCCAAAGTCATAATGTACATTCATAATTTAGTGTACAGTCCATTTTCCATTTTCCACATTGACTATTGGATCTTTTCTTCCCTAATTCACATTGGCCCTAAAGCAGTATAAATTGCATATTGCCCCAGCTAATAGAAACCACTGAAGTTTTTAAAATCCATATGTACAAGGACCCTATCTGTGTATACCTTACTATCGGGTACCTTGTCTGGCATATTATATGTGGGCAATATATACTTGTTGACTATATGAATAAAAGAAATAGCCAGTTTTGCAATATTTGCCCAATAATGTATACAGCAAAGAAAAGTGGAGAGATTACAACCAGACAAGTTTGGTGGGAAACTTTTACAAAAGTTACAATGGAAACTATGAGATCATGTCAATAAAGGCAATGCCTACTCTGCAAAGCCTCATAAGTATATCAGTCCTTCAATAACTGTACAGCTTCAATTAATTTCCTGGGTTTGAGCCTGTGTGTAAATACTTTAGTAAACTCAGTTGACATGTTGTTTGATACTTCAGGTGCAGTCTGTTGGGGCTATTGAGTTCATATATCATTTTAGTTATTTTCAACTTCTCCATTAATACCACCAATGAGCCATACCTAATGCTATAGACAAAACAAGATCACCAGAGAGCATTTACTCAATCAGTGTCAAAACCATTTTCCCTGGAAGTCTGTTCTGCTGCAATAGGCAGGTGAGATAACTCTAAGTAAATACTAAGTGACAAGTTAATGTGGAAAAATTGGAGCTCAAGTGAATTGAAAAAATTGTCAAAGTACGGGAATAATATGAAGCCAAACCACTTCTTATGTGATATCATTATGAGTCTGTTGCAATCATATTTTTATTGAAAATGAACTATATCTCATCTTTTTTTAAGAGTCCTTTTCAAATATTTTCGATGGCAACATCATTGCCCCTTTTATTTAGCTTCTCCCCAAAATATTTATTGAGCAATTACTGTATGCCAGTTATTCTATACTCTGGGGAAATAACCACCAAACAAAACAAAATAAGAATATGATATCATGAAACTTAGATTCTAGCATAAAAGCACACAATAAGCAATTACAGAAGTAACATTTGCCAACCAGTGATAGGAAATAGGGATAAAGGTAGAAGCACAGTTCATGTATTTACCTTTCAGAAAAGTCATGTGTATTTGTGGGATAATTAATATTTGAGTTTCTATCATCATATAATGAGTGAAATACAATTAAAAAGCCTGATTCAATATTTTGATAATTGACTAAAGACAACTTTAAGACTCACACACTTTCATAGGGAGGGGTGGAGGGGTTGAAGGGCAGGCAGTGGAATAGGGAAAAAATAAGAACCAAGATGGATTATGTAAAGCTGCAAATTTCCAATGATGAATGTCATTATATTGTATACCTAAAATGTACCAATATAATTAATAAAAAAACTCACACACTTTCCTCTCCTGTGATCCACATCTAGTTAAGCCAATAAGACAGCACAGATGTTTTTCCTTGGCACATCTGGGAAGTACAAACCTTACGAGGCCCTGCTGACGTGCAGACATCTCAGGCTGGCTCTACTCTTTAGTCATTATAAAAGCCTTAAATCCTCCTTCTTTCCTTTCTCTCTAAGTCCATTTCCAGACCTTCTCATAAGAGCCTGGCTTGTTCTTCTGGAAAGTGTCAATTATTCCCAAGGTTTGGCATTATTACTCTCAGCTGTGAACCAGACATCCCGGGCATCCATAGTGATGTCACAGAGTGACCATGACACTTGAAACAATGAGTAAAGTATGAATGAAAGTCCAGAAACATACGTATCCTGGTGTTGAATGAGTTAAAAGTTTAGTTCAGCTGGAGTAAGATTTATGAAGTGTGAAGTAGTGGGAAAAGAGACCAAAAAAATAATCATGTAGCACAAAATTAAGATATCGCCTATTTTTCAGTATCTTCACCTACCCGACAGAGTTGAGAGCGCAGAATATGGAGTCAGAGAGACTTAGAGCCCTAGATTTTGGACATGAGGTGAGCAAACTAATCTCACTGAGATTCAATTTGTCCCCAATGTGTTATGTTCTATCTTTTTATTTCTGATGTTCTTTCTCTGCAGTGTTGTCAGAATAGTTTCCCAAAATGCATAAATTCCTTTTTTAAACTTCTAAATTATTCTCATTGCTTTCAGGAAAATGTTCACACATGATTTAGCTTCTGTCTGACTAACTAGCCTTATCTTTGGTGATTTCTTGATACGCACTGTTTGGATTTTAGTCATAACAAACTACTTGAAACCTCTAGAACAGAGATGGTGAAACTTTTAGAGACGAGTGTCCAAAACCCACTTACTTATCACAAAGTGCCAAGACGGTAATTAAACCTGAATACTGAGGTTTTATTTTAGAGAAAACAACGCATACATAAGCACCTTTTTCCTGCAAGGAAAACAACACGTGTGCCATAGTTTCACCACCACTGCTCTAGAATGTTCCATGTTCCCACATATGACCAGTTAGTGCATCAACTCAACCTTTGTCTATGGTACATTTTGCAATCCACTTTTCCATCCAAACCACCCTTGTATGCCCCTTGAGTCACAGCTGAATTGATCCCTTTTCCTGGAATGCTGACCTCCTCACTAGGTCTGTGCTGTTCCTCCTATGCTGGATGTGGGTCTTCATCTTGCTATAGTGTAATGGATTATACTTTCTAAGAAATAGCTACATTTTTCTTTAGAAGCTGTATGTTTTAATCTCTCTTTAGTCCCAAGATGGACAGTTAAGTTTTATAACAATTCCAAAGTTACAAAGTAAGATTTTTATAAGCAACTAAATGTAAATAAATGAAAGATATGGAGAACATCTTTCCCTTTGGCCATGTTCTGGAGTGGAGGAGGCCAGGAACCAGCTTAGATGACATATTCTACTTCAGACATGTATAATATGATAAACCTGTGGTAGTTTCTGGTAAAGATATTCAGAAAGAACAGTTGGAAATCTAGGGCTTTGTCTCAAAGAGGAGGTCAGGTACAGACATGTGGCCTTTGAATCAATGAGCTATAAATATCTGATGTTTGGATAGTCATCAGTCTTCCATTTAGATGGAAGATAGAAATCTTGTAAGCCATAGGAAATAAAAATATTAAAGGAAAAATAAAGGATAAGGATACTTGAAAATGTACAGTATTACTTTACATGCTTTTTAATTTGTTGCTTATTCCTTCGCTAACGTAAGAAGGTTCCCCAATATCTGGATTAAGTTGAACATGAAATGAAGCACACAGAAAATATTCATTAAACAAATAATCTAACAAAGTCATGAGAAGAGGATCAAGAGATCATATTGTAGAAACCAGATTTTATATGTTGAGTTTATTTCTAAGCATTATTAATTAATGGTGATGTTTAAATGATATATAAAAATATAAATTATACAATAAAATTTTCAATGAATAATCTGGTTGCTTTGCGAAATTGGCATTTTATAATTAATATAAGTAGTTTTTGCCCCCGTCCAGAAATGGACAGATATTATCATATTCTAGAACTTTCAGCTTTGCTGTGCTTCTGGTACCCAATTTTATTATAGTATATAATGTTATTATTTAAACAAAGCTCTACTTCTGTGTGCATTTTCGTCTGCTTGTATTTTATCTTAGTCATTGGTGATGTGAATGAAGCATATTTTTGTGCTTAGGCTCTATTTGACCAATCATAGAACTTCAGTAATCACTTGTTTTCATAAATGGTTACAGAGGAACTCTTGAAGTTGTGCTTGTAACTATTTCAGAAAATATCTTTATATTTGTTGATTTAAAAAGAATCATTATGCTGTCTTTCAAAACAGAAAAATTTCACCCTTTTCTGTACATTATAATGTTCTTTGAAGTTGATTACCTAATAGAAATTTGGCCATTATGTGTTCTTTACAGGTAGGTTAATACATACTCACTAGTCAAGACATATTTGAGCTTATTTTGAAAAATTAGCACTAAGCATGGTAATTTTAGTACGTGTAAGTGTATTTTAACCTTCAAATATACTGTAATAAATAACTAAAATTTTATTGAAGCATTCATTATTTTGAAAAGTTGATCTACTTGACTATGAGTTGACAATCTCAGCATTTAAGAATTCAATTTCCTCTATAAAGATTCATTGCTATATATAAATTTCAGTTTGTTTGTGAGATTTGTTACACTTTCTATTAGAGTGTGGAAATAATTGAATGATAGACAAAATTTTTATTATAACATTAAAAACTCGAACTTTTCCATTAATGAATAAAACTTATATTTAAACTAATACTTTTTTATGTCAGGAAAAATTGTGAGGCACTTACCACGAGTGCCTTTTTAAGACCCCATAATCCCTATAAAGAAGATATCACACTTATTATTGTGGAAGAAAAAGTGAGACTTAAAATGAATAATTTGTGTTTTTCTCTAGCTCAAATGATGAAAGTGAGACTTGTTTCCAATACAGCCAATGCAGTAGTTCTGTTATTTGTATTTTGGTTTTTGTTGTTTCAGTCATTCATGGTTAACTATGGTCTGAAAATATAAAATGGAAAATTCCAGAAATAAGCAATTTGTAATTTGACATTGTGCACCATGTTGAGTAGTGTCCTGAAATTTCATGCCACTCAGCCTTGTTCTCTGTATTTGAATCATTCTTTGTCTAATGTATTCACACTGTATGTGTTATCTGCCTATTTATCATCCAGTTGATTTCTTTAGTATCACAGTGCTTGTGTACAAGTAACCTTTATTTCATGTAATAATGGTCCCAAGAACTCAAGTAGGATAAGACAAGAAAAGCTATAAATTGCTACTATTCCCTGGATTACTTTTCTCAATTTTTTGCAGTCACTGTCTAGTGGCTGATTCTATTTAGGGTTAGTAGTGATATCTGGACTTGTAGATATATGTGAAATATTCAATGGTTAAAAATGTCTTCCTTGAACTTTCAGGTCAGGCAGTACCTGTGTTGGCAGTAAGTAAACTCGTATCAGCCTGTGGTCGTTATTTTTTGAATTTCGGTCTTTTAAACCAATGATTCCCTATGTAGAGTTAAGAAGATGCCCTGAGGTGCTCTGTGGCACTGGATCCAATGAGTTCTGTTTCTTTCTCATGAGATTGGATGGGTAGAATGGTGTCAAATACTGATTTTAATGCTACTCTCACTCATATAGCATGTCACCATTAGGCTAAATTTTGTGTGTCAGCTGTGTCTGACTCATGAGTCAGCTCTTACTTGTGTGTGCTTGGAGTATGATGATGCCTCTGTCTATAACATTTAATATCAGAGGATGTGGTGATAAATATTGCTTACCTTGTGAAACCCCTGTTATATGTGTAGTCAGCCTAGTCCTACTACCCCCTCTGCAAGTTTATTACTTTATTCAGACAGTCCTCCAGAATTAACTGCTCCTATCTTCTTCAAGGGATTTAATGACATTTTCACCCCCAAAGACTCTCCCCTCAATCTCTTCTCTTATCTCTTATCGCTGTGTTGAAAGCATGCTCCTCCTGGTAAATTTTAAATCATGATGACCCAGGGATAGAAATTCTTTGCATAATGAGGACAATTCTTCTTGTTTCACTCATGGGGTTCTTGCTGGTCCTCCCTTGTGATGGCAGTGTACAGAAATCAGAAAGTTACCAAATCTAAGCTCTAGGAGAATAGAGATACTATTTCAACAGTAATTTAGTTTGATTTTAACATACAGAAAATTGCCTGGCATCTCACTGTAGTAATATAATAAAATTGCAAAAATAAATTAATATGTATTATTCAACCTTTCTTTATTTCACATTAATCTTGCTTCATAAAATATTTTTTTCTTTTTTATCATCTTTGTATTTACCTTTTTGTATGCTCTTCTTAATAACCCTGAAAAGTTATTTGCTCCTGGTTCTATTCTTTATTTTTTAAACTAGAAACACTCCTTATGTGAATTCATCTACTTGAATATATACAACTACTTAATATCTATAAGAAGAAACCCTGAAATGTGTTTTTCCAACTTGAAACATTCTTCTAATCCACAGATTATATATACTGGACATCTCCACGGAGATATAACACAATATCTCATCCCAAGTATATTAGTCAGCTTTCCCAAAACATAACAAACACAATTCACACAAGAAAACGTTTTATTTAGATCACAGTTTAGGAGATTCAGAACTTGGTGGCAGCCTCCAAAGCAGAAGCTTCATGACAAAAGAGTGTGGAGGAACAAAATGGCTTGGCTCATGGCTTCCAGGAAGCAGAGTAGGGAATCAATGCCAGAAAGGAACTACCTAGGACCATATATAATACCCAAGATACTATATATCACACCTGCAAGATATATACCACACCTGCATGCACACCTGGGAGCATGGTATATAATTAATTAGACATTTCTTAATCGAATGAAATTGAAAAATCAGGGTTAATGGCCACAATCTATCACTTGTAACCTTCACATCCAAATATATCTCCTTAAACCATTCTTAGACTACAAATTAATGAAGTTTTTAATTCCATCTAACATAATGCAACTTTCCCCGATACAATCAGAAATGAAATAATCTCTTCTCCAAAGTCTCAGCAGTTCAAGCCCTTTTTGAAAATCCAAGTCCATGGCTTTCGTGACACTCCAGGCAAACTTTTAGCTAGGAACATTTGTAAAACTCCAATTAAATTGCATAATCCTAAGGTACAATGGCACATGATAACAATCCCATTCTAAAAGGGAGATAGAAATAAACTGGATAAAAGCAAGACCAAAACCCATAAGGGCAAACATTAAGCTTTGTATCTCCATATGTGACATCTAGGTCTATGAGTTTCAGAGGTTTTTGGGCTTCATCTTTTTTGTATCTTTGCCAGTTGCAGACCACATGGCCTTTCTCTTAGGCTGGCTACACTCATGTGCTACATGTAGCTCTCCTAGGCAGACATTCCACATGCCTGGCATCTCTGACTTCCTGGGGTTTCCACTGCATTTTTGGCTGCACTACCACAACTTCACGTATTGTCTTCTTAGGGGCTCTTTTTCGGGACTCTCAGGTTTCCTTTGATATCTGCGGGGAGGTCTTACTGACCATACCACTCTAATATTCTGTGTGCTGGCAAAATCAACATTACGTGGGTGATACCAAGGTCTATTGTCAGGGGAAACAGTGGTCACTCCCCCTTGGACCATGGCTGCAGTGGACTCTAGGTGCCTGGGTAGCTGACCAGAGTGATGAATCCTGGGATGAATTCCCTAGGGGGTTCGTCTTGAGCAGAGAGCCCAGGCACTCTCTTCTCATATGAATGTTTTATATTTTTGCACCCTGAGCATGTGATAAGAGGATTCTTGCTTACTCCTTAAGGTATCTTTCTTCTCATCCTTGTACAAAGTTCTTGATTTCTTTTCAACTAATCTTTTTAGTACCCAAACCACACTGGTCTCCAATTTTACATGCACTTTATTCTGGGACCAAATTTAAGTATTTCAAAATTTAAATATTTTCAGAATTTTCCTATTCTCACTATAAACCTGGAAAAGAGCAGCCAGCAGTACCCATGACATAGTCTAAAGCCTGGGCTGCCTGGAAAATTTCTCTGCCAGATTTTTTTAGTTCACTACCTTTAATCTGAGTCTCCTGCAAAGTCTTAAGACATGTGAAAAATAGTTCCTGGTGGCAAGAAAGCAGAGAAAGGGTGAATTGCTATAGAGGAACTGGCTAGGGATATTATAGAGCATCCATGGGCATGGCTCCATGACCCATACAGTCACACTGAGGAACCTGCCTTACTAATCCACTATGGGTAGGTGTTTCTTAATCAAAAAAGGTTGGTGAATAAAGATTAAAGATCTCACCAATACATTCCAAGTCTCTCTCATTGTTTTTCTATCCATACTATTTTTTTCTATGTCAATCTTTATCAAATAACTACTCACCAAAATTTTTTTATTTTGCCTATAAGTAAAGACAACACATTGGAGCAAATCTCACTAAAATGAGTCAGAAAACTGAATATTCTTATGAAGAAAATCGAATATTCCAATATAATGAAAAGAAAGTTGGAATACTATGAGGGAAGGAGGGACTAAGCAGGTAGAGACCTTTTCTCTTACAACCTGGCTTAAAATCTGAATTGAGAACATAAATAGATTTTTTGGAAAAGGTAACTATTTCAGTTCAAATGTCCAATGGGGGAAAAACAATTAAGTTATGACTCTTATCACACAATTAATTATGCTATATGATTTGTTCTTTTTCCTTTTCATCTGAGAATTTTATTGTTGCAGGTGGGAACATGGCTGTGTAGAGGATGAGAAGCATTACTCAGAATACTGGAGTCTTATAGTTTTTGCTGCCATCTCTTCTTTTTTCTATCCTGGTAGGGCAAAAACATCATACAAAATCTTTTCATATTAAAATATACCTTTATATTTATAGCTTTCTCTGTAAGCTCTACTTCATTTTATATGCAATAAACTTTGTATAACAAACCTGGGAGCTGCTTGGATTTTAGTGTCGTTATCCCATTTTTTCCGTGTGTGTGTTATGTGTGTTATGTGTATGTGTGTATGTGTTTTATGAAGTTGTTACATTTTAAATTTGACCCGCTGCCAACTCTCCAAGTGGCCTTGAAAACTAGCCTTGTCTCTACTGAAGCAGCAGAAGAGCAAATTAATCCTGTAATTCTTGTCTAAGAAGTTACCAAGCAGATGAAATGTTTTAAGCATATCAATTAAACAAAATACCACATGTTCCAGGAAGAATTTCTTTTTCCTATCTTTGTTTCTTAAGACCTATAATATTTGGGTGGGTTGCGTCTCACTCTTCCCCAGAACTCATTGCATATAGGCACAGAATTTCCTGGGTAAGCCCAGTTGTAAAAAAAATAAATGTCTTTGTTTTGATCCAAATTGGACTCCAAATGCAGTGAAAAGAAGGCTGTAACTTATACTTTGGCATACACAGAGACACGCGTGCTGAAGTTGTGTGTTTTTATTTTTAACTCATAAGAGTTTTTTCTCCATATGGGATTTTTGGTCCCATTTTTATGTTTATCTCTGAGTGAAAATACTTTTAAATTAGTGCATACAGATGACAAAAGGCAGTGCATTTATAAAACCAACTTCTTGACATCAAGAACTTGAGATAAGGTTCTGTCAGAAAATATATAAACAGCTTTTTTAATGGAAATTTCAAGAGTTCAAACAAAAATATTGAGCTCAAACAAAGCAGCTGCAGGTTTTGTAATCAGAATGCACTCTTAGATGGCCATGGCTTCATCAATGTTTTGTAACAGTACTGATAGGAGTTTCTATGTTCTTGATAGATCTGTCCCTATTTAGTATATCTTGTTGGCATGACTTTTGCTCCTTTTATCTGTTTGTATTTTTTTCTTTTTTTCTCCTTTTGTGTTTTCTCTTTTTCTTTCTTTTTGCCTTTTAAATTTTATTCTATTTTTCAAAATTTTGTTTTGCAGTCAGATGTTTTTAAGAGACATTGTCAATGTTGCTTACATTGTTTTTCCTCCTTAGATAACATTTGAGTTATATTGTAGGCAAAGCTGGAGAAATGAAAGTAAAAGAGCAAATGTGGAGCAGTGAACTGACCCCATGCACTTACTGATTAGTCCCATGATAGTAACACATGTGAAAGGATTAAAGTAAAAGATAAGAGAAAGGGTGTGTGAAGAAACACCATCCTGCTCATTAAGCAATTGAACAGTGATAAACTTTTGGTTGAAAAGACCCAGGTTGTGACCTTGCTGAGACATTGCAGACTATTCTGTGGCTGTCTTTGGCTCCCTTACTGAGATTAAAATGAAGATTTGGACATCCTGGTTTCTTTTCAGGCTTTGGAAGGGTGATCCTCGACATCACTTTGTGGTGGTTTTGCCTTGCAGTTTCACACTTGCAGTGTTGTCTCACTGTTTCTTTGCCTCAGATATGAGTTTATGCCCCACACTGGGTACCATCTCTGACACTGTGCACCCATGGCTGCATAGAAGACAAAAGAGATGAGACTTTAGTTCATTCACCAAGAGGACCCAGAGGACTTCTACTTCAGCAGAAGAGAGCTTCAGGGAAACAGCAGTGAGCTGAGACCACTGTGGTTATTTATTTGTAACTCAAGGACATGAGGACAAAGACATGAAAGAAAAGCATCTGCAGCAAGTTGTACAGAAGTTTGGGTCAGTGGACAGGGCTGGAATGTGATGATTTGTTACTATGCCAACCTAGTTTAAGTAATCTTACCAGGACAGAGGTGACAAAATGGCCAAAGCAATCATCTCTAAAAATAACTTGCTTTTAATACTGCTAACTGTTGTCCTGAAGACTTTGAAAGTCTAACTATGCATTCCATGAGTCCTGAACTGTAGTCCAGAAAGTCCCTTCCTGTTTTTGTATTCACTTCAAACATCCCTTTGGCCAGTGTCTTCCCACATTTTATAGTTATAGGTCAGGAACAGTTTTAAATATTAAATAGAATTTTATTTAATTCAATTAAATAGTTATTTTCCAGTTACTTTCCTATTACGTTTGAATAATACAGTAATCAAGACAGACATATTTCTTACATTTATTGAAAATACTAACATCTGAACTTTAAACAACCTACAAGAACATTCCCTCTCTGTCTTTGGTCTCTGGTTTCTTTTTGATGACTATGCATATTCCAGTCAGTGTGACCTGAGAAGAAGGTGCTCTGACTGGAAAAGCTCTACCCATTGGCTCATGCCTGGTAACTCACACACAAATCACATGGACAGAGAACAGGCAAAGAATAATTTCTGAAAAGTGACAGTATGTGTTAGCAGAAGTAGCACCTCTGTGTTGGCAAAAGTATAGAATGTGAGCAACATTCCACCACTTCTATGAATAGCCAAGACCTTTCTTCCCATATGCAACATTTAAAAAAACCTTCCGATAATATAATGAAACTATCTATATACATTTAAAATCTCATGCATTTTGTCCCCAAAGGATGACAACAAACAGTCTTGCCAGTTCTGTATCCAATATAATTAACACAGCTTTCACTCAGGCCCAGATAGGGCCCATCATAGTCCAGTAATCTGTGGAAATGATAAATTTTACAAAAATCTCACACATAGTGAACCTAGTGGTGCAGAAAAACAGCGACAAAAGTTGCCATTTGGAGAAGGGCACAGGAAGAAAGCATCACAGTGGTCTTTCTGAGCAAGCATAGCAAAGACTGTTGCCCTGGTAGAGGAGAGAGTTCTGAGGCAGGCTATTCAGTTTAACTAAAACAGTTCTCAGTAGAAGTTCTTTGGTCTTCAGTGTCCACATGAAATACCTAACTCAGAAATTTTTCTTCAAGGGACTCATCACTTTATTATATACTTTAAATGATTCTTTTGGGGGGGCTACAGATTTCCAGTAATGATGAAGGCACCCTATGGCACATTTGGCTTTTGTTTTGTAAAATTACTTCTTAGATAATATTAAGTTGAATTCAAAGACTATTAGCTTGAATGTTGGAAATTCTTTTTTGATCTAAATGTATCACCTATTATGGCATGAAATTTTGATCATGGTAGCAACAGAACCAGTAATACTGCAGTAGTTAAATAAATATGTGAATGCATTGGCTTTGCTTTTTTTTAATTCTCTTCCAAGGTCTTTCATCCCTACCTGCTAACTTGTTTCTTTTCATCTCTCTGCTTCCACCTTATTCCTATTCATCATCACATAGTATCTAAATTACTGTGTCAGACTACCAAGTGGTTCATCTTTCATAATTTTGTTCCATTCTTTTCTATTTTACCCTCATCAGCGAAGGTGTACTTTGTAAAAATAGAAAGAATCATGCTTACCCTGTCTTTAAGTAGTTTATCATTACATTTAAGACAAAGTTTAAAATTGCTGCTATGATCTATAGTTTCTCTTTTCTTTACTGTAAAATCTTACCTCATATCCACTGACCTCTCTTTTCCTTGTTTCCTAGATTACAATCATACTAAATGTCTTTCAGTTGACTAAATATTATATATTTCAAATTTATTCTTTTCAATTGTTATTCATTCTACCTAGAATAACTCTTTTGACCCTCTCACTTCTCTCTGCCTTTCATCTGTCAAATTTCTGGTTGTTCTGTATATCTGGGAGAATTTGGATGAGACTTAAGTCAGATTTCCTTATGATTTGATTTGGATGTGGTTTGAATGTAACCCCACCCTTCCCTTGTTAGAAACTTGGCCCCAGTACATCAATTTAAAACCTTTGAGGTAGAACTTTTAAGAAGAGTGGCTTAGTGGGAGGTTATGAAAGGATACTGCCTTCCCTCTGGCTTCATGAATCACCACATGATCTCCCCCTCTTGCATAAATTTAGGTATTTCATTATATTAAGGGAAAACAGACAAACATATCTTGCTAATAAGTCTTTAAACTCAATTTATTGTGCAAACACCTTAAAATTACTTTTGAATGTATGCATTGAAGAATTTTTTCGTAGTGTTAGCTTGCACAATACCATTTCTTATACAGAATCCTCCTTTCTGATGGGAAGCCATTGATTCTGATGATATTTTCATTGCTGATGCCTCATGTCAAATGTTCCACACTCTGTTATGGGAAAGAGCACATGACTCAGGCCATGTAATAGAATTCTGCTGTTCTTTCTACTTATTACCTTTATTAGCATATGCATACTTCTGCCTCAGGGGATCAAGAGGACTAATTTCAACTTTTTTCTCCATGCTACTTCCCAAGATGATTTACATACACACAAAAAGACAATTTTTAAATGATTATGGGGAAGGAATAAAGGGACATCAAGTATTTCTTGTGATACCCCCAAAAGGACACTTGCTCCGACATAAATTCAAATTATTAAAAATTTAAGGAAAATGTACTGTTTTAATTTCTTAATTGACTCCTATTTTTAGCTTCCATTTCATAAGGTTTTAAGAAATAATTAAGAGTCTAGTCTCTATGAATCACCCTCTTACATTTAAATTCCTAGTGTATAAAGTGGTATGGAACAAATAACAATAGCTTTGTACATATTTTTGAATTACAAAAAAGACAGCAAATGACTGAATAACTTAACATTTCCTCTTAATATTTGTTTGTAGTCAGAGCAAAACCACTTAATTTAGGGAATTGTTTTTCCATTCAGACTTTATGAATATATTTTAGTTGGGATCATAAGAAATATTCAAGTACAGTATCTGCCCTAGGGAAACATTAGAATATTTGAGATACAGCGAAAATCCATTTGACTCTTTCAAACAGTATCTTTACTTTCTAGGCCAGAAGAGGTTAATGATAGATTCTTCAAAATGAATTTGCAGAACAAAGTGGTGTTAGAGTTATCATTAATTTCAGTTTCTTATTTTTCACAATAAGTCTGTAACATTCTATTTTATATCTTCCATCATGAAAATCAATCTTCTTAATAATTTTACTATTATTTACAAATCCTTTTCTATTTCAGTACTTGTACTATTTATTCAAATGTTATGTTACATAGTATGTTTAAAATGTAGCGTACACAGGTCAAAAACATAATAGCATGTTTTGAAATTTATTTCTAGAATTCACTTTCAGTACCCAAAGAAGTACACAAGAAAAATAACACTTACATTCTATACCAGCTGTAAAAAATATTAATGGCAATCAAATATTTATCAAAATCAAAGATGTTTTTAGACTAATTACATCGGTAATTAGAATATATTTTCAAAATGCCATTGACATTTTCCCATATGTTTTATTTAGTAAACATTTCACACAGATAATCTTATTCACTACTAATGCTAAAATTCTGTCAGATATTTATACTCACATTGTCCAAAGAACAAGAGGGCCATATTCTCAACACACTTCTTTGGCCTTTTCTCTCAGTCCATCAGAACTATCATAATTAGTTGGTACTCTAGTCCATACGGATACTGAATAAAACTGTTCATAATCATATTTCAGGAATAATATACATACCCTCAAATTATTCTTGTCTTTGGAAATAATGGGAACAGAAATTTATTCCAGTAAAGTTAATTGATTTAATAAATGAAAGAATATTTCATATTAGACAGATATCATCTGTTTCTACTTCATCCTTAAACTTCTAAGCTCCTTCCGATGTCTGTCATCTCCATTTTCATGATTTCTTTGTCAGCAGACTCATGGTTTAGAGTATGTTAGTTTGGAGACATGAAATTGAAGTTAAAAATATAGAAGTGTTTTTCTCCTATAGTAGTAGCAGACAAAGCAAGGAGCAGACCTGAGAAGTGAAATATTTACAATTTATAGTTGTGATCTACTTCTGTACTCATGGAGCTGAGCCTTTTGATATCTACATACTGAGATTCTAGTGCTTCTGATTCACCAAGGTTGACAATGATTCCAAGTGCATCAGGCTTCCAGTGTAGTCAGTGGGTTTTCAAGCACAAAATTCCCAATGTTGAATGCCTTCATTAAAATACCTGGAATGATTTCTCTTTTCCCTTACAAATCTGACTAATGTTTACATATGTTTGTGTGTTTCTATCTTTAAATATTTTCCCATATATATATATATATATATAATTGCATCACAATGACATATGCATGCATATATATCATTGAAGATAATTATCACAAGAAAATTATAAATTTTATAATGGATGTCTCACCTTGAATTGTTTACTATGATTAATCTTGAACATAAAGGCAATTTATAATCAAAAGTAATTACCCAACTGTTAATTTAGTTCATACAAAATTAAAGATCTTCTGAATGCTTAAGATGTAAATCACCTTTATATTATAAATAAATCAAACATAATTTACAAACAAGTGATTTTTAAAAAGATCTATATATCCTGTCAGTGTAAGTGCACTCATAAGGATGAAATGAAGTTGAGCCAGGAAACTATAAAGTATGCCTGTAATTCCAGGGTCACAGGAACATAAATGTCCTTTAAGCTATTAAACATTTGAGAACCACACATTAGTCTCCTTGCATCTTCTCATAGTATCCTGAGAATTTTGAAGAATACGAGTGAAGACCCTGGAGAACAGCAACTCTGACATACCAGGTTGAGATATCAGCAAACAGAGCTGAGAGTGCACCAGCTGGAGGTGTACAACTGTCATAGAGGAGTGGAGAAAGACTGGCAGATTCCCAGTATGACAGTGTGTACTACACACCCTACACCTCTCTTCCCCCTTTTGTTAGCATAGCTGCTTAATTGCTGAATTAACATAATTGCTTAATTCACTTGATTGCTCAAGTAGTTTGTTGATTAACAATAAATATATTTATAGTTTTATTGTTTAGCTCTTTAGATTGCCTTTCCACATCTTTCAGTTTATGAAAAAACATCAAAGAGAAAAAACTGATAAAGGAAAACATCACATAAAAATTTCAATGTGGTATCAATATATAAAGCAATCTTAACCTGAAATAAATAATTTTAAAATAACACTGTCTTTGTGTAGCAGCTTAGGTTAAATATTTTATTGTTTATCCCAGTATATATTATCAAAAAATTAATGAGTTTCTATATCTATTCTATTTAAAAGACTATAAAATCATGTATATGCAATGTCCATTCTAAGTCTAATTGTGTAACACTTTTGCAGTTCAGGTATCTTTAATAAGTATAAATTTAATGCAGTTCTAAACTGTGGTAATGATTTAGGCTACAAAAAGAAAAATATACTTTAGTCAGGATTGAAATAAATAAGCAGATCCTATGGTTTATTATACAGGTTATGGCTGACAATACAGCATTAGGTTTATGTTAAGAAATTTTGCTGAACCAAAAAAGTGTTAAATGAATCTCAAACTTTGATTAACGTGACATTTGGAATTTGATGTGAAAACATTAACTATGGTCGAAATACATGAATATCATCCTAAAATATTAAATGAATATGTTAAAAGAGCTAAAGAAGAAATAGTGCAATATCTGCTTCATAAATAATATCAAATATTATTTCATTAGTTAAGCTTTTTCATGCTCCTATTATTTTAAAACAATTATCTGAATGAGTATGAGTGCTAATATTTAAGTGAGATATTTTGACAAAATTTTCAAAGATTTTATCAAGGCCATAGTTAAAATTATGTTGGGTTATGATTTTACTTATGGATACTCATGCTCAAGGCACATGCACTACTTTAAATTTAGAGATTATAGTTTTTGAATAAGGAATAAATTATAAAGCATAAAAATTATAATTTAGAAGATTATTAATTCTTATTATTATGCTTAGCTCTTACTGGATTTCTCTTTGCCTGTGAGCAACTATTAAATTCTATTAATTCTGAATCCAAGTCCCCGTAAATCTGTAATTGGGTTTTCAAGCAAACTGAAACAAGATGGAGTCCTAATGGAGAGAGAATAGTGTATTAGATTGCTAGGGCTGCCACAAGAGAATATTACAGACTGTGTGGTTTAAAACAGAAATTTATCTTCCCACAGTTCTGGAGGCTGGAATTCTGAAATCAAGGACTACTAGGTGTGGTTTCTCCTGAGGCCTGTGTGCACTTACAGAAATCTGCCTTTACTCAGTGACTTCACTTGACTTTTACTTTCTGCCAGAGCATACTTGATCTCTCTGTGTGTACCTTGATTACCACTTCTCATAGGGACACTAGTCAGATTGCATTAAAGAACAGCCTGAAGACTTCGTTTTAACTTAATTGTCTCCTTAAACCATAGTCACCTGAAGTACTTGAGGATAGGGCTGCAACATAGAAACTTCCAAGAAAGGGCAGTGTATGACATGATCCATAGTTGACAGAGAACCTGGGCTGGACTGATTTGCTAGTCTAGATTCATTTCTACACCTTGAATTGTTGCTAGGAATGTAATAAAAACTGAAAGCTTAAGGGCTGAACAAAATTTCCTATGCTTATGTGTATATGTTTGGATAGGTTCCAAAATAGGTACCCTGACATTCACACAGAATTTATTATATTTGTTTTATATGTGTGGTTTTATTT
Source organism: Heterocephalus glaber (assembly GCF_000247695.1). The sequence goes on from NW_004624761.1 coordinate 8,977,859, forward strand.
CACCATCAAGATTTGATTGCTAAAAGCCAACAATGAAAAGTTGATTTATTGAAGTCCAGTCTCTCACTTCTTTATCACATCCTTAATTACTTACAAAATATTATCTTTAATAAATTATTAGTTTATTTTGCTCTATATTATAAGGATTTTTTTTTTTTTTGGTTCTAGGACTGTTACTTAGTTTTTTTAAGTCACTATAAGGCAATGTCTACTTTAATTAGCAATCTACTATAGTTACAGCTGATATTGGTCCTAAATGCTTTTCTTTTTTTTTTTGCCTGGGAATAATCAAAAGAATGATAAAAGTGTTGTTCAAATTAATCTTTGATTTTCCCTCTCAAAACTTAATAGGGTTGAATTTGACCTCCTTATAGCACAAAATGTTATGTTTTTGATGGCAACTACTAGCTTTAAGCAGATGATGCTGTCTTCATCAGTTAAAAATATAAATATTAGTCTTTCCCTTGTCTAATTGCTATAGTTAATGTTTCAAGGACTATGTTGAACAGCAGTGGTGATAGACATCCTTGTCTTGTTCCTGATTTTCACGGGAAAATTTTCAGTTTTTCCCTATTTAATACGATAGGCAGTAGGTTGGTCATAAATTTTTTTTATCAGATTGATATAAGGTCCTTCCATACCTAATTCTACTTATAGGTAAATGGATGCAACTTGAGAACATAATGTTAAGTATAATAAGTGAGACACACAAGCTCATATCACATGGTTTCTCTTACATGAGAAACTCAAAGTATACATATTCAACTGAGGAACAAAATGAAAGACAGATAAACAGGAAGTGGAGAGAGGTTCCCATCATTTCCCAAATTGCCTATTCCATGTGTTCAAAAATATTTTAATATATATAGTAACTTGTTTCATTTGTACTACTTGTTTCTCTTAGTTAATTAAAAAGCAAGTTCTGTGTTAATATCTGCTTGTTTCTTCCTTGTGAGAGGGAATCTTTTTTCTATGTCTTGTACTTTGAGTAACTATTTTGAAGATAGTGATACACTGTGTACTATTGTTATTCTCTTGTTATTTTGTTATCAATTTAAAAAAATTTTTATAAAAAAGAATCTGTTGTCTTTATTTTTGCATAGTATTTCAACTGTTACTAAGTGGTGTCTTACTAAGTAAGGTCTGCATTTGGAAGACTATTTCTCATTCTGCTACTGTCACATAATGCATAACATGGATGACTCTATACTGCCATATATGTAATAAGTTTTTTTTAATATCTTTCTTACTTTTTCTGTAGCCTTGAAGGGCTTCCATGATAATAAAATGATAGCTGAAACCTTGTTAACATAAAGAAATATAGAATTAATTTTCTTCACAATGTTGTTCACATGACATCATAAATTTCATGGTGGTAAATCTAGGGTTTTTAAATTTTTGACAGAAATGTGTCGATTTTCTCCTGCAATGTTTTAGTAGGTACTATTTCTTTAGTTGGAATTAAAAGGGATTTTGTCCACTTATATTACCCTTCAAATTTGAGGTAGAATGAGTTAATTCATTTATAAATGCTAGTCTTTGGTTGACATTTCTCAAGTGGATAGATGAAACTTCACTACTATGTGAAAGAAACCTATATTTTTTCTACTACCATGTATCCTGATTCTGTACAAGTTGGACAACTGGATAAATGTATCTTCTCTGAAGAGTCCTACATGTTTTTTGATGAGCTGGTCAAGTCGTGGGCTGGCTCACGAGTGGTCTCACACTACAAGAGGGCTAATGAGAAAAAATCTGATGTCTCCTTCATTTCCAACTGAGGCCATTTGTTTTTGTTTATAAATTAAGTGAGATGCTCTATAGACAGATATTTTCCAGCTCTTTTAAAATGTTCTCCCCCTTGGAAATATCTTATTAACATTTTTTCCATCAGTGCAGCAGCTCAAACCAAATACAAGAGGATTATCAGATGTGGTAGCTTTGGAGGTGTGTGATCTGAGGAAAAAGGGAAGAGGCACCAATTAGTCATATACAACAGAGGAGTGCTAGGCAGAAATACTGTTCTTAGGGATTCCCAGCCAGTCGATATCCTTTAAGTTGGGTGAATATAATCACTTTACTTCTGATTGAATACATATTTTAAAGCCTAATTTAATAGTGTCAGTTTCCTACAATTAATCCTAAGGTTTTTTTCTATTTTAAAATTTCTGTACTGACCATGAGTCTGGTACATTCAAATTATTTAATAAATATTGAAACAAATAAAAGAAAGGCAAAGAAAAGAAAAACAAAGTAAACATGGTAGTATGGACAATACTTTTAATACATCTATTTCATTTCCATCTGTGTTAAATAACACAAATATTGAAAAGTTATAAAATGAAATGGAAATAATATGTAAACATAAAAGTGTTTGAAATTTCTTCCAACATATACAATTTTATTTTTCCCTCTTAAATAAAATCTTTTCAGGATGTCCTGTTAACCCTCATATACTGTATTTTTGAAATCTGGTACTTAATAAAGCTGAAGATCATGTACAAAATACTTAAAGGTTAATTTGTAACTTGTTTCTTTCATCATGATATGACATAGCATGACATCTTGAAGTAGATAAATCTTTTTAAATATTTAAAGAAACTTAATTAGTTTTTATTTTGGCTGTTTATACAATATAGTCCAACAACACATTAGGAGATTCTTTCTTTGTGAATTATGCCAAGAGATTAAAAATAAAAATACATTGTTCTAGAGAAGCTGCCAAAGGACATTATATGACTGTTCCTGGCTTCTACTTTACTTTATGTGCAAAGGAGTTGTCTTTCTGCCAGAAAGATACAGGTGTGGCAGCAGATCATGGAGCCTATGGACTCTTGGGTTTACATGTGAAAGCTGTATTTTATTTTATAATACTTATCGATGGATTATAAAAAAGAAGATGTTCTTATGAAAAAGAATAAAAAGGGTAGCAGATGTCATCTTTTCTGCATTACAGAAAATGTCAGTGGGATATATCTGGAATGAAGTGATCCAGTTGTGCTCCAGTATTTGTAATGCAATATTGGGTGCAGTGATCCAGATACACATGCTGAGTGTTAAAAAAACATAGACCTTAAATACTATCTCTACAGTCTGTACAATATTATACTAATTCATAGTGATATTTGGAAAAAATCAATGTGTATAAGTGACTTGTGTTTTGTGCTTTGCCAAGTATAATTAATGTGATGTTATGGTGCTTTCAATGAATAGTCTAAAAACACTTTATTCCAGTGAAAAGAAGAGATGATTACAATATATCTTGGCAGAGAAAATGAGAAAAAATTCATACCAGAACATCAAGGTCATTTTGAGCATAGTTGGAAATGAGTTCTTACTGTTGGAAAAATATGGCAACTCAAGTGTTAAATAGCAAATATTCGTATTCATTAAATTTTATTATACTTGATTCAGTGGTCCCTTCCAATGTATGCACTGTAAGCAATATCTGCGTTCATATACTAAATGCAGCATTCTTTCATTTTTCCTGGTTCTGGCTGTCATTGCCAGGACCTTCTTCATGCTTGGCAAGCCCTCTGAGTCCCTCCCCCAGCCTAACATTCTGCTTTTGAATGTCTTCTGGCTTCCAGCTATTTATGAGAAGCAATATACACTATTCAAAGTGGTCCATCGTGTGACATAGTCTCTTGCCTTGCTCTTTAATATTTTCATGGTTCAAAATTATAGAGCAATTAGATTTTTATCTCACTACTATTTACAGAAGTGAGTTCATTTCCCTTCTCTTGACATTCAAATCTCACCACTTTTTCTTCTCAAATTACATTTTATCCTTATCCTCTACCTATTCTCACTTGAACGTACAGAATTTTTTCAGCCTTGTAAGCTTCTTCACATGTTTAATTATGATAAGATTAGGTAAGGTAAATACTTATTAACAATGCAAAGAAATAAAAGACTACTGCATGTAAATATTACAACAGTGGCACTGTAAGAGCCCATATGAAGGAAAATTTCCTATAGAGTGAGGTAAACAGAAAGTCAAATTAGTGGACATAATATTTAAATTATTACCTTAAGGCCAATTTTATTTTGACAATTAAAGATATCATCAAAACAATTTTGCAATCAAAGGAAAGAAAATGAAAATAGAAATGTAACATGTTATTTGTAGGAGGGATTGCATGGAAAGTGCAATATTGGGATAGAGAAAAGAACATGTCAAATGACAAGATAAAAGGGCTGTCAAGACAAATAGTGGGAGAAAAAAAATTCTGAAATATTCTAAATAAACTATTCTGAAATAAACTAAAGCTATTTTGTAAAATTTGGCCAAAAATATTTTCATCTAAATGTGTTTATGAAAGTAACATTGTAATAGTAGTCAATTGTCCAACAAATTTGTTAAGATCGCTTACTAAAGTAATAGTCAAAATTTTAACTACAGTAAAAATGCAAGTGTTTTTCTTAAATGTGAATGTGTGAAATTAGACAATCATTTAGACCCAATATTATCATAAGAGGAATTCCATAGTTTAGAAGAATAGAATTGAGAGTTACAAAAGTTGATTAAATTGATTTTTTCTTCTTCTCTCCTTCTCCTTCTCCTTCTCCTTCTTTCTCCAGTACCAGAGATCAAACTCAGGACCTTGGGCTTGCGAGGCAGGCCAACACCACTACGCTAAATCCCTGGCAATGTTCTGTTCTTCTGTGGCTAACTTTTCTTAATTATGTTATCTTTAGAATATTCTTTTATTTTTATTTTAATGTAATAAAATAATATGCTAATGAAAATATTAAAAAGCACTCGTTTTATGTCTATGAAAAAATAAAACAATTTCATAACAAAATTTTTAAGGAATAGCAATAGTTAATACACTGTGTACTATAATTTTAAAAGAGTAGTCAATATTAACACAAGTCAGAGACAAAAAAGGACTTCTGAAAAAAAATAGAAAATAGCACAAAGCCTTCTTTTCAATACCCTATCATAAAATATTAGTGAAAAATGAAACAAATTAACAAATATATCAAAAGTTTTTTAAACAATGGAATCGACTAATTGTGGTATTATTTTATCTTCGCCCTACTTCCTGTTTTTCTATCTTCTAATTGCTATTTATATATGTATACTTGCAAGGTTCAGGTCAGCAAACACTGTTACAGGGATGAATGAATGTTAGCAGTAGGTTTCTCATAAATGGTTGTTATCAGGTTATGATAAAATCCTTCTATACCTATTTTCTTCAGGATTTTATCATTAATGTATGTTGGAAATTGTCAGGTTTCTTCTGTGTTGATTGTAACGATCATGTGATTTTTGTTGTTGCTTCTGTCTATGTGATGAATCACTTTTATTAATTTGCATATGTCGAATTATCCTTACAACCCTAGGATAAAAACTGCTTGGTCATGGTGTACGATCTTTTTTTGATGATTTCTTGCATTTTGTCTGCTAATGTCTAGTTGAGGATTTTTGCATCTATGTTCATTAGTGAGACTGGTCTGTAGTTTCTCTCTCTCTCTCTCTCTCTCTCTCTCTCTCTCTCATCAGGATTTGGGAACAGGGTAATGCTAGCTTCTAAAATGATTTTGGGTGTACTTCTCCCTTCTGAATTTCATTAAAGAGTTGGAGTAGTACTGGTGTTTGATCTAGTTCTTTTAGCATTTATTTTGTTGTGAATCCATCAGGTGTTGGACTTTCCTTAATTAGTAGTTTTTTTTAAATTACTGACTGCTTCAATTTCATTGCCAATTATCAGTTATTCAAGATTTTTAAGTCTTCTTGGTTCAACTTGGTATTTCATATGAATCAAGAAATCTTTCCATTTCTTTGGGGTTCCACTTTTTTGTCATATAAATTTGTGGAGTAATTGCTAATAGTTTTCTGGATTTTGGTGGTATCTGCTGTGTTTTCACCTTTTTCATTTCTAATTGGATTGATTTGTGTCTTTTTCCTTTTTGGGGTAAGAAAGACTTTGTCTATTTTATTTATTCTTTCAAAGAACCAGTTTTTAATTTCATTGATTTTTGGGGGGTATAATTTTAGTCTCCATTTCATTTATTTCATCTGCTCTGATCTTTATAATTTCCTTTGCTGTACAAGCTTGTAGTTGGATTGTTCTTATTTTTCTAGGACTTTGAAATACATCATTAGGTTGTTTTGAGGGCCCATTCTGTTTTTTTTTTCTTTTGACGTGAGTTTTCACAGCTATAAACTTCCGTGGTAGGAGTGCTTTCATTACGTCTCATAAATTCTGGTATGTTGTACTGGCATAATCATTTAATTCTAGGAACTATCTTATTTCTTCTTTAACTTCTCCTGTGATTATCATAACACACTGATTATTCAAGGGCATACTATTTACTCTTGATCTTAGCCAAAAGGCAGAGAAGTGATGAAGGGTATAGTATTTAATTTCTGTATATTTATATAATGTCTATTTTTTAATGGTTCCAATGTTTTTATTGACAGTAGGAAAAGAAACAGGCTCTGCAAAATGAGTTCAGGACAAATAAAATTCAGAAAAGAAGTACACTCTACAGCCTGAGGACAGGCCTCCATACAAGAATGAACATAGGGCCAAAACCTTAATGTGAGCTGTCTTTTTTGCATCAACCACTCCTCAGACTGATATCAGGTCTGTACACTCCTATCAAAAACTTTCTTGAGTTCTCGTGAGAAATCTGCATGCAGAGCTCTGGAATTAAAAGTAGAAAAAGAAATACATTCTGCAGAGAGAGTTTGGGCCAAGTAAAGGTGGGAAACAATGTACAGCATGAGGGTGGGCCACCATGCAAGAGTGAACACAGTGGCCTTCTTTTGCTATTGATTTCTAGTGCCATTGCACTGTTATCTGATAATATGCATGATAAAATTTTGATTCTTTTGCATTTATTTAAGCACACTTTATTAGTTATTATGTGGTCTATTTTTAGAATGTACCTTGTGGTGCTGAAAAGAATGTGTACTTTGCTGCTGTTCGGTGGAACATTCTCTATCTACTAAGTCCATTTACTCAGTAATTTGGTTCAACTCTTATATTTCTTTGCTGATTTTTGTTTAGTTTATTTGTCTATTTTTGATAGTGGCATATTGATGTCCCCCACTGTGATTGTATTTATTTGTATCTGATCTTATGTCCAGTAGTGCTTGTTTTATGAAGTTGGGTGCATCATACTTTGGTGCATGTATATTCAAAATTGTTACCTCTTGTTGAATAGTTTTGTTAATCAATATTTCATTTCCTTTGCCTCTTTTGATCAGCTTTGTCTTAAAGTCTATTTTATCTGAAAATATGATAGCTACTTCTTCCTGTTTTGGGGACCTGTTGCATGGAATATTCCTATTCATCCTTAGATTTTAGTCTATGATTTTCTTTTTGTGTTAAATATGTTACTTGAGTGTAGCATACCATCACATTTTGTTTCTTGACCCATTCTGTTAATCCGTGCCTTTTCGTTGGCAAATTGAACCCATTTACATTGATAGTTAATTGACCAGTATTAATTTATTTCTGTTATTATACTATTTAACTAATGTTCTTTTACTTTCTTTTCCCCTTAATTGCTTTCTCAATATGATTCAATTGTTGGACCTTTTGACATTGTCAGCTTCTTTATCTCTTTCTAAATTATCCTTGAGAAATTTTTAGAGTGTTGGTTTGGTGGTTATGAATTTCTTTGTGTGCACTTTATCTTGGAAATGTCTTATTTCACCATAAATTTTGAAAGATAATTTTGCAGGGTATATCAAAATTGGAAGTTTTCTTTTAGGGCTTGAAACTCATTCCAAGCTCTCTTTACCTTTAACATTTGTGTTAAGTCTGTTGTAAGTCTGATGGGTATTCCTTTATAGGTGTTTCATTGTTTTTCTCTAACAGCTCTTAAGATACTGTTCTTATGTTGCATTTCTTCTTATTATGTATAATTATATATATTATAATTATTATGTGATGTCAAGCGGTTTTCCTGTCATCATGGCTGTTTGGAGTTCTATATGCCTTACTTATGTGTATGTTAAATTTTTTCTCATACCTGGAAAGTTTTCTGCTATTACTTCTGTAAATAGGTCTGTTATGCTCATTATACTGTCTTCTGATGTTTTAATTCAGTTACTCTTACATTAATCATCTATGAGTTATCTAGTAGCCATTGGATCCATTTCTTACGCTCTTTTGTTTTTTGGGCATTGCACACTACTTGATCACTAACCAGAGTCCTGTCTTCTAAAATGTCCTCTGTTTTCACATAAATTGCTTCTGGTGCCCATATTTTCAATTGTATTTTTAATCTTCTGGATTTCTGTTTGAAATTTTTCCCATTCTTTTCTACACTAGGGATTCATGTTTTGCATCTCTTTCTTTAGCTCCACTCGACTGTTTAGTTGTATCTTCCATAGACGCAGTGTTCATGTGCTTCTTTATGGTCATTATCTGTTTAGTTATATCTTTTTTTAGTTCATCAAATATCTTATTGAACTGTTTTGTTACCACTCTTGAACCTTTTCAGACATTTTTGCCCTGTGTCTTGTTTTCCTTCCCTTTGGTACTCACTGTATTGGCATTTAGGGAGTTGGGAATTTTTTGAGGCATTGTCTTCTCATATTTCAATTATGTTGTTTGTTTATTTTCTGTGGTGGAGTTTGAAGCTTATTTGGCCCAGTGCCTAGTTCTTGGGGAATAGGCCACAGTTTTGTTCATAACCTGCAAGCAATTACAGATATTGGCAAGAAAATCAATTGATAACAATAACTATGTTACCTGAGCTATAGTAATAAAGTTAGTAACATTAGTGTCAAATATAAACTGGATATTGACAAACCCTAAGAAACTTTGTGAATCACCCTTATCCAAAGTAAAGAAGTCTATGATTTTAGTATAGTTAGGGAGCTCAAATATTGACCTATAGTAGATCATACCACTATTTTCTGCTGGATGTAGGCAGTGGTACAAGAGCTCAAGAAGGCCACTTGGCTAAATGACATCTTCTTAATATCCACCACTTCTAAAGGTCACACCCTGAAGGTCACAAAACCTGGCCTTCCACCACTGAATAAAGGCCCTGTGATCTTCCTGGTCTGAGCTTAGTCTTCTCAGAGGACATCAGGATAACTCTGCTTAGCACTCACCCTCTCCAAACCTATCTCCCAAAGCTGTCTCTCATTCAATGTCTGTGTAAGTGAAGACTTCAGTCCTGGAATCAGGGCCTCTTCTGGGGTGTTGTTCTAATCCTCAATCAGCTCGGTCTCTTTGTTGTCATCTCTCTATCCCTGTTCTAAGAACATCAAAGGTGCAGAGCTGTCTAGGGTTTGGTAGTTTGACCACTGAGCTCCTCTGCCATATGACTTAAGCAGAGCAAGGAGAAAGCTGCCTAGCAACTACTGCAGGAAGTTGGTGGGCAGGGCAAAGCCTCCTCTCTCCCCCACTGGCTGCTTCAATGTTTATTCTGGATTTTTGACCTGTACTATAGATGTATTCAGTAATAAAATACAAGCTTCTACTACATTGAAAATCAGCATCAAATATAGTCATAAATATTTATTATTAAACCTTATTATATATCATTGATATTTTCATTTTCATTAAAGTGAAGGTGGATTAGCAAAATTTTCATCATTTCTTTCATTCCTTTTGCGGTACTAGGGTTTGAACCCAGGGCCTTCACACTGAGTATCACGACCAGCCTTTTTTGATTTTTTAAAAAATTTTGAAACAGAGTCTTACTCATTTTCCAAAGCTGGGCTCAAATTTGCTATCTCTAGCCATAACATCCTAGAAGGCTGGAATTACAGGCATGTAAGATTTTCATAAATTTTGACATGGTTTTACCCCGTGCTTTTTATTTCTTTCCAATACTGTATTGTCCAAATTAAAAATTTAGCAATGATAGTTTATAAGACTCCAATAGAATAGTGCATACACCTGCTTGGGTATGTATGAAATATTATTTTGAGATGTAAAATGTATTATAATAATTAGTATATCATTATTTTCCTGAATGTGTGCAATTACTTTTCTTCTCTGGTTGAAGGTTTTCTGATCTGATGTGTGGAGTTTTAATTTACAGAACACAGTTTTATTGCATGGTTTTGTGGTACTGAAGTAAAAAATTTGTAAGACAAAGGGGAGCAGTCATATAAACAGGTTTCTGTTTGGGGAGCTGTACCAAGTGAGAAGAGATGATGGAAAAATTAGGATAGTTTTTGAATGGTTTTTTACCAGTGTTAATGATAAAAGTGTGGGCACAGTGTAGAGAGACCTTAAGGGATTATGAAGAAAAAAATATATGTGCAGCACTGTTTCTCAATCTTTCAGTTCTTTAGATTTTATTTTCAATATCTTTAATTTTCTTGCTCTTCATTATTTCAAATAAAATTCAAAAACTGTCACATAGTTTGCATTGATCCTGTCCAAATAAATAGCTATTTGAACTAGATTAATAAGATTTACAAATCAAGAAGTTGATTAAAACCTAACTTCCTTGAGGTTTTATTTAAAATATGTAAGAGTTTTTAATAGTTGAAAAGATTTAAATTATTGCTTTAACTTAGGCAAGAATAAAATATTCCCTTAGATGATCTAAAAAAAATATGTTTTCACATGTAGCAGTTGAAACAATTATGGGATATACAATGAACCACTGATATTTTTAGCTATACATATTTTGGAGATGTATAGTTTAGTACATATTATATAGCAAATGATAAATTCCTACATATAATACTCCATGATTACTCCTAAATATCTTCCTGCAAAACAAGACAATTATTAAGAAATAAAAATTACGGAATTCTGGATGTAGAGCTATGTAAAAAAATGACTGTCTTATGTCCAAAAAGAAAATTTTTTCATAATTAAAATTCTATATTAGCTACCTTGATATACTCTTTTATATTTTTAAATGGAATGTATTTTATATTTTAAATTAACTCTCATCTTGTTTTTACAGTTTATTCTTTGTCCACATGGTAGAGTAAATATCTTTCTCTTTCTGTCATTTAGTGTTCAAAGTCAACTAGTATCTTTCCCACTATTTAGTCTACTTGTATACCTTATCAACTTCCTTTGAAGTCTATTTGATTATGTCTTTTGTAAAACATATCATACCAGGTAATATCACTGATATAATTTGGAATGTTCATTTGTATAAATTAATGTCCAGTAATTACAATATATTAATACTCAGTTAATTAATATTGTTAAAGTACACACCTCAATCACATATTTACTGTTGTTTCATATAATAATGAATAATTTTTATTTCTAAATTTATTTTGTGAAATCTGATGATTTTATATATATTCATGATAGGTAAATGCTTATGAAATTGGAAATGATATGGAATTTGATAAATTCAATTTGAGAGCACTTGTTATAATGCTATTCAGTTATCTTTTATAAGTGTCTATTTGAATTTTCTGAAGCAGTTCATATATCCTTGGCATTGCAAGGTACATTAAAAGTGATCTAGATCAACTCTGATGAAAACTTTTTCAAGAATACCCATACACTTTATATGTAAGATGGTCATGGTATCCCTGATTTATTGGATACTTTAAGTTGTATCTAAGGGAATTTTTTTAGATGCAGAGTCAATGTTTGGACATAAAAAATGAGATATACATTAAGAAAAATATCAAAAGCAGAAGAGCACATCTTTTTTTTCACTGTTCTCAATATCTCCTTTCCAGTTGATAGTTTCTCCCCATGACACTTCTTTCTTAATAGTCCTCTCTTTAATTTCATCTTCCTGAGCTTCCTTGTGAATTTCATTTCCCCTAACTTTTTAATTCCCTTTCTTAGGAAATGACCTCATATCAGCCATTTCTTCTTTTTCTTGTGAAGGGCTTTATTCCAATTAAAATATAAGCATGAAAAAATATTATTGAAGAACCATCAAGATAGTCCCACAGTCTTTGAAATCACAATGTGTGGACAGGTGCTTGCTGCACTAATGAGGAAAAAGTGGCCTTGCAATTTGATGTGTGAAAAGCTCTAAGGACAAGATCAGGATACTCACAGCAATTATCTCTGTCTCCCCAGATGTGTGGATAGAGGAGTGCAGGCTTTGAAACAGGCAATTTCAATGTCTGATATTTAAGAATTACTCTGACCACAGTAAGTGCAATGAAAAATGTAACACTTTAGAAGGAGTGTTGGCACATTTATTACTTATATTAGAAATGATTGATCAGTCAGGGTGGTGAAGAAGGGTACTTGGGAAAGACAGCAAGTGTGAAATATTAAACTCCATAGAAACTGCAGCAGAAAAAGGCAGAAATTAGTATTTATTCTACTGCAGAATGTGGTTAATGGAGGGTGGTCAAGCAGAACTGGGTAGCAAAGATTCAAAATGTGAGAAATGTTTAACTGATTGACATGAGGGTTGGAGGACTCCAAAATTGAGAAATATAGAGATGGTCAAGGTTAAAGAATGGTACAAAGGAGCATCAATAATGATATCATATGTGCTCACAATGACACCATATGTGCTCTAATCATGAGGAGCAGAAAATGTTTTGTTATTTCAGCTGACTTATACCCAATTCCATAATCACAAGTGTGTTTGACTCCTTCCCACTATCTCCTGTATTTTAATTGCCTAAAATCAAGAATGCTTAAGACATTTATGATCTGTATAAATGCCAATCTAATAACAGCATTCTGCAGAAATGGTGTTATATATCTCCATTTCCCCCAGATGTGTGGACAGAGGACAGTAAGCTTTGAGATGGGTAAGTTCAAATAGGTATGATCTCCAAGTGGTCTGTGGCTGTTTCTGTGTATGAGTTGGGAGCATAACAATTTCTAGATTCCTCTACAAAGGAAGCCATCAAAGTTCTATTCTGCAACTAGAATATCTTCAAGGCATCACTGTGATGGATATGCTTTTATAATCACAATGGAATATTCCTATGGAGGTTATGACCTTCCTGACACCTGCATGAGAAAATAAATTTTCTGTTCAACTAATGATAAGAAAAGTATGTGAGACCAACTATACTACTTTTACATGTTGAACTTTAGTGCAAACTTAGTGAATTTATATAAATTGTGTTGGGGATATATACATAGACAGACACACAAACACTAGGAATTTTTAAACCTAGATCTTTGTAACTAGAAAGCATCATGTAAGATTTAGGACTTGATAAAAAGTCTAGGCACTATAAATAAAATACTTAGCTATTCTTCTTTTCCATTCTAACTTTTCCACCTTGTACTTAGCAGATGGAAACATTCGGGCTTCACAAATTTAATTCTCTAAATCTCTGATAATTATTAAGAGTTAGAAACTTGGTCTCTTCCTTCCTGTTTTCTGTTTTTATCATGCTACCTCAACGAGTATATGAAGAAAAAATTGAATTTTGTTTTTATTTTTCTCATAACTGTTTTCAAAAAGTCTGAAACTTAATAAAATAATATTTTCTTTAAAACACAAAATCATATATATTCTGTTTTTTTTAAACTTGAGATATATATTTTACTATAAGAGCTAATAGTGTTAAATTTAACAACACACTCAGGTTAAGTAAAAGAGGAAATACTTTTAAATTTACAAAGAAATATTTAGGGACAAGCATTATTTACATTTTTGGCATAGAAACTCACAGAATTTTAGACATCAAATTATTAAATATCCCCCATCTTTTCATGTGTGTGGTGGGGGCAGGTGTACAGGATGAGATGGGAAAGAGAGGATGTAAGAAATGAATTTGATACTTTTTCCCAAGAAATGTAACAGCGGTAAGCAAAGGCTCAATCAATTTCAGGGTTGCAGTGCAGGTAAGAAGTGACTCTGCCAAATGAGCCCTTTCCCAGAGCCCTAAAAGAACATGGTTCCTACATCGGGGCAACTTGTCCTCTGGAGACCCAAAACTCAGAAGGTGCTGCTGTGATAGTGATAGAACTTGATCTTTTATTTTTCTTTTTTAGAACAATTCAATGCTTCTTAGAATCAGCAAGTAAAGGCTTGGAACAATTTATGCTTAAAGACAGAGATGAGAAAACAAGTACATTTCCTGGAGTCTGGTTCAATCAGAACATAATGGGGCACATGGAAGTGTGAACAGATTGAAGTAGCTAGTACTTAGCACAAAGACAAAATTGTGAGACTTGTCTGATAAAATGAATTAATTGTTAAATTACCTGAGCCAGAACTAACTTTCAAAAATTTAATCTTGAGTTAAAAATACATTTAACATATTGTTAAATGTAAATAATTTATCTGGTGAACTTGATTAGGGCTGCTAGTTTTAGGAAAAAAGTACAGGATATCTAATGTAATGTAAATGTCCAATAAAAATATACATTTCTAGCATATATGTCCTAAATATTGCTTGGGATATGCATACGTTTAAAATGTTTGTATATCTGAAGTTCAAATTTCACTGGACATCTTATATTTTAGTATACAATCACATGCCTTCCTGATAAGCTTTTATTTGCAGTATTAGCTTCAAGTGAATCCTTTATGGAATGATGACTTTAAAAGTCTTATTTATCTCTGAGCTCATATGTGTTAGCTCAGCATTCAGTTGTTGAGATATTTCTTACCATATGTCTATTCTAGACTTTGGAGGGGCTTTTACATTTTTATGAATACTTAAATTTCCTAGCCATTAATATTTTGGTTCTTAGTGTTCAGTTAATTATTTCATTTTATAAGAGAACAATTTTTTGTGGCAAAAAAAAAGATCCCAGGGATTACCAAGTTCAATATGCTTATTTCCAAAATGATGTATTCAATTAGGTAAGAGAAGGACTTATAGGAGGAGACAGAACTAGCTGGTAAAAAAAGATGCTTTTAGACAAGATCAAATGAATATTCAACTTACTAATGAACAAAATTAAAGCTGAAATCAAAGTACTAAAAAATTGTATTAAGTAGTCCAATAAGATTCTTCAGAAAACTTGAAAGAAAAAAAGAAAGTATAAATGTCTTAGGTTTATACTTATTTCGAAGAACATACATCTTCTTATTTAATCCTCTCAAAAATCCCATGAAGCTATTATTAACACTACCTCAGAAGTTTTTCAAAATATTGAGAAAGTATTATCTGAGATGTTTAAAAATTACTGTTAAAATACATCATCAAATGGGTGTGTGTTCCTACCCCAAACTGTCCTTTCTTCTCCTCAAATTTTGGCATTATAACGCATAACAGCTAAGAGAACATCAGATTCTTTGGAGATGTGTTATCATCAGTGATTACAGGTGTGTGTCTGAAAAGTTTTAAATGAAGAAAACAAGGGCAATTTGTCATGAAAGACACCAGGAAAAATGATTCCTTCATTTATATCTCATACGACAGGTGTAAGAGAGTGCTCAGTGTCTGCATGGTGCCATTGTCACTGCTAGTTTTGGGAGCTGCTGCTGGTTGGAATTTCATTTTCTTTTCATGGGTCCAAAGGATTGCTCTACACATTGCTGAGGTTGTTTTCAGTCACTGTATTCTTTCCATGGAGATTCTATATCTATGTAAACAACAAATCAAGTTATATCAATTTGCCACTTAATGTCTTGGTATTTTAAAAGTTTTAGTGAGAAAGCTGGGTATGACAGTGAAACCTAACCACTTTCGGTAGATCAGACTTGAGGCCTCCACAAATAACCTTATTCCTACTGATTCATATGACACTGAAGCATTTGTTTAATTTAACTAAATCTCATGTTATGTTGGTTAAAGGCAAAGACTTTTTCATCTTGTTAATTCTTTTTAGCTGCTTGCAAAATTCTACTGAAGAAGAAGTACTTAAATTAGACTATTGAATAAATATTAAAGTGCAAGTGTAAAATAAGTTTTGTACATAAATACATATGTACCTTTAAGAATGTATTTTTTTAAATTTGTAATTTTTTAATGACTTTCATGTGTTTCAACTAATGGAAGGTAGTGCTCCTCAGACTTTTAAAAAAATCAAGCTGAAATTTAGAATTTTTCTTTTCTATTTTATTTACTAAAATATCTTAATCCTTGACATGTATTCTCTTACAGTTTTCTGTAAGAAATTTTTCTGTATAATTTTTCTCTTACAGTTGTCCATCCCTGAGTAGAGTGGAACTAATAATTAGATATCATGGGGATTAATTCTCCAATTATTTTCTATTTTCTGGAATTTCTAGATTAGCTATTTTAATGCCTAGCAAAATTACCTTGAATAATTTCATTATATGTTCACATAAGACATCAATTGGAAATTTGACTTAGGTGCTGTTATGCTTTATAAATAACATTAGAATTAAAGAGTTTATTTAAATGATAAAATAACATTTGGGATTTTGATAGGAACTGCAGTGATTCTGTGTATTATTTTGGTTGGTTAACATCTTAGAAATATTATGTCTTCCAATACATTAGCATGAAATTACTTCTTTCTTTATTTATCTCTCCATTAATTTTTCTCAGCAATATTTTACAGGGTTTGTTTACTACACAATCCTATTTTTCCTTTAATTCTTGTGTACGTTTTTCTTTCTGATGCTGCTGTAAGTGAAACTGTTTTATAATTTCCTTTTCTGACTGTTAGTGAATAAAAATGCAACCGTATTTTATGTGTTGACTTTATCTTGCTATGTTGCCATTTTCATTTATTATTTCTGACAGGTTCTTGATAGTATCTTTAAGGTATTTTACATAACAAGATCATATCATCTCCAAGCAGAGATAATTTTACTTCTTTCTAACTTGGATGCACTTTATGATTCAATAATTCCAAAAGAAATCCATAGACACAAAAAAATTCTTAACATAACACCCATACATTTTCTATGGAAATAAAAAGCAATCTTCCAAAAGAACAATGCTAAAGGATCATACATACTGATATCAAAACTTACTGCAAAGGTACAGTAATCACAAAGTGTGGTGTTTTCAAATAGAGTAGACAGACATATAGAGCAACAGAGCAAACTATAAAGACCAGAAGTCAAATTTTAACATGTATTGTGAAGTCATTTTTCCTAAAAGTGATGAAACTATTCAATGGTGAAAAGACAGCCTTTTCAAGAAATGGTGCTGGGGAAACTGGACATCTATGTACAAAAGAATGAAGATGCACCCTTACCTAACATTATATACAAAAACTAACACAAAATGCGTCAAAAACCTAAATGTAAGACCTAAACCCATAAATTTGTTGGAAAAAAACCTAGGGCAAAGAATTCATAATATCAAGCTTGGCAGTGATTTTTAGATATGACTTCAAATTTAAAGACAAGATAGTAAAAAATAGGTGAGTGAGATGTTACAAAGACAAAGTGGTTAAAGACACAACAGTAAAATTAGAACCTATTGAATGGGAAACAGTATTTGTAAATTGTAAAAAATTTATAAAAAATATATGACAAGAGATTGATATTCAAAATACATAGAGAATGCTCAAATTTTTTTTTAAAAAAGAACTGAAAAAAGAAAACGAAAAGGGCCCTAACCTAAAACTGAACAAAAGAAGGACTTTAAGTGACAGTTCTTTGAAGAAGATATTCAAATTGCTAGTAAGTACAGGAATAGATGGTCAGAATCACAAATCATTCAGGAAACAAAAATAAAACTATAATGAAATAGCATCCAACATATATTGGGAATACAGCAAAAATAGGGGCAATCACAACAACCCCAGTAAACACAGAGAATAAAAAGTGTTGGTCAGGGATACTGAGATGTTGGATCCTAGTGCACAGCTGGTGGGAATGCAAAACGGTATAGCTGCTGGACAGTAGTGTAAGAACTCCTTAAGAGATAAATATGGAGTTCCCATGTGATTCAGCAATTCCACTTCTAGGCACATGCCCCAAAGAATTGAAAGCATGGTCTCAAAGACATATTTGCATATCCATGTTCATAGTGACATTATGCACAAGAACTATGCTGAGGAGGCAAACCATGTGCTCATGAACAGGTCGCTGAATGAAGCAAAACGTGCTTTTATCCTACAAAGGAGGGAAATTCTTATGTATGTTACATGGGTGAACTTCGAAACGTTGTCAAGTGACAAGCTAATCACACACAAGAAAATAAATATTGTATAACTCTACTTATATGAGGTAGTCGGAATACTTAAGATCTTAGAGACATAAAATACAAAGGTGTTTTTCAGGGTTTGACACAACAGGAGAATGGGTAGCTGGTATTTAATGGGTAAAGAATTTTAATTTTATGATATGAATGGAGTTGCAGAGGTAGAAGTTTGTGATGGTTTCACATTAATAATGTTTTAGCAACACTGAACTATATACTTAAAAATTGTTAGAATGGTTTTATGTTATGTGCGTTTTATGATAATAAAAAATAATAAATTAAAGAACCAAAAAATGATTAGTGAACTTGTTTGCATATAAGGTGTTACATATGTAAATATATTTAGAAGATAAAATCTAAATGTGAAATTGCTGGATCACGATGTATATGCATTTATAATTTAGGTGGATATTACTAAATTTTATGACATAAATATATGTATTAAAATATAAGACAAAATATATGGAGAGGAAATTTTCAATAGTAATTATAATTACTTTCCTCTATTCACATTCCTACGTGAAAAAAAATTCCTGATGAATTTTATGTTAACAAGTACTCTTTCCTGAAGATATAGATAACTGATGTAGTCAATGATACATGTCTTTATTTATGGTATATTTAAAGAATGTCACTAAATGTATTAAGTTAACCTACGTATAGCATTATTAATACTTATGATAACATCACAAAATAGTCCATCTCAAAAGACAATGTGAGTGCTTACATTCAGAGACTGATGTTAAAATTGATGAGCTATAAAATATAAATACAAATGCTAGTGGATAAATGTGCAATCTCCTCAGGTACTAAATTTGCACTCTGAAAAATTAGTGGCTGTTCAAAAAACTAGTTCTTTTCCAGGAGTGAGAGTTACTAGAGGATAGATCAAATCCTGTGATTGCTTAGCATCACCACATTTCTGATTGAAGGGTCTCTCCCATAAAGCATCTGACAAGGTCAAGAGGTTTCATTCTGCTTTTTTTTTTTTTTGGTACCGAGGATCGAACTCGGGTCCCTTGCGCTTGTGAAGCAGGCAGCAGAACCACTGAGCTAAATCCCCGGCAAGAGGTTTCATTCTGTGTTATTTACTCACAATTGATTTCTTTCCTCATTGCATTTTCAAGCATTTAATATTTTTTCTGTACTAAATGTATTCTTCTTCTGGTTGCTCCATCCTATCAAATTCTCTATTTCATGAACCATGAAGACGGCGGCTGGGGTGGGGGTGGGGTAATTAAATTGCAATGGAAGGAAATATGAGTCTCTTGTTTATGGAAAAATATTTATCTAAACTAGTCAGGTAACATTGTTTTAATAAAATTTCCTCAGTACTTGTTAATTCAATCATAGTTGCTCATTTTTAATTACTTGAATAGTTTTATAACCTTAAAGCAACCTTGAATCATTTTGTATCTGAGGTAAAGATCATGCACTCTTGAATTCCACCAAACATTAACATCTGGAGATTAAAAAAAAACTAAAGCATGAAATACTTATTAGAAAGATTTCAAGACAAGTAATTATTTAAGAAGGAATTGGTGGTTTTTATTGTTTCTAAGACAGAGAGTGAGAGAGAGGGAGGGAGAGAGAGAGAGAAAAGTGTATAGAAATTTTGATTATGAACAATGTTATACATAACTCCTTCACCCATATTTCCATCTAAGAAAACAAATTTCCATTTAATACAATGAAAAATATGAGGAAATAAGATCTTTGAAATAATAAAAAATAAGCACCTTATTCTGTTTCAATTTTCCCCTCTAATTTGACAGTGTTATCCATATATCCAGCCTGTGGTTTTTTACTGTAATTTTTTTCTATGAATGTCCCTAGATATCCAGGTAACATGGTAGATAATAGAAAGCATGTAATAAATATTTGGCACTAGGGAACTGATTTTCATGGTTAATTAAAATTAGAACTAAAAACTTATTTTTCTTCTTTAATTTATATATTCCTTCAAATATTCAATGCCTGTATTCAGTTTATGAATGTGTATATAAAATACTTTAAATACAAAAATATATTTTATTAAAAATAGTTACAGGCAGGAATGGTGACTCTTGCCTGTAATCTCAGAACTCTGAGAGGCTGAGACAGGATGACTTTAAGTTTGAGAACAGACTAGGAAACTTTGGGACTTAGCAAGGACTGTTCTCACACACACACACACAAAAAGCTGGGGATTTAGCTTTGTGGTTCTGCTGCCTGCCTCGGAAGCATAAGGACCTTAGTTTGATACCTGGTACCAAAAAAAAAAGGCTAAGAATGTAGTACAGTGCTAATGCCCTGTTTCAATCCTCAGTACCACAAAAAAGGAAGGAAATTACAATTTATTTATTCACACATTAAACCACTTGAACAGACAGTTATTTTCATTTTTAACTTGTAAAGTGAATTTATAAAAAGTTAATAGTAGGTTATATTTGAAACTTTAACATAACAAAGCTGACCCATTTTCCTCTTCTCCAGTCTTTAGGGCTAATTTTCCTGGAATTAGGTAAAGTAGAGAAAATTTATATGATTATAAGAAGGAATTTTGATTATGTTCTTTGTGTTTCCTTATGTTTGCTTTGTATGTTAGGGGTGCATGTGTCTCTTAATATCCCACTGACTTCTTGTAATCTCTCATTTTCATAAAACTCTTGAAGGGTTATTTCTGATCTCACATAGTAGATTACTGAGAGACATAATAATAATTGTTTCTATTTTAAAAGGATTAAAATAAAAAATTTTTCTTTCTCAGTGGACTCTGTATAAAATTCACCCAGATCCCCTATTCTTGTATTGTCAAAGTCATACAGACTACATGTCCTTAATTTCTTCTGAAAATGACTATTCTCTTACTGACTAGAATGTTCACTATTATTTAGAAAATGTCTATTGTTTATAATGGATGTAAGATTTCAAAATATTGTTCATAATAGATAGTAAAAGATAGTAAAGAAAAAATGATCTGAGTATAATTTACATTGGTATGAACAATGAGCTATAAAAAGAAAACACAAAGCACTGTTTGTTTCCATGTGGTTGGATGTACACACAAAAACACATTCTTCTTTCCCCTACCACCTAAAAGTACACGTGTACTTTGGACATCCAAATATCCTGGAAAGTCAACACATATAAGCTTGCCATGCTTGAATCAAATGTTTTCTTGTTGAATCAGGAGAGAAAGTGGCCCCCAAATACTTGATGCTTTTCTTGTGCATGCAACTTTAACTGCTTTAATGTTGTCTTTTGTTAGAAATAACCTCCCACATCTTTTTCTCAGGATCTCCTCAATCAAAGTGAAAACCCAAAGCAATTCTATTGAAGAGAGTGGGTGTTTCAGAAAAGAGGCAAGTGCCTGCATCAAAGGTGAAAAATACTTAGACAAGCAAATAATTGGATCAATGCCGGGGACTGTGAGGACCCTGCTGGAGGTTAATATGAATGAGATGTTATGCTTCATTGACTAAGTTTACTTAATTCTTTCATACATCAATATTGCTTTTTATGATGCTGTTGCCTAATTTTGTTGCAATTTGCTATTTAATCTATAATGCTATTATTACCTCAACAGTGATTGGGAAAGCCACTGAAGAATGCTATGATTAAACTTTAATTATTACCATACCTTTGTCATACATTCAGTGAGAATATGTGATCTCTACCTTCTCTATAGCTCTCAGTATCTTGCTTCCAAGCAACCATTAAACACACTGCATCTGTTTATAGCCAGATATGATATAGTTCTCATTATGAACTCCAAAAATTACAGAGGTTTATTTATCCCCTCTTATCTCAGCATCATGAGAAGCCCTTAGTTAACTGCTTATATATTACACTTTGCCATAGACAGCAGGAGTCATAAATGAAAAATTTTCTGGTTTGTTTATTTTAGGAAATAGCCAAAAGCTTGATTTTTATATTCCATTGGTTTCTATAGTTAAAAGCTGCATTAATGTGGTTGAAATACTTTGAAGTAAGTAGAGATGAAACAAATCAGCAGGTATTTAAACTGAGGTCTATGAGGTGGAAAAATCACCACTCTCCCTTCAGATAGAGGCCCGCAGATACATCTTTGTTAATGAGGATTCATGCTGTCTTACTGGATCCTTAATCATTTAAAATGCAAAGCTCAAAGAATGAAATAGGAACTATCACATATATGAGGTGGCAGGATTTTTAATAAATGATTATGCCATCTGTTTTCTTCGTCATTCTCTTGATGAAATTCTGCCCATGATTTACATAAACTTGTATGCTATAAACAACACACACTGAAGTCAATAAATTTCTCCTTCATTCTTCACCTTCTCCTCTTAGTTCTGAGTTTGTTCACATGGTGAGCATATAAGGAGGCAAAGAAATTGCTTTTTATGAATAGCTCACATTCTGCATCTTATGATTCTTGTATTTTTTTTATCATAGTGGTGTTTGAATGGACTACAAGGACATTTATAAAGAATTATTTGAAAGTGACCTACTTAGATATCTGTAATACCCACAGAGACTAGTCGTGCCTGCAGATTGTTTCAGGTAATTCTGTGTGAAATCAAGAATGCAGGAAGAAGACTTTGTTTTTGTTTTCAGAAAGATGTTTGTTCCTCAAGGAGAACTCAGGGATGATGACTTACACTTCATTTTCAGTGTCACCTGCCTCTAATATATAGTAAGAGTTTCTTTTTATACTCTTTCTCCCTCCACCCGTCCTTCCTATTCCCACTGTAACCTAGCAAAGGTTGAGAAGATGATACTTTCAGATAATTCCTTAAGTCCTTTCGGTAACATGAACACATTGAATGACAAATGCAAAGCAGTATGAAGCAAACAAATGCATTAAACATTAAACCATTTCTAGAGTTGAGAAAAAATAAATGAACATTGAATTTTCACAAAAGACTTTTGCTTGTGCATTAACCTTGTTGTCTGACTGTAAATTTTAACTTCTTTGCCAGAGCCTGAGTTGCTTTAGGCTCCATTTCTTTGGTCTTAGAATTATAAAGTTCTCTTCTGCCTGACCTAAAATACTTACTCAATACTTATGTATAAAATTGTCTATGGACTGAATTATCATTAAAGATTTTACTGTCCTTTTTCCCTACACACATTAAAATTTTCCTCCACACATCATAACTTAGTGTGTGTTAATAAACTTATTAAGAGAAGATCACTTATTACTAATTAATGATCTTTAACCAAGAATGTGATCCTGTTTTTAAGAGAACAAAAGAGTTGAGAAGGCATTTTGGATCAGATAGTATATGTATTTTTGAGCTGCTGAAGCAAAATCATATATGGAATTGGGAAAATTAAGCCTAGAAAAAGTAGGTAAAACAAATCATTAGTCATCTTCAGAGTGGCATTTGATTTTATATTTATAGAAATTGATACTTACTAAAACAATTTAAATAAGGAAATACCTAGCGTATTTGCATTACTTGAGGAATCACTTAACATGCAGTTGGAGAGTGGTTTGGCTGGGATACAGAAGAAGGTAGAGTAAGAAGTTCCAGGTTAGACAGGTGAGGGCATTGAGATATTAAAATAGCAGCAGACGGTTATGAAGGGAGAATTTCTTAAGGAAGTAGCTAAGGAGAGAAGAGTTTGATTTAAAATATTCAAGATGTAAAAAACAATATTATGCCTATTTTTCAAATTTAAAAATTCCAAAATTTCTCATTTTCAATGCTGTCTTGCATAAAATGTTCAGCTACTAAATTTCACTGAATATCTAAATAAATATTCAAGAGAATGAGTGTCTTCTTTTATCAGTTGTTTAAATGACATTATGTTTATATTCAATATTAGTCTATAAAAATTGGCTTTCAACATTCTAAGTGAATAACAATACAACTCTGATTCACTAAATTATTACTTTATATCTAAAGAAAATTTAAGTTGGGCATGCCTATAATCCCAACTGAGGAAGGAGGATAATAAATTTGAGGTCAGTCCATAGTACTTAACAAGACTCTGTTTCAAAATAAAAATAAAATAAAATAAGAAGAGAGGGATGTAGCTCAGTACTTCTTGAGCTTAATGTCTAGTATCACCAACTACAATAACAAAAAAAGAAAAGAAAACTAAAATTATACTAGTTTATTATCTATAATTTATATCATTATATAAAATCCAGTTTTTTAGATGTATGAATTGATATGTGTGTGTTGGAAGTCTATTTTCCCTTTCATCAATGTTCCTAATTTAAATGAAGACCTGTTCTACAAGTGTATTTTATTCACTTATTTATTCATAACTAGCTTTCTTAAGAATTTCCTTGTATATTGAAAATTATTTCATTGAATCTATTATGAATATGAAAAATATTAACAATTTTAATATTTCTAAGAAGCAGATAAAATTAATAAGCACACATACACAAATCTGTAGTTTATAAGCTGTTGTTTCAAAGCTAGTTTTGACATGAGTTTTGTCATCCTCAATGTAATTTTTCCATGAGTTTGAAAACTTTGACTTATAATTCATAATGAAAACTCAGAAATTTATAAACATGCTATGTGGTGTAACAATAAAAGACTTGTGTGAAGTATTTCTCAGTTAAAAATTGAATAACTTTTTCTAACTAACCTTTATAAGATGTCAGAATTTGAAATAGAATGAAGACAAAATTTTCAGTTGCATTCCTGTTTCCAATAAATAGAAAATATTTTTTCTCTACCCTAATTCATGTGTGAATGTATTACTCAATAACAACTTAGTATCTACCGAGAATATTTGGTTATAGGTGGCACTCTACAAATTTATGGCATACCAGGGGGTCACAAAGTAAGAATTAAGCAAGAACGACTGAGACATACAATAAAAAACCCTGAAATTCTGCTTATAAAATTTTGGGGGATAATAAATCAAGATGATATTAAAAGAAATCTAAAGAAAGTGATGCTCAACGTGATTTGTGAAGGACGAACACAGGATGGTAGCAGAAGGTAGAGAAGACAAGGCATTCCGCACAGAGAGAGCTGCATGAGAAACTGCAAGTAGAAGAATGTGAAGAATGGGGAAATGGCATAGCAGCAACATAACACATGAATTGTTTAAATGCTATAGAATGAGTGGGATAGCAGAAAAGTGGGAGAGTATTATGAGGCTTGAGAAGATATTGAAAGTAGTGCAAAAATTAATATGAAAATGAGAGATTTCAAACGGTGTTTCAGGATGAATTTGTAAATGTGGTAAGAGAAACCAGATGAGCTGAAAGACAACATAAAGACTAGTGTAAAATATTTGCAAGTTATATATCTGACAAGGAGTACATGTTCACAGTATATTAGAAACTCAAAAATATATAAATAACCAATTTACAAATGGGCAAAGGATCTAAAAAGACTTTCCTCAGAAGATAACATTAGGTTCTCCTTTTAAATATGTACCAATGAGATTTGGAAGGCATAACCAAGAGAAGCCCCATCCCTTCAACTCTGTACATCCTTATTTTCAGAAATATCATGGTTCTCCTGCAACAGGATCCAGTGTTTCTGTCTTAGACTCTGTAAAGAGTATCCCTAGACCTTACACCTACTTTAGGGGTTCTCATTTTGCTTGTCATTTCAGCTTTCTTTTAATCAAGTCTTCGGTAGCATAGGAGGAGTTATGGCCTACTCTAAAACTGCCAGGCATCAGAATGAGCTATTTCTCATTTGTTCTCAGGATCAATCTGCAGTCTCAGTATAGAAATGGCTCCTTCGGACCTTCCAATAATATCTTAAGTACCTAATTCTAGTAGAAATTTCTTTTTCTTAGGGTTCCTTCTGTTTTCACCTGGCACACTAATTGAGGTGATATACTGTATGGGAGTTAGTATATCAATCTGACTATCCTTATGCTTACCTATTGACATTCTCTGAGTTTGTGTGAGAATTAATTTGAAGTAAGAACTCTTGACTTCTGAATAATTAAATAAAGAAATTGGGGAAAGTGATGTATGAGAATACTGAAGTAAGGTGCAAGTTATGAAATGCACAGTGAAATTTATTGAACTTGCATTTTTCTGTGGATGGACATCCTTGTGTGCTTTTTGACTTGAGTTTCCCCTTTTTGCACTACTTTTCTGATTTATTCCTTTAAGTAATCTTCTTTCATCTTCTCTCTTCTTTACTACTGTATTCTCTCATATTTCAATGATTTTTCTCTCATTTTCCATTCCTGTAACAATGCTGCCTCATTCAGCTTCAGGCAGTAATGTTTGTCAAGCACTGAGATAACAGATTCTTCTGGGTCAAGGCCTGAAAGAGCTGTCAAAATGACAGATATTCTCCAAATGGATCTTCAATTGTACCAATTCATAGATGGCTAGAATTTTTGCTTTTTTGAGGGCTCTTTACTTCTAACAGAATAAAATTCAGAGTTTCTGTGGTTTTTTCCAGTGTTCAGAAAAGCAGTTCATATATAAATAGGTATGGCACTAATGTTTGCTTTGCAGAGCAATGTAATGCAGAAACAGCTTTCTAGACATAATTGTACATCACAAGCCCTGTGAAAGATTTAAGCCGATTTGGAGTTTTATAATGCACTTTCTAGATGTATGTTTAGTCCACAGAACTAGAAGCTAAAGTATTTATTATGCAATCTCAAGGTTTATGGAGAACATCTTCCACACAAATGTTGGCAAGATAATGTATAAAACTCAATCATATCCCTCTAGTTGTTTGTCTAAAATACTTTTATTCCCATTATTAAAATTGTGTATCCTATCTCATTTATAGTATTAAAAAGATACAAGAAATAATAGGTAATATATGATGGACCAGATATCCTTAAAGAACAGTGAGAAAAACTTTCTGATCTTCTGTACTTAGTTGTAACTAACTTGGTTATTCTTACTGATATAATTGATTCCTGACTTTGTATCAAATAAATCTTTATTTAACTCAAAAGCACGTGAGCTATTTTCCCTCTATTTTTTTATAAAAATATATTTCTATATTTTACATTTGTAAAATTATTTATTGGTTTGTTTGCAGTATATAATGATTGCATCCATTGTGGGAAGTTGGTATATGGATACAATGCATCTTAACTCTTTAAAAAATGTTTAAACTTTACATGTATTATTATACGAATAATATACACTTGCCTATTTTATCTGGAATAAAGCATAGATCAAAATCTGTTTTTTTATGTATGTCCAGTTGCTCAAACAAAAAAATTCTTTTCGTACCAGGGATCGAACTTGGGTGTTCAAACAAAATTTGTGGAAGTGAATAAAATGTAGATTTTTCCAATTTTTTTTCTGTATTGAGATGATGGTATGACTTTTCTTTAGTCTATTAACATGGTGGATTAAATTAATTTGTTTTTCAATGCCAAACCTACCTTGAATTCCTGGGATTAACCCCATTTGGTTCATATGGTTTAATCTTTCCAATGTTACAGGATTCAATTTGCTAAAATTTTGAGTAGAATGTTTGATTTTTTTTCAGAAAGGATATTAAACTATAGTTTTATCCTAGGCTAAATATTTAAATGGTGTTTATAACAAGGAAATTTCTCATAGAATGAGTTATATACTTTTTCTCAATTTTCTGAAAAATTTATGAGGAAATAGTATTATATTATTCCTATAAGGTTTGATCAGAATGAATTAGAGAATCAATGTAAGTCTGGCTTTATTATAGGGTGAATTTCAATTCTTGGCATCTACTTCTTTAATCCATATAGGTAAATTCATGTTCTTTATTTCATCCATGGTGACATTTATATTTTCAAAAATGTTCTTATTTAAGTTAATGAATTCATTCTCATGCTGTCGTTTACAATATTCTTTGGCTCTCTCTCTCTCTCTCTTTTTATTTTTTTATTTTTTGGTCCTGGGAATCAAACTCAGGACCTTGCACTTGTGAGGCAGGAGACAGCATAACTGAGCTAAATGCCTGACCATACTCTCATTTTAATATACACAGAATCTATAGTGATATAAATTCTCTAAATCCTGATTTAATAATTTGTGTCATTACCCTCTTTCTTCATCAGTCTGAATAGAAGTTTTGCAATATATTGTCTTTACAATGAATTTGCTTTTTATTTCATCGACTCCAATACTTTATTCTTTTACTTTTATTTACTTGGTTTCATTCTTCTATTCTACTAACAAGGAATCTAAGAATACTTGTTGGTACTCTAATTATTTTCTAATATAAATTTAATAGGATTCAGCAAACTTCAGCTACCTTGGATTTTCTCGGTTCTACAGTCTATCTCTTTTAGTCATAAAGTTGACTGAATCCTGCTTCGGTTCACTCTCCTGGTACCCCTGGAAATTGCCTGCATTCTGTAAGCTAAGCATTGATACAATTTATCTTGTTCATACCATATCTTGTCTTTCTGGAAAACATTAGCCCTGAGAGAAATCTGGTAACTTGGAAACAATTGCTTCAATCTGCCTTTTTAGTTGTTTTAAGCAAGAATGTGAAACTGATCCCAGTGATACATTTTTAACAGAAGTAGGATGTATGCCCAAAGTGTTTTGACCTTTGCAATTTTTAAAACCAGAAAGTATTGTAGACAACAATATTTTTTCACTTCATCAATATTCAATTGTTTTGTTGCATAGCACATTTTAAATCATAAGTTACATTTCTGGGAGACCTGTTTAATCTCACTAGGATAAGTAAAATGATTGCCCAGCCCTGAAGGTAACAGGAACTTTCCAAATATATTAAAATCATTATTATCTATTATTGATGCTATTGTAATGTCAACACCATCTATTTCATTACGTGTGTCAGAAAACTAGGTGTTGTTGCTGACATCTCCTGTCCTTCATCATCTTTATTCATTTATTACCAGGATTAGTCAATTTATATCATGCATTTTTCTGAAGTATTTTGACTCTTCTCAATACCTAAGAGTACAGTCTGTCACCACCTGTGTACTAGAATATTGTGATCGTTTGCTAATTGGCCTTTTCTCATCCATTCTTGATCCCCTGTTGCCACGTTTGCAGGTGGTGATCACAGGTAACTTTGGGGAAAAAACTTGATTTTACATTGTTTTAAATATGTTTTTAAGTTCCTATTGCTCTTAGGAAAAGATTAGAATCCTCAACAAGATCCATTTTAATAATATACTTATTAAAAATTAATTTAATTTTAGTACTTCAGAGTCTTAGAATTCAGCATATTGATGACACATTTCAGCAATGAATAAATATGTAATTTGGATATTACCTGTTACTTTTATGCAGTTATGAATATATATGACTTGAATACAATAATGTCATTTA
Organism: Heterocephalus glaber; assembly: GCF_000247695.1. The sequence continues at coordinate 9,007,072 of NW_004624761.1, forward strand.
TTTAATACCATGTAAAGCAAAGTTTTCAATATTTTACAGAAATCATTGTGTTTTACAAATTTTATCCCAGTTTACAAAAGAGGAAAGGAGTTCAGAGATACCAATAAACTGGAGACTCAAACAGCCAGTAGGCATAAGTGTGGAAGAAACAAGAAGGTTGTCTGATTCAAAGACATTTAGTCTCAATCACTATATTATATTGACTTATTTATCTTGTACAAAAATCTTAGCAAACCAAAGTCTAGATTCTGAGAAAACAATACATCCTTTGAAAATTTCTACTAAATTTCTGAGCAAAATTCTTATAGGCACATAATTTTCTATCATCCTGCAGACAAAAATTTACCTACGATGAGGTATTTAGTAATCATTTCATGTGGCATTTCTGACAGTTTTGTTCAAAGTGAAATAAATTACAATATAATGAGAGAATAAGAACAAGATCTCCAGAATACAACATAAGGCTCTTACGTAGGTATAAATGTTTGTAGATATCAAAATTTTAAATATTGGAAATAAAGACTAGCTTAAAATTATTCAGGGTTAATATGTAAGGGACATAGTTATAGGTTATAGGACATATTTATAGGACAGGTTATAGTGTAAGGGACAGGAAAAACAATAAAATATATGGTTCTTATAGATTAGCTATTTATTAAACAAATGATATTTCTATTACTAAGGATGACACTGTCAGTCATTCACAAAAATGGATGCACTCAAAGATGACTAGGTTAATCATTAGAAAACAATATTATTCTTGGCTGTTGTGTTGTATCTTGAAATGTGATAGTCTGGGGAAAATAAATATCCAAATCACGAACATAGTAAGAGCATTAAAAGTCTCCAAATGAGCCTACTTTATTTTATGGCAATAATTTCAGTGGTTTTCAAGAATCTTTTCTCTCATTTTTGGTCATAAACTCATGGATTTCTTAAGTATACCCTCATCTACTATTCCTTACAGGATGATTTGAATCTAGGAGTATACTTGAGGCTGAATTCCAGGAAATCTTAATTTAAAGAAGTTTATTATCTTCAATATTTACATCTGATGGCTTATTATTGAAGTTGTGTGCTGGTTATACAGGTTTCTAAAACTCTGATCATTCATGAAGATGAGACTGTGTACATCTCCCTGGAAACAAAACTCATTTGCCAACATTTTCATTAATGCAAACCTGAAAAAAATAATCTGGATGAAATGGGTATGCGTTGTCACTTAACATGTTTCTCTTTTTAGCTTTCACCTAATACACAATATACAAAGAAAATAACTTAATGGGAATATATGGTTGTTTTAATAAATGCTTTATATCTTGATTTCCTGCTAGTACAATAATAACTAGATTGGAAAACATGGTGTTTACTTTATAGCTAAGTCTCTTTAATTTTTACTCTGAAAATAAAATTTGGATTAAAATTCTTAGAGTTGCCTATATGTTGTGAGACACAACTTATTCTGCTGGGCATGCTACAAGGCTGCATGGGTGCTACATTACTTACCTCACTTCAGAGGAAAGAAAACGCACTTGGCCCTTCCAAACCTATAGAAAAAGACCATTATAGATATACTTTGCCACGAGGAAGTAAAGTTGAAGATGGTTAACACTGTGCATGAACTTTCCTGATATTTCTCCTGTTCACAGGGGCCTTGTCCAGAAATTAAGTGGGACAAAATATTGTGTTATCAATAATTTCAGTAACTTACATTTAGAAGAAACATAAGAAGATGGAAATACGGCTCCCTCCAAATCTTGTGTGTGGAGAAACTCACTCCTGGGATAAAAATGCAGTGTGAAGATTTGGAAATGGGTGCAAAAATATCTTCCTGTTCTAACAAAGAGCTGACTGCTTGATGATTAAAAGAGAAATTTCTTTCCTTTGATTACTCTCCATCAGGCTGACTCCATTATACAGCTTTCAGGGTTAGACAAACATTTATAGAAAGAAGGTAACAGTTCCTTGAATTTATACACATCTCTTTGTGTGTTCCTCTAACAGCCAGTGCCAAGTTTGCTAGGCTGGATTTGTTTCTGAAGTCAGACATATTCTGTGCCAGAATCTATCACTTTCACATTTGGGACCTTTTTGGTTTTTAATTTTAAATGACTCCCAAAGACCAAGTGTTGAGAGTTTGGTCTTCAGCTGATGGCACTATTGAGAGGTAGTGGAACCTCTAGAAGGTGGGGCCTGATTAAAGTTAGGTCACTAATGACGTGGGTCTGAAGGGGCTACCAAGACCACAGCCCTTTACTCTCATTTACTTCTTAGCTACCATGAGGTGAACAGATCACCCTTTCTGGTGCTGTTTCCATGATACTTGTGCCACCATGGGCTGAAAGTAGTGCAGACGCATGACCACAAACTCAAACTCTGAAACCATAAATCACATCTATTTTTAGGTGGTCCATGAAACTACTCTTGTAATCTGTCTTGGGGCTGATATGTATGAGGGAGCAAGATCATTATTAGGGTCTTTCACATTTTTTTCCCCAAGAAACCTTCTCTTCACATTGAAGTTAATGATGAGATATAGAAATGTTATTAGTAAATAAATTGTTAAACATTTTAAATTTTAAGTGACATTTTACAAATACGTTGGCATATATTATCTCATTTAATCTTCACAACAAATTTAGATTTTAAATATACTACTTGTATTATAGACAGAGAATCAAAAGCCTGAGTAAAATAAACAATTTAGCCAAGATGATATAACTAGTAAGTGGTGGACCCAGAACAGAAACTCTAGATGTAAAGGCAATAGTATTATTTAGCTTCATTAGGGGAAATCAGATACAACACTCCCTTAAATGGCCATAAATTAAAATCTATTTCATCTACCAGCAGTTTCATTTTCTAAATTGATGTCAAAAATTTTAGAAAAGTCCTCCTACAATATTGTAAAATAATTATATTCATATATTATATATATAATAATACTGAATTAATAATTATACATATATGACTGTTTAATTACAAAGAAATATAATTTTTCTTTTTACCTATTCAAAACTTTGGTATTTTAGCAATGAAGGAAGATTATAACATGCATTTTCTTTCTTTAAAACTGAATCTGCTTTCAAGGTTTTTACTACTGGAACTCACAGCTTGAAATTTGCTATGTCTAACATTAGATAGAGAGATTTTTGAGAGGGATTTATTGCTCAAGAGAACTCTAATACTTGAGTCACTGCAAAATAAATATAGAGATATTAAGAGCAGGGATAACAACTCTTATCAAAAGAATTCATGGCACTTTAGGATGTTCGCAGGGTTATTTTAAAATATTTTATTTGGCATTTGAGACATATACTTCTTGGTGCAATATCTGTGTGTTGTTTCTTTTTTGTTGCTGTTGTTTCTTAAATGATACTTAGGATAACTCTCAGGGGCCAGGTTGGTAATCACACTATAAAGCAATAAGCAAGACTGTCTTTCAAGGGTTTGATACAATTGTTGGAAATCTGTGAAAGTAACTGTCATCTCTAGCAACACAAAGTCTAACTATTAATGCCTTCCTTTAATATGAAAGATTTTGTAATTTTTTTTGCCAGTAGTGAACAAACTGAAACTAGGCTTAGATAACTGTATGAAAGTTTCAAATCCATAATTAAAAGAAAAAATTACTCACAACAAATTCAGTTTTAAATAGAAAAAAATTATACCCTCAACTTGAGTCTGTTTTCTGTTATATGAATTTCAGTAGAAACTTTGGTTCTTGGGCCTGATGACTTATCAAACACTGATGAGTAAAACCTCTATAGGATTGTTATACCAAACAATTCTTGGAAGCCCACAGTTATGGGACCTTATATGTCTCAATTGCAGCTGGTAGAAATATCAGAACTAACATAAATACAGTTCTCATGATGAAGTGCAGTATTATTTCAAGAAAAACAAATGGAAGACTGCTTTGGCTTGGGACAGAGAGGCTTCTGAATGATCTTGTAGAGATTATGATTTAAATGTGCTTATAAATGATATTTTACTTAAAGAATCATCATTATACCTGTTTGAGAAAGAATTGGCATTGACAAGTAAACAGTTGGGTTGTTCAACATTTTCAATTGTTATTTCCCATCTATACAATTTACAAATGTAAAATTTTCTTAGGAGAATCTACTAGATCTTACTGATCCGAGTATACTGATAAGGAAACTGTGCTTGTGAGAGGATTGCCTCTCCTCTTATTGTTGGAGGAGGGCTTTTGACATGCACGAGGAAGGTCTGGGGTATGGTATTGCTCCATGTGAGTCAGTGATGGGGTAAATCTCCACCATTTCTTTCTTTCCTTAGTTCCTAAAGAAAAACCCAGTATACACAGTTATCATCTATTTGCTCTGAGGAAAGAAACCTAGCATTATTCTCTGGGGTGCAATGATCCAAAATCATGATCAAGAAGATAAAAGAAATTGTAATTCAAATAAGAGAACAAAACTTCACTGAATGAAACTTAATTTTGGTTCCATATGCTGACCAGAATGCACATTACCAGCTCCAAGTAGGTGTACAGCACTTCCAGCCAGCAGGAGGAGAGCTGCAGGGCCTTGACCTCTTCCTCTCAGGTCCCCACGTCCATGCCATCTTCATTCCCGGGTTGCTGTCTCTGCTCAGTTAAAAAATTAAAAAAAAGAGCACAGAAGAGGCTTTAGGGTCAGCATGCCACAGCTTCCAGCCCTGTGTAGGCTTCCTGGTAGGTGTGCTGCAGCTTCCAGCTTGGAGGAGGCTTCTGGGTAGGTGTGCAACAGCTCTCAGCACAGAGGAGGTGAGCCATGTGGGTACCAGCAGCACCTGCCTCCCTGTCAAAATAAGAAGACACGTAAACAAGCCTCAGCACCAGACTTCCAGATCACCTACAGCAACCCCAAAGGGAAATGAAAGGAACACTATGATACTCAATCGCCTGGACTACCTGAACTAGCAACAGAAGAGGATCTGCAAAAAATGAAATCAGAAATAATTTCTCACATAACAGCAGAGATTGTGCCCATAGTGCAAGACATGATTAATAAATCTAGAGAGGACACAGATCAAAAAATAGAGGAGCTGAGGAACATGATGGAATCCCAACATAGGAAACAAATGGAATCCATAAGACAGATGCAAACAGATTTCCAGGAAATTAAA
>NW_004624761.1:9014304-9043589 GCF_000247695.1 Heterocephalus glaber
AAAAAAAAAAAAAAGGTTGAAGATGATCTCAGAAAATGGACAGAATCCCCTGCAACTGGGTAGGAACAGTCAATATAGTGAAAATGGCCATACTTCCAAAACTGCTATACAGATTCAATGTAATCCCAATTGAAATCCCAGCAGCATACTTCAGCAACCTTGAGAAAACAATCCAAAACTTCATTTGGAACAAGAAGAGACCTAGAATAGCAAAAGCAATTCTAGGCAACAGAGACATGGCAGGCGGTGTTACAGCCCACAAAGTGAAACTATACTACAAAAGTACTGTGACAAAAACATCATGGTACTGGCAAAGAAACAGACCTGAAGAATAGTGGAACAGATTAGAAGATGCCGAAACAACTCCAGACACATTCAGCCACCTCATCTTTGACAAAGGAGCCAAACACCCTCACTTGGGGAAAGATAGCCTCTTTAATAAATGGTGCTGGAGAAATTGGTTTTCAACTTGCCAAAGACTAAAACTAGACCTATATCTCTCACCATGCACTCAACTAAAATCGAAATGGATTAATGATCTAAATATTAAAATGGAAATGCTTCCCTCTCCGCATCTCCTCCCAACACCCCTACCCCTTTGGACCTTTTCCTATTTCAAAGTATCAATTATTAGTTATTAATCCTTTTTATCCTTATTTACACTCTCAGTTTCTCAGGGAAGAATGGAAAGGAAAAATTATGAGAAAAGAAAAAAAAATGGGAATGAAGTATGTAAATAGGAAAGGGTGGAGGGGTGAAGGGCGCACAGGTAATGGGGAAAAAATAAGAACCAAGATACATCAAGTACAGGTACAAGTACCCAATGATAAATGTAAATGTATTCTATACCTAAAATGTACAATAAAAGAATTTAAGCAAACAAACAAACAAACAAAAAGAACAGAAATGCTGAACTGGCTGGAAAAGAGGTTACATAAACTCTTGAAGACGTTGGTGTAGGAAAAGACTTTAAGAACAAAACTTGAGTTGCCTGTGAACTAGCTCAAACAATCAACAAGTGGGATCTCTTTTTACTAAAAAGCTTCTGCACAGCAAGAGAAACCAACAGCGTGAAGAGGCAACCTACAATATGGGAAAAAATTTTCACCAGCAGTCCCTCAGACAAAGGTGTGCTCTCTAGAATCTATAAAGAACTTTAAAAAATCAGACCTCCCAAATTTAGAGACCCAACCCAAAAATGGACATCTGAAATGAACAGAAATTTCTCTCACAAAGAAGTAGAAATGGCAAACAAACATATGAAAACATGTGCAACATCACTGGTCAGTTGAGAGATGCAAAAGAAAACAATGCTGAGATTCCACCTCACTCCAGAAAGAATGGCTGCTATCATGAAATCAACCAATAACCAATGCTAGCAGGGCTGTGGGGAAAGAGGAACCCTGCTCCACTGCTTCTGGGAGTGTAGACTGGTGCAAGCACTGTGAAAATCAGTATGAAGATACCTCAAAAACTAGGACTGGAAGTCCCATTTGACCCTGCTATTCCCCTGCTGGGTGTCTTCCCCAAAGTATTGAAAGAATCATGCCACAGTGATATAGGTGCACCCATGTTCATAGCAGCACAATTTGTAATAGCTAAAACTTGGAAGCAGCCCAAAAATACCCATCAACTGGAGACTGAGTAAAGAAAATGTGTTTTTTTTTTTTATAAAATGGGGTACTACTCAGAGATCAAAAGTGAGAAATTAGAGACATTTATAGCTAAATGGATGCACATTGAGGCAATACTCTTAAGTGAAATAAATAGGACACACGTGTAAAAACCAAATAGTTTCTCTAGTGTGAGAAACTGAAAGTATAAATAAAGACTAAAAGTTATAATAGATACTGTCAAATAGGAAGAAAAGGGGCAAAGGGGAAGGGGAAGTGAGAGGGGTGGGGGAAAGGAAGGAAAGGAATGGAATCAATATGAGAAAATGAAAAAAAGGAAACAAAGTCTTTGTAAATAGGGAGGGATGGAGAGGTTGAGGGTAGGGAAGGGGAAGGGGGAAAAAATAAGAACCAAGAGAGTATGTAAAGGTTCATATTTCCAATGATGAATGTCATGCATTGTACACCTAAAATGTACCAATAAAAGGATATTGAAAAAAAAGAAAACTAATTTTGCAGGAAAAACATCAATGAAAGTAATGAGAAAATTTAGAAATATGCTCTAAAGTTTTCTGAAACCAAAGAAATACCATGAGTTTAAATTTTTATTTTTAATTTTTTTTTAATTTTTAAAGGTCAATAGATCAGCTGAAAAAATGAAAATGAAAAAATGAAAAAAAATTTTCTAGAAAAATTTTTAAAGACTTTGGCATAATATGGTAATATTACTAAATTTCCAGCAAAAATACATATTTTAGAAACTTTTGGGCAAATGAAAACTTTCCTTGAAAATATGTTATCTGCCATACTGGTAGCTAATGAGAATGGAAAAATACATTTATCTAGCAGTGAATAAATCTCAGAAAAGGTCAAAATAATATATCTTTTCTCTGTCAACAAACATGTGTCATATATATAGAGATGAAAGAAATCAGAAAATACTGACACACACGTCCTCTAATAAAATATAAATTGCATCAGTAGATATTTTTAAATATAGAAAGGATAATAAGGTAACAGGGACTAGCAAAGTCATACTAGTTATGAGTAAATTCAAATAGGCAATAATAGTATAACTGTAGTTAGAAATATAGCCAATTGAGTAATGACTAATAAGAGGAAGAAAAAATGTGAAAGGAAAATACATACTAACCAGAAAATAAAATGTATACCAAACTAATAACACAGTAGCAAGGCATTTTATATTTTGCTGACAAGAGCAAAGCAAATTAGGGAGGTAAAACTGTTTAAGATTAAGATTGTACATTAGAGAGGAATGAAGAGAAAAGTAAAAGTATTTAAAATATGTCTTTCTAATGAAAAACCTGGTGATGAATAACTCATCTGCCTTTCAGTGAAGTTTGAAAGAAAAGAAAAACACAGCAGAAATGAAAAGCAAAACAGGGCTTTAGAACTAGGAAAGGTTAAAGATAAATAAAAAGAATGTAGATCAGGATAGATATAAATGAAATGAACAAAATAGAATGTCAGTTATTATGCTAAATGTGGATTTATTGAAACTTTATTCAGAATAGATTCATATGGAGTGCTTTGGTAATGGTGCCCTTGGGGATCCTAAGGAAACTTTACAAGACTCATGGTGATACGGAATCACATGGAATGGGGATGACCATTTGTTGGAACTTGGTAATTTGGGGAAGATCTAAGGAGAGATATTATCTCATTTCTCATCAAACTGTTCTCTTAATTATTTGAGGTCTAAAGGCTTAATATTAACTGGCTATTGGAATTTTATTATATTATAGTATAGCATACTGAATTCAATCTTCAATGCCCTTTTAAAATCTAAGGAAAAAGAGAATTACCCTGAGGTCCGTGGAATTACCTAAACTCCCAGCATATATTTTAACCACTTGAGTAGGGAGAATATTTTACTTTACTCTTTCTTTGGTAAAATCACTCTCATTTTTGTTATCTGTCAGGATGGAAGGAGATGGCATCCTCATATTTGGCCCATGTAACACAAGCTATATTCTTTTATGAGAAAAATAAACTCTAAGATCAAATAAAGATTTATAAAATCATCCCATAACAAGGTTAGCATACTGAAACTCAAACAGATTACTTGTGAGAGATAAACATTTTTAAAAATCCTACAAAAAGGAAATTCAAATCTAAGTAGATATATACCAAATGAAAATGAAGAAATCATATATAATGACACAAATATTCAAATTGGAATTAAAAGTCAAAAGCATTAAACAGGGAAAAGAACACCTAAGTATAAAATTTTAAATCCAGGAAGATATTAAACTCTTAGAAATCAATTATAGAAGCCAAATATATGAATGAAAATTACTTTGAAATATAAGGAAAACTTCATAAAAAATAAATTTAGTTGGTGATTTAATTTACAGTTTTCAGAATGTGATGAGACAAATATCTAGGAAAAATAAATATACAGCATAACATTTTAAAACATTAAATATCTGTAATTTTGTTTTATGTAGAGAATACATATTTTTTCATATACTCACACATCACTTACAACACCTTGCCATAGTCTTCAATAAAAATACTCTTGGGCCAGGGATTTAGCTCAGTGGCACCACCTCTGAATCCCAAGCACAAGGTCGTGAGTTCTATCCCCAGCCAGTACCCCTCCAAAAAATACTCTTTAGTTCAAAAGAGGTAGATATTTTATAAGATACAATTCCATAAACTTTCAAATCAAGAGTAGGAATATGATTTTTAAAGGTTTATGCATTGAAAAGATAAATAATTACCAAAATATTCATAATAAGCTAAAGGATATAAAATATTAATTTTGTATAAACAAGAATAATAAAAACAGAACAATTTGGTAAAGCAATGAGAACTAGGAAGAATATATTTATAGATATAACATTGTATATCTATTCATTATAAAAATTCAAATGGAAGTTAAGTAAATTAAATATTTAATAAATTTAATAAAGCATTAAATAAAAGCAATTGAGAAATTAACTGCTGTTAAGAAATAAGAAAGAAATGAAAACTAATAGAACTGCATAATGAAATCAAATTATTTTTAAAAGAAGAAGAAATCTTGACAGCATAGTTAATGTGAAGAGAGAGAAGCAAAATTTACAGTGATTTTAATTATCATTTAAGAAATTGCTACTGGTCCATCTAGAACCATTCTGAACTTTTTTTTTTCCTTAAATTCTTTTATTGGTACATTGTAAGTACACAATACATTTACATTTATCATTGGGTGCTTGTACCTGTACATGATATATCTTGGTTCTTATTTTTCCCCCATTATCTGTGCTCCCTTCGCCCCCTCCACCCTTCCCTATTTACATAGACTTTGTTTCCATTTTTTTTTCTTTTCTCATAATTTTTTCTTTCCCTTCTTTCCTTTCCCCTTCCCCTCCCACCACCCCTACCCTCTTGGACCTTTTCTTCCTATTTCAAAGTATCAATTATTCATTTTAATCCTTATTTACACTTTGTTTCTCACACTAGAGAAACTATTCAGTATTTACACATGTGTGTCCTATTTATTTCACTTAACAGTATGGCCTCGATATGCATCCATTTAGCTATAAATGTCTCTAGTTTGTCATTCTTTATAGCTGAGTAGCACTCCATTTCATAAAAACACCACTTCTTCTTTATCCATTTTCCAGTTGATGGGCACTTGGACTGTTTCTAAGCTTTAGCTATTACAAACTGTGTCGCTATAAACATGGGTGCACATATATCACTGTGGTATGATTCTTTTAATTCTTTGAGGAAGATACCCAGCAGTGGAATAGCCCTAGTAATTTGAGGTATCACCATACTGATTTCCACAGTGGTTGCACCAGTCTGCACTCCCACTAACAATGGAGCAGTGTTCCTTTCTCCCTACACCCCCACCAGCATTTGTTATTGGTTGATTTCTTGATAACAGCCATTCTTTCTGGGGTGAGGTGGAATGTCAGTGTTGTTTTCACCTGCATCTCTTGAATGACCAGTGATGTTGAACATTTTTTCATGTATTTATTTGGTGCTTTTACTTCTTTGTCTTTACTTCCCTTTCCATAGTCACAATCTTGTGGAGAGTTCTAAATTGTGAATCTAGGTGGATTTAAACAAGCATTGAAAAAAACTGAGTCACCTTGCAAAGATTGGTTTAGCCATGGACATACAGCCAATTCTAGAAAGTATGAAGTAAATAAGATAAGTTTATATGGCTTGTGAAAAAATGTTAAAATAAGACACTGAATAGGGCTGTTTTATTTTCTACCAAGGACATTGTAAACTTTATGAAAAGCTGGAAAACCTTCCAGACATTGTGGGAATCGCTGCAAGACTGTTTCACAGATTCTTGTGCATGCACAAGCATCATGAGTTGGGAATACACTTCAAATACACACCTGTGTCCCACTCCAGCCAAGAGATTTTTAGCAGAAAGTGTTCTTGAAACAAGCACATCAGGGGCTTCTGATACATGCTGAAATTTGAGACCTAGTACATTACAGAAAGAGCACCATACTAAGAATGGTTGAGGGGAAACAGAAACTGAATGTCAGTAACTTTGTTGAGGTATTGATTTAATCAGACTTCTGCCTTTCTTATCTTGAGATTTTCCTGACTTATTGCCTTAGAATCTTAACTTATAACTCATAAATAGAAAAAGGAAATCCTAGCAATGAAAAACTAAAATCATGCAAAAAAGTTATAGTGTAATGATAATATATTTTAAAAACCTATAGGAAAATATATTCTTACAAAGTATAATCTAACAAATTTTTACAAGCAGAGGTGAAAAACAAGAGAATAATAATGAAGTGGTTAGAAAAGTGATTAAAGCTTCATCATGAAAAGGAAGACAGAACATTGTTTTTAGCAGTTAAAGAAAAGGCAATTTATTTTAAATATTTTAGATTATAGTAACAATTTAAATTTAGTATGAACTAAATATTCTAATAAAGATATTTCAGATTCACAGTCACTTATAAATACAAATAGAACATGCCAAATATATTGTCCTATTAAGTCAAGCAATTCATGAAAACAACATAATATGATCAGTTAGCTTTGATTCTAGGAAATTCACTTCAAGGAAAAAAATTAAAATTTGAAAACTATTACATTAGTTGAAGAGTGCCATACTGAGAAGAAAAACAATTGATAAAATGCAGGATTAATAGTAATATATTAAATAAAATAGAAAAGAAGAATAGTAACTAAAAAGGATATAATCATCAAACTTTAGGAGACAAAATCAGATATCTTGAAATATTGAAGGCTTTTACCGTTACATTCATGAAGAAAAGAGTAATGGTTCTTTTCCTTCATGATGAGAGAAAAATGTTACATATTTTGATAAAAATATTGCCAATAGCTCCAAGCCTGTGGCCTCGGCTGGTGGCTGGAGCTCTGGCCGCAAAAAAGGTGGCCACGTGGACACCGAGGCGGAGGAAGTATTTGATGATGTATCACCTGGGAAGCCAAAAGAAATCCAAGAACCAGATCCTACCTATGAAGAAAACATGCAAACTGAATGAGGAAATAGATTTGAGTATTTAGTAAAGCACACAGAGCTGTTTGCACATTTCATTCAGCCTGTGGCTCAGAAGACTCCAACCTCACCTTTGAAGATGAAACCAGGGCACCCATGAATAAAAGAGGATGAGAAGCAGAACTTGCTCTCAGTAGGTGATTACCAACATGGTAGAACAGAGCAAGAGAAAGATGAAGAACTATTAACAGAAAGCTCCAAAGGAACCAATATTTGCACTGGATTTGAAGACTCTCCATCATATGTGAAATGGGATAAACTGAGGGATTATCAGGTCCAAGGACTGAATTGGCTCATTTCTTTGTATGAGAATGGTATCAATGGTATCCTTGCAGATGAAATGGGCCTGGGCAAGACTCTTCAAACAATTTCTCTTCTTGGGTACCTGAAGCACTATAGAAATATTCCTGGTCCTCATATGGTTTTGGTTCCTAAGTCTACATTACACAACTGGATGCATGAATTCAAGAGATGGGTTCCAACCCTTAGATCTGTGTGTTTGATAGGAGATAAAGAACAAAGAGCTGCTTTTGTCAGAGATGCTCTGTTACCAGAATGGGATGTATTGTAACATCCTATGAAATGCTTATTAAAGAGAAGTCTGTGTTCAAAAAATTTAACTGGAGATACTTAGTTATGGATGAAGCTCACAGAATCAAAAATGAAAAATCTTGGGCTGGGGATTTAGCTCAGTGGTTTTGCTGCCTGCTGCGCAAGCGCAAGGACCCGAGTTTGATCCCTGGTACCAACAAAACAAAACAAAACAAAACAAAACAAAACAAAAGAAAAACCAAAAAATGAAAAATCTAAGTTGTCAGAAATAGTGAGGGAATTCAAGACTACAAATCGACTATTATTAACTGGAACACCTCTTCAAAACAACTTGCACTAGCTCTGGTCGCTTCTTAATTTTTTGTTGCCAGATGTGTTCAACTCAGCTGACGACTTTGATTCCTGGTTTGATACGAACAACTGTCTTGGGGATCAAAAGCTAGTAGAAAGGTTTAATATGGTTTTGTGTCCATTTGTGCTTCGTCGAATTAAGGCTGACGTTGAAAAGAGTTTGCCTCCAAAGAAAAAAGTAAAAATCCGTGTGGGTCTCAGCAAAATGCAAAGGGAATGGTATACCCAGATATTAATGAAGAATATAGATACACTGAACTCAGCAGGGAAAATGGACAAGATGAGATTATTGAACATCCTGATGCAGTTGAGGAAATGCTGTAATCATCCATACCTCTTTGATGGAGCTGAACTTGGTCCACCTTATACAACAGATATGCATCTAGTTACCAATAGTGGCAAAATGGTGGTGTTAGACCTAAGTTGCTCCTTAAATTAAAGGAATAAGATTCACGAGCACTAATCTTCAGTCAGATGACAAGAGTATTGGACATTTTAGAAGATTACTGCATGTGGAGAAATTATGAGTACTGTAGGTTGGATAGACTCACATGATGAGAGACAAGATTCAGTCAACACATACAATGAACTGAACAGCACAAAGTTTGTTTTCATGTTAAGCACACACTCTGGTGGTCTTGGCATGAATCTTGCTACTGCTGATGTAGCAATTTTGTATGATTCAGATTGGAATCCCCAAGTAGATCTCCAGGCTATGGACCATGCACATAGAATTGGACAAACCAAGACTGTCTGAGTGTTCCACTTTAAAACTGATAACACCGTAGAAGAAAGAATAGTGGAACGTGCTGAGATGAAACTCAGGCTGGATTCAATTGTCATTCAACAAGGGAGGCTGGTGGACCAGAATCTGAACAAAATTGGGAAGGAAGAAATGCTGAAAATGATTCGACATGGGGCAAAACATGTATTTTCCTCAAAGGAGGGTGAGATCACTGATGAGGATATCGGTGGTATTTTAGAAAGAGGCTCAAAGAAGACTGCTGAGATGAATGAAAAGCTCTCCAAAATGGGTGAAAGCTCTCTTAGAAATTTTACAATGGGTACTGAGTCGTGTGCATAACTTTGAAGGTGAAGACTATAGAGAAAAACAAAAGATTGCATTCACTGAATGGACTGAACCACCCAAACGAGAGAGAAAAGCTAACTAACTACGCTTTTGATGCATATTTCAGAGAAGCGCTTCGTGTTAGTGAACCTAAAGCATCCAAGGCTCCTCGACCTCCGAAACAACCCAATGTTCAGGATTTTCAGTTTTTTCCCCCACTTTTATTTGAATTACTGGAAAAAGAAATTCTGTCCTACAGAAAAACTATTGGGTACAAGGTACCTCGGAGCCCCGACTTCCCCAACGTGGCATAGGCCCAGAAAGAAGAGCAGCTCAAAATTGATGACGCAAAGCCCCTTAATGATGAGGAACTAGAGGAGAAAGAGAAGCTTCTGACACAGGGATTTACCAATTGGAGTAAGAGAGACTTCAACCAGTTTATTAAAGCTAATGAGAAGTGGGGTCGTGATGACATTGAAAATAACAGCAAGAGAAGTGGAAGGAAAAACTCCAGAAGAGGTCATTGCATATTCCCCTGTGTCCTGGGAAAGATGCAATGAGCTCCAGGACTTAGAGAAGATCATGGCACAGATTGAAAGGGAAGAGGCAAGAATTCAAAGAAGAATAAGCATCAGAAAAGCACTTGATATGAAAGATTGGATGGTACAGAGCACCTTTTCATCAGCTCTGAATATCATATGGTATCAACAAAGGAAAAAACTACACAGAGGAGGATTGTTTTCTGATTTGTTTGCTTCACAAGCTTGGATTTGACAAGGAAAATGTCTGTGATGAATTGCGGCAGTCCATCTGCAACTCTCCTCAGTTCAGATTTGATTGGTTTCTTAAGTCCAGAACTGTGATGGCACTCCAGAGGCGGTGTAATACCTTAATTACATTGATTGAAAGAGAAAACAGGGAGCTAGAAGAGAATGAGAAGGCAGAGAAAAAGAAACAAGGACCAAAGCGTTCAACACAGAAGCATAAAATGGATGGAGCACCTGATGATAGAGGAAGAAAAAAGAAGCTGAAACTATGAATGCATATTTGTTTCATAATCACTAACTTTAAAGCAATAGTTCTTTAATTTACGTGTCTTCATAAGATGTACTGTACAATGCTCAAATGTTATGTTATTCAGAGACATCAGGTTCATGTGTTTATTGAGCTAGAAATATAGTATGTACTTTCACTTTTTAAAATGGAACATCTGTGCTGAAATTTTTTTATCATTAACACTTGAAGCAATAAAATAGGCTTCATTTATTAAAAGAAACTTGCCAATAATGTTTTACTCTTTTGTAAAGATAATAACATTACAAATTCTAGAAAAATGCAAGTCTTTTGTCAAATAATTTAACAAAGTAGCATACTTTTTAAGGTAATTGGATATAAGAAAAATACAAAAATAGTTTTGTAACTGTATTAAAAGCTGTATGCAAATAATAATGCAAATGCAAACACACACAAATTAGTAACCAAAAATACAAAAACTTAAGGCATAAATCTAATTAGGAATGTCTAGGACTTACAGAAAAAAATCAATCAACTTTTAAAGACTTTAAAATTACAAGAAGATTTTAGTTCATTGCATGGTTAGAAACCCTGGTCTAATTTTGACCTTTGGGATGTGGATAGTCAGTTTTCCCAGGACCATTTATTTTTTTTTCCATTTAGTTTATTGGTACATTTTAGGTATACAATACAGTTACAGTCATCATTGGAATCTTGTACCTTTACATGATATAGCTTGGTTCTTATTTTTTTTCCCCATTTCCCAGCCCTCTTTTCAACCCCTCCACCCTTGCCTATTTACAAAGACTTTGTTTCCATGTTTTTCCTTTCCATTCTTTCCTTTCCCCTACCCCTCCTACTTCCACTACTCTTTTAGACATTTTCTTCCTATTTCACAATATCAATTATACATTTTGATTCTTATTTACACTTTTAGTTTTTCACACCAGAGAAACTATTCAGTATTTATACATGTGTGACCCAGGATCATTTATTAAAGAGGCTATCTTTCCTCCAGCAAAAAGATTTGGCTCCTTTGTCAAAAATAACATGGCTCAATGTGCCAGGAATTATTCCTATGTCTTAGGCTCTGTTCTATTGATCCACAAGTCTGCCTTTTTGCCAATACTAGGCTGTTTTTATTATTATAGCTTTCCAATATAACCCGAAGTCCTGCACTGTGATGCCTCCTTGACTTTTCCTTGTTTGCCACAATTACTTTTGCTATGCTAGGTCTCTACAACAAGAAATGGAATCACATCAAATTAAAAAGCTTCTGCTCAGCAAAGGAAACCATTAACAGAGTGAATGGAATTGGAAAAAAATAATTGACAGCTGTTCCTCAGGCAAAGGACTAATATCTAGAAGATATAAAAAACTCAAAAGAAGAAAAAAAAAAGGCCGGGGATTTAGCTCAGTGGTTTAACCGCCTGCTGCGCAAGCACAAAGACATGAGTTCAATCTCCACTACCAAAAAAAAAACCCTCAAAAAATTAGAACACCCAAATTTAGAGACTTAGTTAAAAATTGGCATCTAAAATGAATAGACACTTCTCAGATGAAGAAATACAAATGGACAATAAATAAATGAAAAAATGTTCATCATAACTGGCCATTTGAGAACTACAAATGAAAATAATACTGAGATTCCATCTCACTCCAGAAAGAATGGCTGCCACCAAGAAATCAACCAATAATAAATGCTGGCCAGGCTGTAGGGAGAAAGGAACACTTCTCCACTGTTGTAGGGACTGAAAACTGATATAACCACTATGGTAATCTTTATGGAATTTATTCAAATTGCATTTGACCCAGATATTCTTCTTCTAATCATCTTCCCAAATGAGTTAAAGACATCATACCACAGTCACATATGCATGTTAAGTATATAGAAGTGTAATTGACAATGGCTAAATTTTGGAAACAGCCTATATGTCCATCAACAGATGAATGGATTAAAAACATTTGGCATTTATACATTACGAAGTAGTATTCTTTATACATTTATACATTACGAAGTAATGAAATATTCTACCATGAAAATGATAAACTTGAGTCATTTGTAGGAAAATGGATTCACCTTCAGACCATAATATTAAGTAAATAACTCAGAGTGACCAGCTTAAATATCACATGGTTTCTCTCTTATGTGAAAAACATATAGATGACAGATAATTGGAAATAAAAAGTATTGTAATCCACCATGGACAATGTATCTAAAAGTTTACCTTGACTTAATAAAATTGTCTTAAATGTTTTATAAGTTCTTTAGCCTATTGCTCTGGTTTTCAGTCTGTATATATGAAAATTAATTTTATGATGTCTTATAAAATAAATAAATAAATTTGATGCTGACCAAAGGAAAAGAGGACAGGGTGGAAGAAGGAAATTGAAATGTGTTGTGTACTGTAGCAATAACTTACATTGAATGTAAGCATTATGTACTGCAAACATGTAATAATAAAAGTCAAAATAAAATTTTGAGAAGAAACTGTTATATTATTTTCCAAATGACAAGATTTAATTTCAAGGAAGAAAACACCTGAAAACATAAATATACACACATTCCATTAAATATCCCTCAATATAGTTTTCTAGCTTCTAATATTAATTAGTGAGACCACAATTTCATTTTTAAAAATTCTCATTTTTTAAAAATGAGAAAGGAAAGCAAAGACTTATAGGGACTAAATTTAAACAATATTAAATGTTTTATGCAACCTCTAATCATAACATGGAATCTAATCACCTAATCTAATCTAATCTCTAATCATAATATAGGAATATTGAATTAGAATCATGTAACCAAATGTATAGTATGTAAAATTTAATGTAGAAATAATTTATATTTCATTTCAGCATATAAAGATGCTTATGTATTAATAATTAAATCTTAAGTAGTTATCTGAGAGTAAAACTATGTTTTATTTTTCATTTTCACTACTATAAGTAGATTATTCTAAACACATAAATTTTTTGTAGTTTTAAAAATTATAAAATCATAAATATTTAATATACAATCTCTAAAATTTAAATTTATTTATATTTTGGATTCTTTTTATTGGTACATTTTAGATATACCTGATAATATTCATCATATAAATTTTATAACTGTACATGACAGATCTTGTTTCTTTTTTCCCATTCTCCTTGTCTCCCTTCAACTAACTCCTTTTCCTCTTCCTATTGACAAATTCTTCTATTCTCCTATTCATATTGTTTCCATTTTTCCTTCTATTCTTTTCTTTTGTTGTCCCTTCCTTCCTGTCCCCTGCCCATTCCCTTGTTCCCCTTCCTATTTGAATATTTTCTTCCGATTTTCCAATAATTACTATACAGTTTTTCTTACACTTTCAATTTCTCACAACAGAGATAAAATGCAATATTTAAACATGTGTGTCTGATTTATCTCACTTAAGAGAATGGTCTCAAGGTGCATACATTTCGTAGAAATGACTCAAGCTTATCCTTCTTTATGGCAGAGTAGTACTCCATTGTGTAAAAAAACCACATCTTCTTTATCTATTTGTTGGTTTATGGGCAATTGAACTGTTTCCAATTTTAGCTATTATAAAGTGTGCCACTATAAATATGAGTGTGCATATATCACTGTGGTATGATGCTTTTAATTCTTCTAGGAAGATACCAAGAAAGAGAATAGCTGGGTAAAATGAAACCTCCAGTTTTAGTTCTTTGAGAAATCTCCACACTGATTTCCATAGTGGTTGCAGCTGTCTACACTCCCACCAACCATGGAAAAGGGTTCCTTTCTTCCCACAGCCTCCCTAGCATTTGTTGTTTGATTTCTTGATAGCAGCCATTCTTTCTGGAATGAGATAGAATCTCAACATCATTGTAATTTGCATCTCTTGGGTGACCAGTGATGTTGAACATTTTTTCATGTATTTATTTGCCATTTCTACTTCATCTGAGAAGTATCTATTCTGTTCAGATGTCCATTTTTGGATTGGGTCTTTAAATTTGGGGGGTCTGATTCTGTTGAGTTCTTTATACATTCTAGACATTAGTTCTTTCAGGAACAGGTGGCTAAAATTTTTTCTCACTCTGTGAGTGGTTTCTTTTGCTGTGAAAAAGATTTTTAATAAGATGAGATCCCAGTTGCTGATTCTTTGTAGTATTTCCTGTGTGATTGGGGTTTTGTTCATAAAGTCTTCACCTACACCTGTGTCTTCAAGAGTTACCTATTATATCTTCCAGCAGATTTAGGGTTTCTGTTTTAATATTTAAATCTTTGACCTATTTCAATTTTAATTTAGTGCCTGGTGAAAAATATGGGTATAGCTTTAATTTTTGGCGTGTAGAAAGCCAATTTTCCCATCACTATTTATTAAAAAACATTTTTTCCAGTGAAGGTAAACACATCAAAAATTTAAATGAAAACAAAAAATTCAAAAAAATGCTAGTACTTTAAAACTTAGTTATAATTCCCTTTTCCGAGAGAGAAAAGGAATCCACAACTAACAAAGAAGAAAAGAAACATCTTGGGGAATGTGAAAATTTTCAAGTGTGGAAAATTATATAAAATAAGGTAAGATGGTAGCCATTAAAATATTTGCAATCTGCCAAAGGAAAACTATTAATAACTATGATTTTTAAGATGGTCTAAACTGTAAAAAATAGTAAGAAATTTTAGAGAAGAATCTGAAAAGAATATAAACAGGAAGCTCACCATAAAAGTTAATAGCTTTAGAACCAGTTAAGAAAATGCAAGTGAAAATAACACATTAGAGTGCCAAAAAGAATATTCATCATGCTAATAAGAATGTAAGGATATTAGTCCTCTATCTGAGGAGTAACTGCCAAAAATGGTTTTCCCATTCTATAGGTTGTCTCTTCACTCTACTAATTGATTCTTTTGCTGTTCAGAAGATTTTTTAGTCTTACAGAATCTCATTTTCTGATTCTTGATGTTATTTCATGTGCAATTGAGGTTCTGTTTAGGAAATCCTTTCCTACACTTGTGGTTTCAAGTGTTTTACCAATTTTATCTTCCGATAAATGTGACGCTTCTGTTTCAATCTTTGATCCATTTTTATTTTAATTTAATATATGGTGAGAGAGAGAGAGATATGGATCCAGTTACAAATTTCTAAACACAGCATCACTTGTTGAAAATGTTATCTTTCCTCCAACATATCCTTTTGTCAAAGATCAAATAGCTGAATCTGTCTGGCAAAGTTTTTGTATTCTGTATTCTGCTCCATTGATCCATGTGTCTGTTTCTGTTTCAGTACCATGCCATGTTTTACTCTTGCCCTGTAGTATAACTTGAAGTCAGGTGTTGTACTGCCTCCTGCTTCGCTTAAATGTGGCATGTGTACATAATTGTATAGTATTTAGTCATAAGGAAGGATAAATTTGAGACTTTTTTAGGAAAATAGATGCACCTGGAAAATATAATATTGAGTGAAATAAACCAGACATACAAGCTTAATTACCATATGGTATCTCTAATCTGAGGAAGGCAAACTAAACAAAAAGAAAAATTAAGAATGGCTAGAAAGGAATAAAGGGATGAATCTGCTGCAGTATGGAAGTAGTCCAAGGCAACAATGCAAGGGGAAAAGAGGAGGGGAAAGGGGAATAAGTAGAATAAAGATATCTCATGTACAGGAAACCAATAACTTCAATAAATGTAAACATTATATGCCATAAAAGTAAGCTAAGATTAATAATATCAACAGAAATAAAAATGAAGAAAGAGGAATTAGAGGAAGAAGAATGGAGGGAGTGCAGGGAAAGGGAATGGGATTTCAAAGAGAAATGAGCTGTGTTATGTCCATGAACCCACTTCCCAGATGATTGTAAAATCCATGTATTACAAACATGTACTAATAAAATAAGCCAAGAAAAAGAAAAGAATGTGAGGATTTTCATATAGTCTTGAACTTTTGAATTACTATGGCATATTTGGTAAAAACAATATTAAAAGTATGCATAATATTTTCTTTCATGAACATTTGTAATGCTAGCTGGTGGCAGCAAGATTACTTTTTGCAAATATATATTTAAATATATACAAAATATGTAAGTATATATATGTAAATGTATAATATACTTCTATTGGAAAATACAAACAATTTCTTGAAAAATAATTATCTCAGTTTTTTCATACTATGTTATGTAGGATTATTTCATCTGTATTGCTTAATATTTATAGTTCTAGAAAATTTATTCAATTTACCATCCTTCCAAAGTACTATCACTTCAGTGCCTCTGATTTCAGTGATACCACAAACCTGATTACTATGTTTATTATTGGGTCATCTATGAATAATGAAATTATGACATGATATCCTCCATTTCATAGAGAAAATGGAACACACCCATTCCATCTTCCAAATTTGAAATCTTTTCTGTGATACAGATGCACAAGTGTTTCCTTTACTAAATTAGTGATTCTTTCAATATGAACATTCCACTAGATAATTTACAATGACAATGTTTTGCTACACACTCAAAATATATTGGCTAATAAAATATATATGAGAGACAATGTAAATATTTTATAAGTGAAATTTTAACCATATGTTTTGTAAAGAAATTAATATAAATTTGCTATATAAATTAGCTTAATTGTAAAAAAAATTTAATTCCAATTGGCACACAACTGGGATGGTCAGAAACATATATCTTATTCACATTGATCCTGTAGGAAATTCTGAAAAGGAAATTCTCCTTTGAGTATAAGTGACTCATGTAATCATAGCTGTGTCTCATCTGATTAGGTTAATAGAGTGTCAGAAATTATGTACATAGTAAAGCTATTGAGATAATCTCAATGTGCTCAAACTGCTAATATATCTCTTTCATCTCAGCATTTTCCAATTAAACGTTTTTCCCATAAATTTCTTAAAATAACACAGACAATAAAAAAAAATGGAACTCATGATCTCTGTGTTTTGCAGCTGGAAAAGTCATTAGAAAGTAACATTTTTGAGACTAACACTTTTTAAAATAAGACACTGAATACTGAACTACAACATGAAGAAAAATTCTTTCTAAACATGATGTACACATTAAAATTCTATTTTGGTTAATTAAATAAAATACATGTATAAGTTATGTAGATTATTTCAAAAGAGCTAAAATCATATTTTTTTACTGTAAAGTGAAGTTTTTTCTTCACTGTGTTCAGTCAGAATAATATTTTGGTGTTTTTACTGAAATATTTTTTCCAAATTCCTTCACTGGAGTCCAGGATTGGTTCTGAGGATCTGTGTGCTTGGTTATTGTCTTCAAGGAAAGCTGGGAAGTTCTGGACAGTAGAGTTTCTGCCAATAGATTGGTAAATTATCAAACATATTGACCTATGGCATATACAGACCAGTGGCACCCATTCTATAGTATTTTCTGCTCCACATACTTTAACACTATTCACCAGGAATAGTAGGCTCTTTTCCTGATACTGCCCTGAGTGAATATCTTATCTCTGTTAATATTCTTTAAGCCTTAAACAAAAATTCAATTTCATTGCCTAATATCTTGGCTACACTAACTTTTAGCTAAAAGGCATGTATATTGAGTTAAAATGTTTGTTGCCCAATAGGTAGAATAAAGTTTTAAGTATAATAGGGTTACTTAGTCTAACAAGTAATTAAGAAATATCTCATTAACATACATTAAATTGTACATCATTTATCTTCATTTTTCTATGAGTATTTGTCTTATTTTCATTAGAATATATAAGAACCTTCTGGTGTTACTTATGTACCTGTAAGACAGGTCTATTTTCCTTCCTTCCTTTCTTTCTTTTCTTTCTTTTCTTTTCTTTCTTTCTTTCTTTCTTTCTTTCTTTCTTTCTTTCTTCTTTCTTATATGGAATTAGTATACAGTAAGAAAAGAATTTTGGCAGAAATGATTTTAAATTCAGCAATAATTGGTAAGGTTCTTAAATAATTTGAACTGGCAACAAGCAAAGACAACTAAAGTAACCACATTGGTATATATCAACTTTGGATGCACATGAAATGTTTATTCAATATTTATATGGAAGAAGCTCTCCAAGCAGAGAAAACAGTTTTTATACAGAAAATTTATGTATGGAGAAATGGGTATTTAGTGTAACTAATGTCTGATTTCTTCTGCTAGAAATCATAAATTCTTAGTCAAACTTAGTCTTGCAGTGTACCAGAGTGCTTTTCTGAGGTGAAATGGTAAAACACTGGGTTAGTATTTTGTCATTCCTTTTGCTTTTATTGCTCCAATCTGATTTTTAAACTGTTCTCCTGCAGATGACTCTATTCCCACCTTTGGTTCACTGTTGGATAATCAAATGATCTAAGGATTTTTTCACAGCAGTAGTGCAGCTATTAGCCCATGAGTATCTTGTAAGAACCAGGGAAGACATCCTTCCACACTGGACGCCTACATGGTGACTCCACACATTCATTTCAGGCAGTCTTCCTTCATCTTTAATATCTTCCTTCATAACGATGTCTTCTCAGAGCACATATCATGTAGAAACATCTTTTACTATTAGCCTACATATCTTCTTTAGACCTCACTTACAATTAGCATATACAGTATTCTATATTATTTTTTTGTAATGGAGAATTAACTTTTATGGATAGCTTTTCCTATATTTTAACTTACAAATATTTTTCTCATTTTTAAAATCTTTGAGAAGTCAACGCTAATGATACACAAATTTTCCAGCCTCAAATACATGTTTTTTATTTAAAATAATTCTATTGAAATTATTCCAACTGAGATAGTTAAGGACCTCTATATTTGGGCACTGGTGTGGGACATAGTTGTACAAAAAAATACAGCATCAGGTGCAATAGACTCTTACCCTTTTTGGCCTGGCATATTTAAATAGACTGGTCACAGCACCCTGATCAAACCACAAAATTTGAAATAGGAAGAAAAGGTCCAAAGGGGAGGGAAAGGGGGAGGGGAAAGGGAAAGGAAAGAAGGAAAAGGAAAAATTGTGATAGAAGGAAAAATGGAAACAAAGTCTTTGTAAATAGGGAATGGTGGAGGGGGTGGAGGGAGGACAGGGAATGGGGAAAAAATAAGAACCAAGTTATATCATGTACAGGTACAAGCACCCAATGATAAATGTCAATGTGTTGTATAGCTAAAATGTACCAATGAAAGAATTTAAGCAAAAAACCAAAAAACAAACCAAAAAAACCCCGGAATATTTTCATGAAATGACAAATTGTGGCTAAAGAAATAAAAACAAATAAGCATTGTAGCTGCACTTGCTATTATTCACTTTAAAAATCACTAATGTTGGAGATCACACAGCTGGGAAATACCTTATTACTCCCCCCCCCCCCATGCTTAACTGTAGATACACCTCTGGAGTGTGGTTATGGTAATCATTGCCTACTTAACCATTCAAGGACCTGAAAGATTTTTGATGTTTTTGCTGAAACACTGACTTTTCACCAGGGACTACAGATGTCTGATGGGTGACTAAAATGGGATAAAAGGCATGGTATCTCTGTTTTACTTTTGTTTCTGTCCCCCATGAGTTGTCTTAACTCTTGAGTCACATTTTCAACTCTGTACCTGGACATGTTATTTAGCCTATTGAGCATTGCTTTGTGTTTTCTAGCCCACACTTATACGCAGCAGCTAAAGCACTGAACATTCTTCAGCCCTATTCCAAGGCCAGGATATTTATGCAGGATGTTGATACCTGCAGTGAGAGTAATTCAGCAGATTCTGAACAAGGTTAACATGCTGTTGGCCTATAGGGTTCAATGATGGAATGCTCTGTGCAGGAGAATGGTCCCTATCTGGTGACTGGATCCTGGTTCAAAGGGCAGCAGAGGCAGCAGGCTGTTACTTTGGAGAACACTGAACACTGTGATCTGGAAGCATGCTACACTGTTACCCAGGTCAGGCAGCGCCACCTTTTTCCTAGGTGGTCTCAGAATTCTAAAATGGCAGGTCCAGCAGGCACAAAATGAAGACAGACAACACAATATTTATTCTGTGAAGACATCCTACTCAGACTATTCTTGTGCTGTGATTTTGAATGCAACTCTTTCCAAAAACTTGTCACTATCATCCTCATTTCTTAGGTTCTTTGATCCCTCAATTTTGCACTCCACTATTACTTCTTTCTTGCTGCTCTTAGATTCAAAGGAGACCTGGCCAGCAACCAATGGCTGTAGATGCCCACATGCAGTTTCTTTCCATAATATGGGATATACTTTAAGTCTGTGACTCCATGATTAGGATAAGTTGATACAATTGGTGTGTTTTCATCCTTAGAAATACAGTCCATCCTTGGTGATCCTTCAGGCTTTAATCCAGTTATTCTATTCATTTTCACAATACAAGGTTGTCCTTGGGAATAGCCAAAATCAGAATCATTTCTACCACTGCATGCTTGAAGAAATCAGGAAACTGATATGTAACATAAACTGGACCCTTCTGTTCAAAAAGTACATCAGTACAGTTGGTGAGATTCTTCTGCTCTTCTAAAGAATATGACTTTAGAAGCATCTTAGGGTTTTTAATGTACCCTTCATAGGAACTTGGATCAGATACACTAAATGCATATTCCAAATCAGTCACTAGTTTTGGAAAAACCCTAAGTCCTGGACTAGGAATCTGGTCACAATATTTTGGGATGCAGCCAGGAACCCATCAAAAACTAGGTAGAAGAGCAAGATCAAACTTTCTCCACTACAGTTAAGGCACTCAGCGTGGGATGGAGTCAGATTTCCAGAGCAGAGCATTTACTGAGGCATGACCCAGAATAGGAGCAGGTAATGGAGAACATGGCGCTTGGTGGACCGCAGCTCTTGGTGGACCGCAGCTCTTGGTGGACCGCAGCTCTTGGTGGTGCGCTCCAGGACCTCTCAGGTGGTCTGGTTGTACAAGAAGAGCTTCCACTCGGCCAGGCTCTCCTTGAAGGACTTCTCACTTTTCGTCATGGTGGGCAAGCTGGCGAGTAGGTGTGCGGAGGAGCGTCCCGCAGAGAGCAGCGCAGCGCGCGAGGGCGTCGGAGGGCGGCACAGGCCGAGGACACCTCCTCCTCACTGGGAACCTGTCATAGTATTTTTTAATAAAATACTGTTTTTCATTGTAATTTTTGGCCCAAATGGTCCTATGTATTTAAGTGATAAATTTCCTGAATCTATCAAGTTTTCCTTGAGTTTCCACTCCTATTAAAATGTTCTTAGAAAAGTATTTGAATATTTAAAACAGAATACAGTCTATTATAGACCCATCAGAGTATATTAACTTATAATTACCATAGTGAAAATTATCCTATTTTCAGTAAACTTATTTGTGTATCATTTTCTCACTTACAAAATAGTGATAGGATCTAAAAATACATTTTAAAACTACCTAAGAAATTGGCACTAAGTAAGCAGTGAATGGAACATTACACTGAATTGTATGACAATCTAAAGACAAAAAATATCTTATTTACAGCTTTCTGTGCTTTTCTGACTGAATTATAACATTTCTTATGATGAAGTTCATTGACTGACTTTTGTACACAGGACTCAACAATTTTAAAGTAACTATTTGTTATTCATTCCAGTCTTTCCTAGTTTTTTTTTTTTTTGGATTCACAAAAGGCAGAAAACTATAAATCAGCAAGTTTCCAGGATATTTTATACTTTATTCTCTTTTTAATCATCTATATTTTAAAAAATAATTGACATAATAAATGCTAAAATATTGAATGCTAAATAATGAATGCTAACATTTCTCCATGATATTTCTAATATATTGTAGAATTTTATTAATACAGTGTACACTGTAGTTCAGTGAAACAACTGAGTCACTTAAAGAGAAAAATGAATTTTCTGGAATCTTCTACAATATTTTTCAATAAATAACAGTAGAGCAAGTATAACAGTTTACAAATAAATTTCAACTGCAGTCTTGCTTTTGCCTTTCACTCAGAATTACTTGTATTCTGATGTTGAATTAATCATTGTCTTGTTACATAGCTTATGCCTTTAACAAGGTTCAAATTCAATGTGTTTACATCCTGGTTTCATTTCCTGTTTAGAGAAGCCAATATAGTGATGATTTCATGGTCAGAAAGACACATCCTTTTTTGTTGCTGTTTTCTGTTCACCTTTCTTTCCTTTAAGAAAATAATCATTGACTTCATAAGAACAAATACTGAACAAAGTTTTTCTGTAGTTAACCTATAAATATGATTTTCCTTTCCACTGTCAGTACTTCTCATTAATTGCTGTTTGGAAAGTCATTCACACAGAAACAAGTTATTCCACTGGAGAGAAAAAGAAAATTTCCAGCCAGATTGTAATATCTCATTTGCTGAGAACTGTTCTTCATTGTCATGCTCATTATCAAACAACTGTTATTTCTTAAAACCACTGTGTTGAATATGTAAAATTCTACCTATTTAAGAATTGATGAATTCATCCTACTTTCTCCCCAAAATGAAGTAACTTTCTCTTTATTTTTATATTTTAAAGACAACTTTTAATCTTTGTATTTTTCCTTAAATTGATATCATTTATGATATAAAACATCTCAGGAATTTCTCTTTCACTGAATAATTCATAATCAAAGTAAATGTCGTTTATTATTATCACTTCATTCTTCGCTTCATTCTGTGATATACTTATGTGGTTGTTAGCTTTCTGTTTATTCTACTTAGTAGCAAAAATTTTAATTGGGCTTCCAGCATTTGTAGCTTTTGTCTTTTAGTATGTTGTGTTTACCTTTTGGGCCACACAAAGTTTTATTAGATACCAAAGAATATTGGTAACTATAAGTATCTCAATTTTCAGAGAGAATTATAAATATAAATATTTGAAAACACAAAGAAGACATTTATTCAAGAGTCTTGTAACTGTTTTGTCCAGAAAAGAATAATATCAAAACATCATGATAAGTTCAGCTGTGAGTTATTTTTTTCCTTGAATACATTGCTGAGTTCAAAATAAAACTAGTTACAGATGACAGGATATATGTGAGGTACAAAGAGACATTTCCAACCCAAATCAGTATCTTTTTGTACAAAACATGGCTGCGGCTACTCCACTTCCCAGTTTTCATTTCCATATTAGTGACTGTTATACAATAGAGATAACTGCTTTATTTATGCCTTCTATTATATTTTTTCATGTATTTCTTGGGTTCCTTGCTGGATTACTTTTCCTTCTTGTTCCTAGTCTCCATCACCAGTGCTAACGGTGAAATTATTTGGATGAGTAAATTCTGTGACATTTCTTATCCAAAAATTCTTGTAGGAAACGTAGAAATGTTTTTCACTAGACCTCTTTCATTACAAACTAGCCTCTTAGAGGTGGAGTCTTTTGGCCAAAGCTGTGTAGGGGCTGGCAGTGAAGGCAGGCCCAGAACATAAGGCTCCCTCCTCTGTTACCACAAGTGACTTCATTTCCCATAATTATGACAGCACACACCTCCTCCCTCTGCCAGGCTTGTTTTCAGCTTTGGCAGAGGTACTTTGTCTGATTAGTTTCCAGTCAGCTATCAGGGTTCAGCAGTCATCTCAAAATGTATCTGTCTCATGAGGTTTGTGCTTGTCAGCAGCTACCTTTTCTATTTCACTGTCATAGTTTTCAGAACCCTTAAATACACTGTGAAGATTGACACCAAGAGATAGTTTCACAATATGGAAGAAATCCTGAGAGAAAAAGTTTATAGTTCAATGTGTGACCCAAAGAGAGATTTGTTCCATATTATCAAACAAACTTACTTGGATTCAAGGTACGGGAGTAAGACGATTGAGAAATGAGTAACTTGGGTTATTAAAATACGAATTCTTTTGCTCCTGGCTGAAGAGACTTGTGGAGAAGTACAAAGCCTTTGTTAGGAAATGTTTGCTCTGAGCCCTACTAATCACAGATGACAAAGACTTCCCATTGACTTCAAAGAATCTTTAGCTTGGCTCGGGTGTTGAGAAAAGGGGAAAAAGGAGCCCAAGATCATTGTAAATCACAGTAATCTTCCCTGATAATTCACTTAGCTGAGTAAAAAGAACAACAACAAAAGGAGAGATACTTTAAAATTCATGGAAATAAACTTGAGAATAAAAGAGGGACATTAGATGAAAAAGTATTTCCTTGGTCAGTGGTTTTTATTTTGTTAATTTTGTTCTACTTTCAAGAGCCACATTTCCAAGGCTTGGTAAGTTTATTCTGTGAGCTTCATCTAACACAGGAAGAGAAGGGAAAGGAAAGGATTGTCCCATAAAATATCTATGTGTGTCACCTAGGATGATTATTTTATTTGCAAAATTAGTTATTGTTCTTTAGAACTGGATTAAACATTATTGTACTATACATTTAATTTTTTGGTCACTTTATTCCTTTATAAATGCACTAATTAAATTCTCTAATAGATATGAACTTCATATATCTACTTTACACCCTTTACATACTGTTTTTAAATATCTATATGTACACACACATGTACATAGAGTATGTGACATCTATGAATATAGATATTTACATACAGCATATATGCTTATGCAGTGTATATGTATAATATGTAGATATATATTATTCAAAATAAGAAATTGATTTATAAATAAACTAATATATTTGGTACAGAAATAATAGATTTACATAAAAATAAATCTAGTATAGTCCAATAATATACATTTAGACTTTACATTTAATATACATTTATTCTTTAGAATTTTGTTATATATGTCAGTTTTAGTTTATAATGAAGTGGAATGCTATGATCTATAGTAACGTACATAATTATAATTTCCTTGAGCAAAAATTTCTATTATCTTCCCGTATATCTCCCATATGAAATATTTATTTCTTTTTTTAAAATTAATTTCATTGGTACATTTAAGGAATACAATATAATGACATTCATCATTGGAAATTTGCACCTTTATATAATCCATCTTGGTTCTTTATTTTTCCCCATTCCCCTGGCATCCTTCAACCCCTCCAACCCTCCCTATCTACAAAGACTTTGTTTCCATTTTTTCTCATATAAATTCCATTCACTTCTTTCTTTTCCCCTACCCCTCCCAATTCCACCTGCCCTTTGCAGCTTTTCTTCCTATTTCACATTATCCATTATGTCTTTTAGTCCTTATTTACACTTTCAGTTTCTCACACTAGAGAAACTATTAGGGATTTACACATGTGTGTTCTATTTATTTCACTTAAGAGTATCGCCTCAATGTGGATCCATTTAGCTATAAATGTTTTTAGTTTTTCATTCTTCATGGCTGAAAAGTACTCCAATTTATAAAGTAACCACATTTTCTTTATCCACTCTCCAGTTGATGGGCAATTGGGTTGCTTCCAAGTTTTAGCTATCATGACTTACGCTGCTATGAACATAGGTGCACATATATCAAAGATACCCATCATGGGAATAGCTGGGTCAAGTGGTACTTCCAGTCCTAGTTCTTTGAGGTATCACCATACTGATTTCCACAGTGGTTGCACCAGTCTATACACCCTTCAGCAGTGGAATAAGGTTCCTCTTTCCTCACAGCCCTGCCAGCATTGGTTATTGATTGATTTCATGAGAGCAGCCATTCTTTCTGGGGTGAAGTGGAATCTCAGTGTTGTTTTCACTTGTATCTCTTGAATGACCAGTGATGTTGGATGTTTTTTCATATGTTTACTTGCTATTTCTATTTCTTTGTCTGAGAAATGTCTGTTCATTTCAGATGCCCATTTTTGGATTGGGTCTTTAAATTTGGGAGGTCTGATTTTTAAAAATTCATTATATATTCTGGATAGTAGACCTTTGTCTGAGGGACTGCTGGTGAAAATTTTTTTCCATATTGTGGGTTGCTTCTTCACACTGTTGGTGGTTTCTCTTGCTGTGCAGAACATTTTTAATAAGAAGAGGTCCAACTTGTTGATTGATTGTGCTAGTTCACGGGCAACTGACGTTTGGTTCATAAAATCTTTTCCTACAACAATGTCTTCCAACCAGTTTAGTGTTTCTGTTTTAAAATTTAGATCTTTAACTCATTTCAATTTTATTTTAGTGCATGGTGAGAGACATAGGTCTGGTTGTAGTTTTTGGCAAATTGAAACCCAATTATTCCAGCACCATTTATTAAGGAGGCTATCTTTCCTCCAGGGAGGGTGTTTGGCTCCTTTGTCAAAGATGAGGTGGCTAAGTGTATCTGGAGTTGTTTCTGCATCTTCTAATCTGTTCCACTGGTCCTATGGTGTGTTTCTTTGCCAATACCATGCTGTTTTTATTACAGTGACTTTGTAGTATAGTTGGAAGTTGGGTGCTGTAATACCCTCTGCCATGTCTCTGTTACCTAGAATTGCTTTTGATATTCTAGGTCTCTTCTTATTCCAAATGATTTTTGGATTGTTTTCTCATGGTTGGTGAAGTATGCTGTTGGGATTTCAATTGGGATTTCATTGAATCTATATAGCAGTTTTGGAACTATGGCCATTTTCACTATGTTGATCCTCCCTACCCAGAAGCAGGAGATGTCTTTCCATTTTCTGATATCATCTTCAATCTCTCTTTACAGTGTGCTATAGTTTTCAGAGAAGAGGTCTTTGATTTCTTTTGTTAAGTTGATTTCTAGGTGTTTCAGTTTTTTGGATGCTATTGTGAAAGGAATTGTTTGCCCTACTTCTTTCTCAGTGAGTCTGTTGTTCATGTAGAGGAAAGCTACTGATTTTTGTGTGTTGACCTTGTATCCAGCTACTTTACTGAATTTGGTTATTAAATCTAGAAGACTTTTGGTAGAGTTCTTTGGGTCTTCTGTATAGAGTGTCATATCATCTGCAAATAATGACAATTTGACTTCTTCATTTCCTATCTTTATTCTTTTTATTTCTTTCTCTTGTCTAATTGCTGTGGCTAATATTTCCAAGACATTATTGAAAAGGAGTGGTGATAGTGGACATCCTTGTCTTGTTCCTGATTTTACTGTGAAGGATTTCAGTTTTTGATCATTTCGTATGATATTGCCTGTTGGTTTTTCATAGAGGCTTTTTATCAGATTGAGGTAGAGACCTTCTATTCCAAGTTTTATAAGGTTTTTCTGATAAATGTGTGTTGGATTTTGTCAAATGCTTTTTCTGCATCTATTGAGATGATTATATGGTTTTTGTCCTTCGCTCTATTGATGTATTGTAATATATGTATTGATTTGTGGATGTTGAACCATCCCTGGATCCCTAGGATGAATCCCACTTGATCAGGGTGTATGATCTTCTTGATGATCTTCTGCATTCTATTTGCCAGTATCTTATTAAGGAGTTTTGCATCTATGTTCATTAGTGAGATTGGCCTAAAGTTCTGTTTTTCAGTTGGGTCTCTGTCCGCTTTGTGGTTCAAGGTGATGATTGCTTCCCTGAATGAATTTGGGAGTACTGCTTCCCTTTCAATTTCATTGAAGAGTTTAAACAGTAGAGACAGTAGTTCCTCTCTAAATATCTTGTAGCATTTGACAGTGAAGCCATCAGGACTCGGGCTTTTCTTAGTTGGTAAACTTTTAATTACATTTTCAATTTCATTGATTGATAGTGGGTTGTTTAGAATTTTTAGGTCTTCTTATTCAACTTTGGTAATTCACACATATCTAGGAATCTGTCCATTTCTTCTGTATTTTCCACCTTATTGGCATATAGATTCTCAAAGTAGTGTTTATGATGCTCTGGATATCTTCTGGGTCCATTGTAATTTCACCCTATTCATTCCTAATTACATGGATTTGGGCCTTTCCTTTCCTTTTTCTGATAAGGTTGCCTAAGGTCTTGTCAATTTTGTTTATTCTTTAGAAGAACCAACTCTTTGCTTCATTGATTTTTTATATTGTTCTCTTTATTTCCATTGCATTGATTTCTGCTCTAATCTTTATAATTTCCTCCCTTGTATGAGCTTTGGGTTTGTCCTGTTCTTCTTTTTCTAGAAGCTTGATGTTCAAGATCAAGTTGTGTAATTGAGTTCACTCTATTTTCCTAATACGAGTATTCACTGCTACGAATTTCCCTCATAAGATTGCTTTCATAGTGTCCCATACATTCTGATACGTTGTATTGGCATTGTCATATAATTGTAGGAAATTCTCTGATGTCTTCTTTAATTTCCTCTGTGACCAATTGTTTATTCAAAAGTGTGTTATTCAATTTCCATGTGTTCATGAAATTTTTGCAGTTTCTTTTGCTACTGATCTCCAGTTTCATCACACTATGGACTGATAATATAAGGGGAGAACTTCAATTCATTTGCAATTACTTAAACATGTTCTATGAGTGAGTATGTGGTCTATTTTGGAGAAAAATCCATGTGCAGCTGAAAATAACATGTATTCTGATTTTCTTGTCATACCTGATGGATTCGTTCTGCTGTGCTTCCTGGGGTTGTGATTCTAGTGTTTTTTTCCCTGGGATATTTAAAAAAAATTTTTGGAGTGCTGATTTGGCATTCATGGAGTTTCTGAGGTGCTCCTTGTCATGAAAGTATCTTATTTCTCCATCCATTTTGAAAGACAGTTTTGCAAGGTACATCAATCTCGGTTGGAGTTTGTTTTCTTTAGGGGTGAAAATATATCACTCCATGCTCTTCTTGCCTTCTGGGTTTGTGTTGAGAAGTCTCCTGTGATTCTGATGGTTTTTCCTTTGTATGTGCTTTATTTATTTTCTCTAACTACTTGCAGAATTTTTTCTTTTGTTGGGGTTCTGGAATCTTAACTATAATATGCCTATGTGTAGATTATTTTTTTATCATGGCTAGTTGGAGTCCTCTATGCCTCATATATCTCTATGTCAAGTTCTTTTCCCCTATTTGAGAAGTTTTCTGCCATTACTTCTGTGAACAGTTTTTTTTATGTCATCTGCACTTTCTCCTGTTTCTTCATTGACTCCAGTCAGTCTGATGTTATTCTTCTTTGCATCATCTAGCAGCTGCTGGATTGGTTTCTCATTGTCCCTTACTATTTTTAAGAAATTTTTCTTTTCCTGGTCACTAATTGCAATCTTATCTTCTCTATCTGAAATTCTATCCTCGAATTGGCTCATACTGCTGTGTAAATGTTCATTGGTGTTTCCCACCCCCATTAAGTTTATTGGTACATTTTAGGTATAAAATACATTTACATACATAATTGGGACCTTGTACCACCTACATGAGTATCTTGATTCTTATTTTTTCCCCTTTTCCTGCCCTCCCTTTACCCCCACCACCCTTCCCTATTTGCAAAGAC
>NW_004624761.1:9049709-9069819 GCF_000247695.1 Heterocephalus glaber
GTGATAAAAACAGCATGGTACTTGCAAAAGAACAGACCTGAGGATCAGTGGATGCAGGAGCAACTCCAGACATACTCAGCCACCTCATCTTTGACAAAGGAGGCAACCACCATCATTGGAGGAAGGATAGCCTATTTAACAAACGGTGTTGGAAAAACTGGATTTCAACCTGCCAAAGATTAAAACTAGACCCATGCCTATCACTATACACTACACTGAGATTGAAGTGCATTAAAGATCTAAATATTAAAACAGAAATACTGAAGTTGCTGGAAGATAAGTTAGGTAGAACTCTTGAAGACACTGGCATAGGAAAAGACTTTATGAACAAAGCTTCAGTAGCATGGGAGCTAGCACAAAGAATCAACAACTGGGATCTCATCTTATTGAAAGGCTTCTGCCCTGCAACAGAAACCACCAACAGAGCTAATAGACAACCTACAATGTGGGAAAAATTTTTTAATCTTCATTTCTTGATGAATCCCCATACTGACTTCCACAGTGGTTGTACTAGTTTACATTCCCTCTAACAATTTAGAAGTATTCCTTTTTTTCCTGCGGCTTCACCAGCATTTATTATTTGATTTCACGATGATAGCCTTTCTTTCTGGAGTAAGATGAAATCTCTTTGCATTTCTCTAATGTCCAACATTTTTTGTGCATTTATTGGCCAATTTTAAATCTGAAAACTATCTATTAATTTCAGTTACCCATTTTTTGCGTGGTATTTTATTTGGGGGGCCTAATTTGTTTGAGTTCTTTATATATTCTAGATATAAATCCTCTGGCAGTCTTTTTTGTCCCATTTTACAGGTTGTCTCTTCACTCTTTTGGGTATTTCCTTTGCTGTGCACTAGTTTTTTAGTTTGATATTATTCAATTTGTTGATTCTTGATATTATTTCTTTTTTTGCTTAAATTATTTTATTGGTACATTTTAGATATACAGTACATTTACATTTATCATTGGGTGCTTGTACCTGTACATGATGTGTCTTGGTTCTTATTTTTTTCCCATTACCTGTGTGCCCTTCATCCCCTCCACCCTTCCCTATTTACATAGACTTTGTTTCCAATTTTTTCTTTTCTCATATTTTTTCCTTTCCCTTCTTTTCTTTCCCCTTCCCCTCCCACCTCTGCTACCCCTTTGGACCTAAAGTTTGGAAACAGCCCATGTGCCCATCAAATGGAAACTGGATAAAGAAGATGTGGATTTTTTTAAATATAAAATGGAGTACTACTCAACCATAAAGAACGACAAGTTAGAAACATTTATAGCTAAATGGATACATATTGAGCCCATACTCTTAAGTGAAATAAACAGGACACACATGTGTAAATACCGAACAGTTTCTCTGGTGTGAGAAACTGAAAGTGTAAATAAGAATTAAAACGATTGATATTATTTCTTGTGCAATTGGAGTTCTGTTTAGAAAGTCATGCCTTTGCCTATGTTTATTAAAAATTTTATCTTCTAGTCAATTAAGCATTTCTGTTTTAGCGTTTAGATCTTTGACTTATTTTTATTATAGTTTATTTAGCTGAGATATATGGCTCTATATTCAATCTTCTGCATTTGTATAGTTATATTTTAACACTATTTATTAAAAATATTATCTTCTCCCAGTGTATATTTTTGGCCCCTTTGTCAAAGATCAGAGAGGTGAACGTTCCTTGGGATTTTTTTGCTTGCTTTCTTCTGATTCATTGATCCATGTGTTTCTTTTTGTGCCACTACCATTGTGTTTTTATTGCTATAACTCTGTAATATACTTTGAAATCTATGAATGTGATGTTTCCAGCTTTGCTCTTGATGCTCGGGATTGCTTTTGCTCTTTGTGGTCTCTTCTTGTTCCATATGAACTTTAAGATAGTTTTCTTTAGTTCTATAAGGAATACTGTTGATATTTTGATTGGGATCATATTTAATCTATGCACACTTCTGTTTGTCTTTGTATTCCTGTTGCATGGAATAGTGTTTTCCATCCTTTGATTTTTAGTCTATGAATGTATTTTTGCATTAAATGTGTTGCTTGCATACTTCATATGGTTATATTTTGTTTCTTGATTCATTGTATCAGTATGTCTCCTGATTTGAAAATTAAGATCATTCACATTGAGAGTTATTACTGAAAGTATTGAATTAGTCTTGTTATTGCATTTTTCTCCTGTTTCTGATTAACTTCTCCCCTATTACTTATCCTGGGTATATTCATTACCTTAGACCTTTTGGCAATGTTAACTTTATGGTCTCTAGGATATTTTTGGAGTGTTTGGAGGTCATAAGTTTTTTTAGGTGATCTTGTCATAAATCCTATTTTTCCATTAAAGTTGAAAGATAGTTTTGTAGGACATATTAGTCTGGGTTGGAAGTTGTTTTTTTTTAGGGTTTGAAGCACTCCACTCCAAATTCTTCTGGCCTTTAATATTTTGGGTTGAAAATTCTGCAGTTATTGTGATGGTTTAATTTTAGAAGTGATTTGTTGCTTTTCTCTAACAGCTTTTAAGATTCAGTTTTTGTGTTGGGCTTTTGGGATTTGCATATGGTATATCCTGGAGAGGCTCTTTTCTGATTATGGTTATTGTGAGGTTATGAATGCCTCGCTTCTTGGTATGTTCAATCTTTCTTCATATTTGGAAAGTTTCCTGCTATTATCTATGTAAATATGTTTTTATGTGATTTGTGCTCTCTTCTGATTTTTCATTAATTGCAGATATTCTTAGATTAATTTTTGCATCATTGGATCTATTTTTCATTTTCTCTTTCTGTCTATAAGGTATCTTTGAATAATTGGTCACCGACCTCAGCCACATCTTCTAGTTGCAGCACTCTGGTCTTACATTGGTCACTTTGGCTGCACTTACATTTAATAGAACCTTTAATCTCTTGAATTTCTGTTTGGTACCTTTTAAGGACTCAAATTATTTTCTGTGTTGGTCATTCATGTTTTGTTTTGTTAAGCTCAACTAGCTTTTTATTAAAGTCTTCTATAAGTCTGCTCACTTTTTTGCTCACCCTCTTCATTATCTGGTTAGTTGTATCTTCTTTGAGTCCAAGAGGCATCTTAATAATCTATTCTTTTATTTCCTCCATTATCATTTGGAACCATTCAGCTGTGTCATTTTTTATTTTCCCCTCCCCTCAATTTCCCATGCATCAGCTTTGGAAGATTTGAGAGTTTTTAGAAGCATTTTATTGCCTTGTCCTCTCATATTTCTATTTTTTTGTTTTGTTCTTTTGTGCTAAGATTTAGACGTTGATTATAGTGGAAGACTTCTTGCTGGTATAGAGAACTTTTTAATTAGTGTCTGCTTTTCAGTGATGCACAA
Organism: Heterocephalus glaber; assembly: GCF_000247695.1. The sequence goes on from NW_004624761.1 coordinate 9,053,039, forward strand.
TGGATGTGGCAAACTGTAGGCCCTTGCCTCTGTCCCAAATTTCAATCATCTCCATTTATTTTGTGGGGAAGCTACAGTGTATTTAGATGCAGTGTTCTTAATGACAGAAGTCAATCCATACAGAGAAAACCAAATTAATATTTAAAAAACTATGCAATCTAGGCAATAATATCAGCAAAAATAATACAGTCAAAGAAAAACTTACAGTATTAACACGCACTAACAACTAGTAATGTACCAATGTTAAACATAGAAAAACATCTATAATTGTAATGCACACCATAGAAAGAAAACAAATATTGACACACAGTAAATATTAAATGCAACCACTGTAGCTCTACTAACATCAGAATAGCATTCAACAATAACAGCATATAGTTAATTTAGTATCTAAAGATTCATAAAGCTCAATGGTCATACTAGCAAAAATTGAAGGATTGAGGAGTCAGAGGGTCAAAGAAAGAAAAAAGTAAAAATAAAGGATTTTCTGAACGATCATACAATAATAAGAAAAAAATATCAAATAAAATTATAAGATAGCAGCCCAAATCTTAAAACTTTGAATTACTAATATACAGTTTGAACATCCCTAATTTAACATTCAAAATGCTCTGAAATCTGAAAATTTGGACGGCAAATATGGCACTCAAAAATGTTCCAAAATTTAGTGTACTTCAGATTTCAGATTTTTGAATTGAACATATTAAACTGACAAAAATTTATGCAAATATTCAAAAAATCTAAAACACTCTAGTTCCCAGTATTTTGAGGATACTCAATTTGCATTAATTTGAGAAATATTTGCATAGCTTTCATTTAGAATCAAATAATTTATTTGACATAGTTGCAGATACACATTCAGCTGTAAGCAATTATACAGATTTTAGATACATTGTATTTATTAGAATCTTCTTAAGCAGTAATACAATATTATAGTCAACACACTGACATTGATACAGTCAAGATATAACATACCTTCACAAAAAGTATCCTTTATTCTGTCCTTTCACTGGAACCACTCCCACCACCCTCAACCCTTAAAACATTAAGCTCTTCACCACTGCTATTATAATTTTGTCATTTCCAACATGTTACTTAAATTGTGCACTATGAATTTTGTGGAATTAGTTTTTTCCACTGAGGATAATTTCTAGAGAATTATTCTTTTGTCTTCATTGTTGTTGTGTTATAGTTGTGTCATTATTGCTTTCACAACACAGGATCTCTTTTTCATGACCCCCTAAAAGTTATATGTTGAAATTCAAACTCCTAATATGATGTGATTAAGTGATGTAATTTCTCTGATATAAACACAATTGAATGGTGAATGCTTCTTGTTTTGTTTTGCTTCCGTATGTTGACACTGAAAAGCTGTTTCTATAGTAACTGAATCATTGTACATTAGCTAATTTATATTAGTAAATTATTTTCTGTGTATCCTTACCTATATATTATTTTAGTCATTCTGATAGACATTACATTGTGATTTTAATTTTCATTAGTCTAAAGGCTAATGATGTTGAATATGTTCCATATGCTTATTTTGCATCAATATATACTCTTTGGTGAAATGTTTGTTGTTTTCATTTGCCCATTTTTAAATTGTATTTTAAAAATTGTTTTATTATTGTTAAATTTTGGAACTTGTTTTATATTCAAGATACTAGTCTCCTTTCGATATGAAGAATGAATGGATATTTTGTATTTGATTGCAGCTTGTCTTTTTATCTTTTTATCAAGTTCTTTCAAAGAGCAGAGTGTTTGTTAAAATCTACTTTATGAATTGCTTTCTACCACGGATTTTGTTTTAAACATCAAATATAAGAAATTCATACCTATCTAGTTCTAGACCCTAAAGACTTACTTTTATTTTTTGGAAGATTTTTGTCTTACAATTGCATTTAAGCCTGGGATCTATTTTGAGTCAAATTTTATAAGGTGTGAGACTTAGTTTATTGCTCACAGTTTGGTTTTGGGTATCCAATTGTTCCAATGCCATTTTTTCCAAAGGCTATCTTTTCTCATTGAGTGGAATTTGAATGTTTGGCAAAAATTAGTTTTCCATATTTGTGTGAACCTATTTTGGGGCTGTGTCTTGTTGTATTGATCTGCACACATATTTTTCTAATATCATACAGCCTTTATTACTGAATCTATATAATCAAAATTACATTCTAATTGCTTTCATGTTTTTTTTTCAAAATTGTTTTAGCAATGATAATCCTTTTGCCTTTTCTCACAAATTAAAAACTGATTTTATCTACATGTACAAAATGCTGATAGGATTTTGATATAAAATGTAGCATTAGTTAGGACAAAATTGTTATCCTTGCTATGATGAAGTATCTAATTCATGAACTCAGTCTGTTTTTCTCTTATTTATATTTTAAATTTATTTTATGAACACTTTATAGTTCTCAGTTTGTATGTAGACCTACATTGCAGTATATCCTTCTTTGACAATGGTAAATGACATTATATTTTAAATTTCATTAATTGTATTTCCATTGGCAGTATATACAAATAAAAGAGATTTTTATATGCATATAGCTTGCATCTTGTGATCCTGTTATTCTATGTATTGAGAGTGTTTTGTAGGTTCCACAGAATATTTTATGTAGCAAATTTTCTTTGAGCAAATACAGACATTATAAATCTTCCCTTGCTAATTTCTATGCCTCTATTTTCATCTCTTAACTTATCACATAGGCTTTAACCTCCAACACTGCTGATTAGAAATGATGAGAATGGATATTGCACCCTGATTTTAGGGGTATAACATTCATTCACTCACTGTTAAGTGTGATGTTAGCTAGATGATTTTGATTTTGTCTTCTTTATCATGTTGAGCAAGTTGCCTTTATTTTTTCTGAGAGTTTTTATAATGAATATAACAGTGAATAGCTTCAAGTGCTTCTGATAATTGCATTGGCTGATAGAATTATGTGATTTTTTTCTTCATTGTCTTGTTAGTATAGTGAATTGAATTACTTTTGAAATACCAAACCTCAGGCCAGGGATTTAGCTCAGTGGTTCCACCACCTGCCTTTCAAGTACAAGGTCCCAAGTTTGATCCCCAATACCAAAATAAATAAATAAATAAATAAATAAATAGCAAAATAATCAAACCTGCTTTGATTCTCTATAGTAAACTCCAATTTATCATATTATTTCAGTATATTTATATTTTCCTGGATTCTTTTCTAATATGTTATTAACATTGTTTGTATCTATATTCATCAGGAATATTGGTCTATAGCTTTGGGTTTCTTTGTTTTATTTTGTTTTGTTTTCTTGTGAGAACTTTGTTTGGATTTGAAGTATAATTCTGACTTCGTAGAATAAGTTAGACTCTGTTATTTTTCCTTTTTGTTGCGAGAGTTTCTAAATGATTGGTATTAATTCATCTTAAATGTTTGTAGATTTTACCAGGAACCATCTCAACCTGAAGATTTCTTTTGGTATTTCTTATTAAATTATCTTAATATTTATAGAGTGATTAAGATTAATATGACATTTCAAATTGTGTAAGTTGTGAATTATATTTTTCAAGAAGTGAACTATTTTATAAAGTTTAATGTGTAAAATTGCTCGTGATATTGTCTAATCTTTTTTATGTCTACAGGGTTTGGTAATGATATCTTTTTTTCATTCCTCACACTGGCAATCTCTCTCTCTCTCCCTTTGTCTTCCTAGAATTTGTCAATCTTTTGATCTTTCCAATTGAGCAACCATTTTCATCATGGAGATTTCTCTATTTTTGTTCTAAACCTCATTATTTTCTACTCATTATTTTCTTCCTTCTGCTTCTTTTGAACTTCTATCATTCTTCTTTCTCTAGTTTCTTGAGAAGCTACCTTAGATATCAATATGACACTTTAAAATTTTTCTTATGAACTTATTCTAAATTTATCTCTCAACACTGTATTAGTTTTCTCCTACAAATTCTGATATTTTATATTTTATATTTTCCTTCAGTTCCATGTATTTTTAAAAATTAATTTTATTGGTACATTTTAGGTATACAATATAATGACATTCATCATTGCAAATTTGTACCTTTACATGATACATCTTGATTCTTATTTTTCTCCATTTCCCTGCCCTCCCTTCAACCCCTCCATTTTGTTTATTTACAAAAACTTTTTTTCCTTTTTTTCATTTTCTCATGTTAAGTTCCATGTATTTTTTAAATTTATCTTGAGACTTTCATCTTGATCCATGGATTGTTTCTAATCAATTCATATTGTTTAATTTCCAAGTGTTTGGAGATTTTCTTCTTTCTTTTATAGTACTGATTTCTCCTTTGAATCTTGTTTCATCTGATAACATATTTTGAATGACTTCAATTAAATTTGATGAAATTTGTTTTTTGACCTAGAATTCTATCTCTTTGGGTACAAAATTCATAGACAATTAACATGTATGCCTAATCTACAGTAATTAGGTAGCTGTTATATCATGTTGCTTAGTGGACATGAGTTCTTATTCCCTGCTATTCTTTCATTTCTTCATTAATTTTTGAGAGATAGAATGTGTCAGAGTCTGCAACTATAATTATTCTTGTTTCTATTTCTTCAATAAGGTCTACCAGGCATTGCTTTCATATTTTCCAGATTGTTATATTTCCTTCTGGATTGACACATTTACCATTATATGTTATTCTTTTTTGCCTGGTATTGGTATTTGCTATGAAATACACTTTACATGGTGTTAGTACCGTCACTATACTCTTATAGTCTTATAGTCTATTTGATTAGTTATCCTTATATATCATCTCACATCCTTTTACTTTCAACATATAGATCATCTCTGATATTTATTACTTTACATTAATGCAAAAGTGTACCAAGCTTTCTATTTTTCATTTCAATATAGTATTCAATAAGTTACTTTTGATAGTCAACATTATTACAAAGCAGGCTTTGCATTAGATTACTGTTTTCAACTGTAGGCTCATGTAAGTGTTTTGACCATTACTAAGGTAGGCTATGCTGAGCTATTGGTGGTCAAAAGATTAGGCATATTAAATTTATTTTCAACTTATGATAGGTTTATTAGAACATAACCACATCATAAGTTGAGGTGCATATTTACTGAGATTGTTTAATTTTTAGAAAGTTTCCTACAAAGAGAATGTAATTGGGTCATGGTATTTAATTCATTCTTCTAATCTCAGTGAGTTATTTTTATTTTTTAATGTCTATGTTTTATGTAGTATCTGTTGCCATTTTCATTTAATATAATTCTTGTTATTTTTGTGATTGTGTTTTATTTTTTGTCTTGTTTTCTCTTTGCTTTATTTACTTTTAGTTATCAGTTTTTGTTTTCCTACTTTTCTGTGGGGTACTAGAACATTTTTTTATAATTCTATTTTGATTTATCTATAATATTTTCAATTTGTCTTATCTCATTTTGGCTGCTGTAGTAGAATAATATAATGATTTAATAAACTACAACTTAATGATTTATAAACCACAGAAATTTATTTATTTCACATAGTTCTGGAGGCTAGGAATTTCAAGATAAACTTGCTGGTAGATTTGGTTTCTTCCTACTGTATCCTCACTGAAAGAATTATGATCTCTTTAGTTATCACATGGATGCCATTTGTGAAAATGAGTATGTGACTTCAATGAACATCCCACCATCTATCCAAACTGGAGATACAATTTCAAGATGAAATTTGAGAGGACAAACTCAGTCACAGTATATCTCTCTGTACAACTATTTTAGCAACTGTTGTAGGTATTATTTTATAGTGGACAATTTTTATCATTCTATATATAAGTCTAAAGATCTTCTGTCTTCATGGTGCTCTTGTGCCCATACATTTAGTTTTTTTATTTCAGTGATTGCATTTTTTAATTCTAAACTTTTTCTTTGGTACTTTAGATTTCATATTATTTTTAAAACTTTTCCAAGACCTTACATATTTGTTTCAGGTGTATTTTAAATTGTTTTTGAAGTATTTTTTATTGGAAATTCTTTAAAATCTTCATCAACTAACTCTAACATCTGCATCTTCTTGATATTGGCATCTATTGACTTTTTTATTTGGTTTGAGATTGTTCTGGTTCTTGATATGTAACAATTTGTTTTAATGAAACTTGGATAGTTGGGTATATTACGAATGTGGAGCTTACTTTACTTAAACCTTCTGTTTTAAGTGGATTCCTTTGACACAAAACTGCCTCAAGAATTGTGTATGAAACCAGGCATGGCAGGGCACACCAGTAAACCCACCACTAAGGAGACTGAGGCAGAAGGATTGGACATTCAAGGCCAGTCTGGGCAACGTAGTAAATTTTTAGGCCAACTTGGACCAGAGTGAGAGCCTGTCTAAAAAAATGCAACCAATTAAACAAACAAACAAAAAAGAAAAAGAAAAAGAAAGAATTGTGAGATGTGATACTGCCTTTCTGCTGCCAGATAGGCATAGAAGTCTAGGTTCTTCACTCAGGATCCAGTGAAATATGAGGCCTTGTTCTTCAGTGTGTGTGTGTGTGTGTGTGTGTGACTTTTGCCCCGTAGTAAACTTCCAATAGTGTCTCCCTGGCTAGGAAGAGTAAGAATGCCTAAGTCCACTGACACCACAGTAGGGACTGGTCTCATTACTGGTTGGCAGTAGTGAATGTCCTCACTCTCCAGTAAGGCATTACCAAAGACAGGAGCAGGAGAGGAAACATATTATTACTAAGTGGGGACCAAGGTCCAAGTTACTTTTGTGTCTTCATGACACCTCACAGAAGTGGATAATTATGCCTGTTAGAAATAAATGTCCTGAGCCCTAAATGGCCTTTTCCTTTCAGGAGAAGGAAAGGTTGGGGACTGACAAGGTTTCTTCAGAGAAACAAAACCAGCAGGTTCATAATCTCAATGGATATGTACAATGAATTGTTTCATGCAGTCACAGAGACTGATAAATTTCTAGATTTTCAGTCAGCAAGCTTGAGACCCAAAAAACCAAGAAATGTTCTGCAGACCAACTTACAAAGCTGAAAAACCAGGAAAGTCATTAATATAATTTCAGGTTAAAAACAGGCAGGGTAGAGGCCAGAGATATAGTTCAGTGGTTTTGCCACCTGCTGCATAAGTGCAAGGGCCTGAGTTCAATCCCTGGTACCAAATAACAAAAAAACAGGCAGGGTTAAAATCTAGGAAAAGCAAATGTTTCAAGTCTGGATGCAGGAAAAAACAACTACAAGAAGAACAAAAATAAATACCATAGTGTAAAGGCACTCAGGGAGAAATTCCTTCTTACTCCAGTCATGGGAAAATAATCCTTTTTACTCTAGTCAGGCTTTCAGCTGATTAAATGAGGCAATCCTCTACTGGGGACAGCAATGTGCTTTACTCAGTCTACAGATTTAAATGTTACTGTCATCAAGAAACTTCTTGTGTGCATACCCAGAAAAATGTTTCAGCAGTTGTTTGAGTACTCCATGACTCAGTGAAGTTGACACACAAAATTCACCACCACAGTGCTGTTTTGTAATATGGCAGGGATGGAATCCTAGTTCCTGTACATTCCGTTTAAAACTTTTTCATTGTTGAGCTACAGAAAAGTATTTAGTCTTAATGTTTTTCTGTTCTGGTATGTTATTCCTTCTCCTGTTTCTGGCTACAGAGAACATCCTTTTGCTGTGGTTTCTACTGTCTGCCTGTTTGTATGATCAGGTGACAGGATCCAAATCAGAGATATATGAGACATAAGGAAAAGAAAGAATCTTACTGCTCTGTCATTTATTTGAGCCTTATATTTCCCATCTACCTTTTCCTCTCCAACTTTGAAAAACTGTTTCATGCATAACATTTAGGGTTTTGCAGGGTCTTGAAAAAATAGGAAATGAATGTCTCTTCCATCTTACTGAAAGAAGACTCTTGGGAAGTAATATTTTTAATTATTTGATATGCAATCTGATATGTGTTACAAGATCAAAAATCAGTTTTACAATTACCATACACGTTTTTGAACTGACATTTTATCCTCATTTTTGGTTATATTAACAAGAAAGTTGTCAAATTATCGCTTTAAACTGTACTTTGTGGGCACAATCTTTAGAAATAGCTTTATATGTAATTCATATCTGTAGTATTGAAAGTCAATGTCATTTTTTTCACCTCTTTGTCCCCATGAGACCTATGGAAACATTAGAAGTCAATTGCAGAAAGTTCTTCTGCTTACACACAAAAGCTATTCAAGAAGCAGATCTTATGTGTGGTGAATGATCCAACCTATAAATCCTTGGAAATATGCTTCTATGCTTTCATTTAAGAACCTTGAAATAAATGAAAATGTTTCAGTCATCATTTTTTCTAGATATGTTTATGCTTTTTGGAATATTCCTATGTTTTTACAATATATCTCTTTTAGCTGCAATTTTTTTTCTGTGTCAGTGTTGAGTATTAAAAAAGCAGGGAGAAAAATGTAGTTATCAAATGAATAGTTTGTGCCTGAAGATTTAAAACTCCATTCACAAATATTTAAATTTTATATCTACTTATACTTTAATTTAGAATTCACTTTGTACCAGGGTTAAGCTTCAGTATATTTCTGAACAGTGAATTCATTTGATACATTTAAAATACAACACTTGAAAATGCAGAACATAAAAATTTTATAATATAAAAGATAAGGTTTAAATGGATGATTTATTATAACATAGTCACTCTGTGGATAAAATCAAGTTTTAAAATACCAAAGTAAAATTTAATAGAACAATATAATATCAGAGTATTAGCTTACTATTGTGGCAATATCAAATATTACTTTCTCTTAAATGCCTACCATTATAGATGATAATTATTAAAACTGTTATTTAGATTTGTTGTTGAGACAATGTCTAAAATACCACTTGGTAAGTAGCATTAAAGTCACTCTCAGAATTGATTTTATATATTTATTTCTGATAGAAATATATTTCTAGAAGTTTGGAAGGGATAACAGTTTGGAGCTCCTTTTAGTTTGACATTTACTCATCATTTGTTGAAAACCTGCTGTAAATTAGACAAATTATGTCATTTAATCTTCACAACCTCCAAGTTCATGTATAATTTTTTAAGTGGAGAAAGTAAACTTTAAATTACTTTTTTGGAGAATTTTCTCATTATTGTACATCGTCATTCTAATTATTTTCTGATTTTTACTCAGAACTTTGTATAATAAATGCAATTTTTCTACATTGTTAGAGCTGCAAACATTTTTTAATTTTTTTCAATTTAGAGCGTCTAGTTCCATTTATTCATAAATGATGTTATTTTGATTTTTTAAAATCATTACTAGCTTTCATGTGCTTGGAATATTCCTTGCCTCCCAATTTTCATAAAATATTTTGTGACTAGTTTATGAAAGCTCATCTTAAAAAGAAGCATTTTTTCTTATCTGGTTTTTGTTAAAATGGGCTTTTTTATTATAGAAATATATGTTAAACATACATAATATATAAAATAGAAATACCATAAAATAATTACAATAAAATAGAATTACATATAGTTATGTAAATGAGAGTTATATGCATTGTATATAAATACACAGATGCAACATTTTCTAAATACTAGGGTGGAACATAAAAGATTTGTTTTAGTAAATTCTTCAAAGCTGTTATATAGAAAATTTCTTATGCCAGCAATGGTTGATATTGGGTTAGATATTTTCACCTTGAAATCATTGTAATCTTTATTTGTCTGGAACTCCAGAAGAACAAGCAACCCACATCCTAATGAAAACAGCCAAGTGTTTATCTACAGAGCTAACTCTTCCTCGAGCTGGACTTTAAATTGATCGTCCTGTGTTCCTTGACTCAGCTGAAATGGAGTAAGTGCCATTCTCTGGGCAACAATCCTTAATGTATAGAGATGTTCTTCAAACGACACATATACATTTCCTTTCCTTATCAACAAAAGCTTTATTTATTTTCCTTTGCATAACTTATGGGCATAGTAAATGCCTAAAATTTTTAGATTTAAAATTAATATAATTAATAGCAAAACTGTAGGACTTGAAAATTTATCCACTGAATTTCTTCCTTATCATTACTACCAGGAGCAGTCTGGACAGCATTTTTCAAACTCATTTTGTTTCATTTTCTGTTGTTTTGGCAGGGCAGAAATCTATACCTTTCCTTTGTTGATACAGATTTTCTGACTGTATCATTTACTTATGTTAACTTTTGTAAGTAGACAGAATCTGAGATTTAATGTTATTAGAAATTCCATTCCTATTCTGTTTTAACTTACAATTGCATTTCAGATGAATTGGTTTTTCACCACCAGGACTTTCCACTGACTGGAAATGTTTTGGTGAAGTTGTAAAATGGGGAAGAAAGTGAAGTTTATCTTTAAACTGTTTTTGTTGTATTGTTCCTTTTAATTTAGTTACAGTGAAAATAGTAGATATAAATTCACTTATCATGTGTCTACAGGATGTACAAGTGGGTTTAGACTTGTTTTAGAGTAATAGTCTCCAAACATTTTTTATATCTATCTGATATTAAAACTATAAGAACTGTGAAGTAATAACAATATGTTATCAATATCAAATTTTTTAACTCAAAGCAACAGAAAAGTAACAAAAAGTTTTGTGAGATAAAGGCAGTTCTAGTGGTTACTGCCAGAAATCATACTGGAGTTAATGGAATGTATATAATGATACCTCTGTTTTCCTATCAAGTTGTGAATCAATTAAGAAATAAGACACAAGTGAAACTTGTAGGAGTAAATTTGTTAAAAATGTGGAGTAGATCTGCAGTCAAATGCATCCTAAATTATATCCCGTTCATCTCTTATTCTCCTCACTTACATTGTTTTAATTCAGAAGCAGAATTCTCGGAAAACTTTGCATTAACAAAGAGAAAAGGGAGTTTACTTAAATTAAGGGAAAGTAAACAAATGCCTCCTGAAGACATGTGACCCTGAAAGAATCACAGAGAAAGGTCAAGGATTGAACTGCACGTATGAAATTTACTCTCCCAAATTCAATTTTATACACCTTAGGATTTTCATTCTCTTCTACACTTTTCTTTTATGAAGACTTTAGGAAATCTTGTTTCCACCCCCCCCCACCCCCCCTTCTTGGGAAATGGAGGAGTGAAGAATAATGTATTCTAAAAAAAAAAAATTTAGTTTAGAAAATTAAAAAAAGATTTATGTCATTTAACTTTTTCTTTTTTTTTCTTTTTTTTTGGTACCGGGGATCGAACTCCGGTCCTTGTGCCTGTGCAGCAGGCGGCGAAACCACTGAGCTAAATCCCCGGCCCCTCATTTAACTTCTTAATAAAACCCGAGACCAGTGTTGGCAAAACAGTTTGAACTTTTAATGGTAACAGCCCACTATGGCACCTATGCTATAGGTTCGCCAAAATTTCTTGAGTGATATACATCCCTAAGTGACATAATTTTCATTTCAATATGACTCTTTGACGATGACTTCTTAAAATTGTGGTAACCAGAGTACTGTAGGTAACTTCTGCATACTTGCACATCATGAAGGCATCAATCCAAGAAGAGGGTGAAATCTAGCCCTTTCTTTGCTTGTTTAACCTGAGGTTCTATTTTGAGGCTGAGTCAAAGTGGAGGAAAGGCTATCTTGTATTTAATATGCCCGAAAATGCTGCTTACTTTGGAATTAGGACAAACACTCTCTAGAAAAGATAGGGAAAACCCTGCTTGGAGAAAAGGAATTAAATAAAGATGATTATCTAAGAAACTTTTTAATTATGGGACTATCATTTGGGAGCAGATGGGACTTTCTGAAGCATGAAAAATATATCTCACAGATGATTGGTCACTATGTAATAGTAGCCTTGACAGTAAAGAACACTGTGATATTTTAAGCTTTATTGTTTTTTTCCCATTTGAGCCTTGGGTTGTAAACAATCCTGAATGCAGTGGCTATATGTTTTAATATTGAAACATTTCATGAACACTTTAGAATCTGAAAGAATAAGAGGAACAACTTCCTGTTAACATGAAACGCTTGCTTCCTTCTGAGACATCACCACTCTGCTCATATAGCATAATTATACCGCTTAGAAGGAAACTCAGAAACAAAATAAAGCTCTAAACTATCACTTTTCTGTAACTATTCTACTGACCTTATGCATGACATTAAAAGTCAGCTTTCATTATAGTAGACTTTTTTTTCTTTTTAATTGCTTGCATCTTTCTTGAAGTCATTAATATTCACAAATTTCAATCATTGCACTTACTTCATTTCCTTTTTTGAGATTCTTAGATGAAAGACTTTGTAAAGCCATAAAATATAAAGAATTATTTCCAGGTTGAAATACTTTTTAAAGTGGGATTTTGAAGTCTTGTTTTACATAGAATAAGCCTATCCTCTTTTGATATGTGACACCTGAAATATTACTTTTGAAAAAATGTTCTTAGGTTCAGGCCCTTTTGTCTCCTCTGATAATTGCTCAAATGTCCATATTTTACTTCACGTTTTGTTCCCTTGAGATTTCTCTTTCATTATAATCACATGCAAAATTCTGAATACAGAAAATATGTTTTAAATTTAAAGATTTATTTCAGAAACATTGCCCTTTGTCTCTTCAGAGGGCAGTGTTGAAAGGGCTATTTTGCATTTGTCTTCTTTCAAATATTTTGTTCCCTGAACCTCTGCAATTTAAAGTACTTCATTCTCTTCTTTACAATAATAGAGATTCATTTATTTGCAAGTTCTGGTAAAAAGGTACTTCTAGGGTTATTTTAAAGTTAAAATATATATGGGGACTGAATAATCTCATTTTTCAGACATTTTGAATTACATCTGGCAGAGCAGTTATATGAGTAGTTAATACCTTTCTCCAAAGTCATATATTATTCTAATTTTTTATATATTCCTTTTTCTTTTTTCTTATACATAAAATTTTTGCAAACCTCAGTGATATATTAAAAACAATTTTGCCTTAATTTCCAAATAAAGAGACTTATACCATTTAACTGTCAAAATGTGACAAAATATTTGTGATAAACAACATAAAAATAGGAACAGTTCATTTTGGCTCACAGTTTCAGTCCATAGTCACTTGGCCCCCATTGCTTTGGACCTGTGCTCTCCAAGTACATTTTAACTGACGTTTATGGTGGAGGAAGTCTATTCACCTCATTACCACCAGGAGGTGCTACAGTCCCAATATCCCCGACAAGGACACAATCCCAAGGGTTTAATTTTCTTCTACCATTCCTTATTCTCTAATAGTTCCAATACCAATAAAGTTACAGAGTGGACACCAAGCCTTTAGCCTATGGGCATATCAAGGACTCTTATGATCCAAAGCATAATATTTTATGATCTAATTCATAACAAATACTTCCATATGTTCTTAAATACTCCACCATCACAGGTACTGATTGTCTCTTTGTGAGCTGCTGTAGTCGAGTCTCATTGATTTTAATGTTCCAAGTAAATGGCACAAGTCACTTTATTTCCCATTAAAAGAATGACACTTTCTTCTCACTATCCTACTTCCAAGCCATCTCCAGGCACATGATTTTCCAGAGTGTTGTGGTCACATACGAATTAATGATGGTGCCAAAATTTACATGGAAATTCTGTTTGAAAGGTGCTTCTAACACTATCAGGCAAGTAACCTGATGTCTGAATGAACACCTCAGATGGTCAGAGAAATCTCTTCATTATGACTGTAGTCTTCACGCTTCTGCTGTTAAGATTGAGGTTTTTGTTTGTTTTTTTTTTCTCTCAGAGTCCTTTGAAAATCAACAGGGAGCATGAATTCATTTATCACCATCCCTAGATCTCTTCTTTGGTGAGAAAAATTGTATTCTTGATTTGAGTGCAACATTTCCAACATAACAATCTTTTAATTATACAGTCTTTGGGTCTCAGTTACTTTCTCATAACTGGAACAAAAGACTTGACCCCTATTAGTTAAAGCATGAAAAGTTTATTTTAGCTCACAGTGTAGAAATGTTTCAGTCCATGGTCAGCTGGCTCCAAGGCACAGTGCATGTCAGAGAAGAAAGAGTTCATGGCATGACAAGTGGGAAAGAGCAAGCTGCAGCACCTTTCCTTCTTCCTTCCCTTTTGTTCCATAGAGGCTTCAAGCCTATTGGTTGGTACCACCCACACCTAGGGTAGACCTCATCATTATCCACACCTAGAACTATACCAAAGCAATCAATGGAATAATCTGGTTCTCACATGCCCATAATCCAATATCACACATCCATGATCCAGCCACTCCACAAAGCTTCACCTATGAGCTCATTAGGCTTTGGGGGCATTTAGATATAATTCATAACAGCCCGTTGCCTTAAAATGCAAACCTATCCCTAGTAGACAGGGTCAAAGGGATTTTTATTTAACCAAACTATTCTCTTATTAACTGACCTGAAAGACACACCAGAGCAATGATTCCAGTTCTTTCTATTTCTGGGAAAATTTGCAAAAAGAACTCAGATTTTCCAATTTGCAGAACTGCTAACAAAATTTTTTCTGTACTTTGTGTATATCTTAACTAAATGCTATCCAGAGGCATCAGTTTCCCTATAGGTTTCTCAACCAGTTTTTTGTATTTTCATACAGGAAATTGTATTTCAGTTTCAAGATGATGCCAGCCACCTCCTTATCTTCAAACCAAATTTACACTCTATCTCTATCTTTTGTAAAATTAAATTTATTGTTATATTTTAGGTATACAATATAATGACATTCATCATTGGAAATTTGCATGTTTACATAATCCATATCAGTTCTTATTTGTTTCTCCATTTCCCTGTCCTCCCTCCAACCTCACACTCCACCCTACTTACAAAGATGTTGTTTTGATTTTTAATTTTCTCAGATTAATTCCATTACTTTCTTTCCTTTCCACAATCCCTCACACTTCCTCTTCTTCTTTGGACCTTTACTTCTTATTTAACAATATCTATTATGCCTTATGATCCTTATTTACATTTTCAGATTCTCATACCAGAGAAACTATTTGATATTTACATGTGTGTCCAATTTATTTCACTTAAGAGTATTGCTTCAATGTTCATCCATTTAGCTATAAATTCCTCTAATTTCACATTCTTTACAGTTGAGTAGTACCCCATTTTATAAAAATACACATTTTCTTTATCCAGTCTCCAGTTGCTGGGCAATTTGGCTGTTTCCAAGTTTTAGCTATATAAACTATGCCGCTATGAACATGGGTACACATATACTGCTGTGGTGTGATTCTTTTAATCCTTTTGGGAAGATCTCTAGCAGGGGAATAGCTGGGTCAAATGGGACCTCTAGTCCTAGTTCTTTCAGGTATCTCCATACTGATTTCCACAGAGGTTGCACCAGTCTGCAATCCCACTAACAGAGGAGCAGGGTTGCTTTACCCAACAGCTCTGTCAGCATTTGTTATTGGTTGATTTCTTAAAGCAGCCATTTTTTCTGGAGTGAGGTGGAATCTCATCATTGTTTTCATTTGCATCTCACAGATGACCAGTGATGTTGAACATTTTTTCATACGTTTATTTGCTATTTCTACTTCTTTGTGTGAGAAATGTCTGTCCATTTCAGATGCCCATTTTTGGATTGGTTCTTTAAATTTGGGAGGTCTGGGTTTTTTTTTTTAATTTACTTATACATTCAAAATAGTAGACCTTTGTCTGAGGAACAGCTGGTAAAATTTTTTTCCCACATTGTGGGTTGTCGCTTCACATTGCTGGTGGTTTCACTTGCTGTGCAGAAGCTTTTTGATGAGATGAGATCCAACTTGTTATTTCATTATGCTAGTTCACCTGCAACTGAGGTTTTATTCATGAAATCTTTTCCTATGCCAATGTCTTCAAGAGTTCTACCTAATCTTTCTTCCAGTTGGTTTTTTCTTTCCAGTTGTTTCTTTTTAATATTTAGATCTTTAATCCACTTCAATTTTAGTTTAGTGCATAGTGTGAGATAATAGGTCTAGTTTTAATCTTTGGCAAGTTGAAACCCAATTTTTCCCACAATATTTATCAAAGAGGATATCTTTCCTCCAGTGAGAATGTTTGGCTCCTTTGTCAAAGGTGAGGTTGCTGAGTGTGTCTGGAGTTTTTCTGCATCTTCTAATCTGTTCCATTGATCCTAGGGTCTGTTTCTTTGCCAGTACCATGCTGTTTTTATCACAGTAGCTTTGTAGTATAGTTTCAAGTGATACCTCCTATCTTGTCTTTGTTGCCTAGAGTTGCTTTTGCTGTTCTAGGTCTCTTCTTTTTCCAAATGAATTTTTGGATTTTTTTCTCAAGCTCTGTGAAGTACACTGTTGGAATTTCAGTTGGGATTGCATTGAATCTATATAGCAGTTTTGGAAGTATGGCCGTTTTCACTATGATGATTCTTCCTACCCAGGAGCCAGGGATGTCTTTCCATTTTCTGATATCATCTTCCATGTCTTTTTTCAGCATGCTATAGTTTTCAGAATAAATGTCTTTGATTTATTTCATTAGGTTGATTCTTATGTATTTCATTTCTTTGGATGCCGTTGTGAAGGAAATTGTTTCTCCAGTTGCTCTTTCAGTGAGTCTGTTGTTCTTCTACAGGAAAGCTACTGATAGTTGTATGTTGACCTTCTATCCAACTCAGCAACTGAATTTGGTTATTAAGTCTAAAAGACTTTTGGTGGAGTTCTTGGGGCCTTCTGTATAGAGTATCATGTCATCTGCAAATAATGACAATTTAACTTCTTCATTTCTTATCTTTATTACTTTATTTCTTCCTCTTGTCTAATTACTGTGGCTAATGTTTCCAAAACTATATTGAACAGGAGTGGTGATAGTGGACATCCTTGTCT
>NW_004624761.1:9074042-9085663 GCF_000247695.1 Heterocephalus glaber
TTTAGAATTTCTATATCTTCTTCATTTAACTTTGGTAATTTGTATGTATCTAGGAATCTGTCCATTTCTTTTGTGTTTTCAATTTTATTAGAGTACAGGTTCTTGAATTAGGCCTTGATGATGCTTTGGATTTCTCCTGGATCTGTTGTTACTTCACTTTTTTCATTCTTTATTGCATGGATTTGAGCATTTTCTTTCCTTTTTTGATAAGGTTGCTAAAGGTTTATGAATTTTATTTATTCTTTTGAAGACCAACTCTTTGATTCTCTAATTTTTTGTATTGCCCTCTTAGTCTCCATTGCATTGATTTCTGCTTTTATCTTTATAATTTCCTCTCTTACATGAGCTTTGTGTTTGTTATGCTCTTCTTTTTCTAGGAACTTGAGGTTCTGTATTAGGTTATTTATTTGAGTTCTCTCTGTTTTCCTAATATGGGCATTGACAGCTATGAATTTCCTTTGTAGAACTGCTTACATTGTGTCCCATAGATTTCTGTATGTTGTATTGGCATTATCATTTACTTGTAGAAACTGTCAAATTTCTTCTTTAATTTCCTCTGTGACCCATTGGTTGTTCAGGTGGGTGTTAGTTAATTTCCATGTATTTGTGGGAGTTTTGCCATTTCTTATGTCATTGATCTCCAATTTTATTGGACGATGGTCTGATAATGTACAGTGGGTAACTTCAGTTCTTTTACATTTACTTAGACATGACCTATGAGCTAGCATGTGGTCTATTTTAGAGAATGACCCATGTGCAGCTGAAAAGAATGTGTATGTTGATTTTGTGGGGTGGAACACTCTGTAAACATCTATTAAGTCCATTTGTTCAATTGCTTGATTCAATTCTAGAATTTCATTAATTTTTTTGTCTAGATGATCTGTCTAATTGTGATAAAGGGGTATTGAGATCCCCCACTAAAACTGTGTTAGAGCTTATTTGGTTTTTCATGTCCATTAATATTTGTTTTGTATAGTTGGGGGCATTCCTATTTGGTGCATATATATTTATGTTTGTCATTTCTTCCTGTTAGACTGTTCCCTTCACAAGGATGTAATGACCATCTTTGTCTCTCTGAATTAATTTTGGCTTGAAATCTAGTTTGTTTGAAAATAGAATTGCTACCCCAGCTTTTTTCTGGGTTCCTGTGGCATGGAGAACTGTTTTCCATCCTTTTACCCTCAGTCTATGAATTTCTTTTTGAGTTAGGTGTGTTTCTTGTATACAATATATTGTTGGATTTTGCTTCTTAGTCCATTCTGTCAGTCTATTTCTTTTGATTGATAAATTGAGACCATTAACATTGATAGTTATAATTGATAGATATTGACTCATCCTTGTCATGATGTTTTATTATTGGTGGTTCTTTTATTTCTTTTTTTTCCCCTTCACTTTAGTTTCTTACCTTTTCTGGTGGCTTCTCTCTGTTGTGCCTTATGGATTTGTGATCTTCATTGTCTCTTTCTAGGATATTGCTTAGGATTGTTTGGAGTGCTGGTTTGGTATTCATGAAATTTCTCAGGTGTTCTTTTTCATGAAAGTATCTAATTTCCCCATCGATTTTGAAAGATAATTTTGCAGGATACAACAGTCTAAGTTGGAAGTTATTTTCTTTTAGGGCTTAAAATACTTCACTCCAGGCTCTCCTTGACTTGGGGATTTGTGTTGAAAAACTTCCTGTGATTCTGATGGGCTTTCCTTTGTAGGTGATTTGTTTCTTTTCTCTAACTGCCAGTAGGATTTTTTTCTTTGGTTGTGATTCTGGGATCTTGATTATTATGTGTCTAGATGTAGATTTTTTTTTTTTTTTGATCATGGCTAATTGGAGTTCTATATGCCTCACTTGTCTGTATGTCCAATTCTCTACCTCTGTCTGGAAAGTTTTCTACTATTGCTTCTGTGAACAGTATTTTTATGTCAATTGTATTTTCTCCTTTTTTTTCATGGACACCTATCAGTCTTATGTTATTCTTCCTTGCATCATCTAGCAGCTGCTGGATTGATTTCTCATAGTCCCTTACTATTTTCAAGAAATCTTTCATTTCACGGTCCTTAACCACAATCCTGTCTTCTATATCTGACATTCTATCTTCTGATTCCCTTAATCTGCTATGCATGCCTTCAATGGAGTTTTTAATCTCCTGAATATCTGTTTGAATCTGTTTCATGGATTCCATTTCTTTCTTATGTTGGGCGATCATGGTTTCCATTTCTTTCTTATGCTGGGGATTCATAGCTTCGAGCATATTTCTTAGGTCATGTATTTTTTTTAATCTGTTTCTGTTCTAGAGCCTCTAATTATGTCTTTCACTCTGGTCACCATCTCTGTAGTTATCTGG
The DNA here is from genome assembly GCF_000247695.1 of Heterocephalus glaber. The sequence goes on from NW_004624761.1 coordinate 9,076,382, forward strand.
GAGATTATTTCTGATTTGAATTTTTCTAGAGCCTCATTCATCCATTTTGTTACTTCCTGTGCTATCAGTTCAGGGTGTCCAGGTGGTTGATTATCAGACTTTTCCACCTCATTTTCCCCAGAAATTTCTTTTCGTGGTATGGATGTCTGAGTTTGTGATTTGCTTAAATATTTTCTCATTTTTGTTTTTGTTTCTGCCAGTTATAAGTCAATGAGTCCAGTAAGCCCATCACAGACCTGTGAGATTCAGAAAGACTTCTGGCTTCAAGTCCCAAATTGAGCCCCCCCCCCCATCATGCAGGGCCAAACTCAGCAGGGCTCTACTACAGGTTCCTGCTGTCTTTCCCCTGAAGATAGCCCAGGATCATATGGGAGGTGTTGATCCCTCCAATTTAGCAAGTATGGCGGTTTGGTGTGCCCATATTGTAGAGGTTATCTTCACTTTTCCAGTGGGCTTGAGTTTTCATCAGGGAGCCTGAGAGAGGCCCTCTCTCTGCTGTTCATCTCTACAACTCAGAACAATGGCTTTTATGTGCCCCTGTGCCTCTGTAGTGTGGAACTTGGTAGGTGCACAGCCAAGAGACCAGAAGCGGTGGAGGGTGTTGTTACAGGTGCCAAGGTGGTGGCTGGTGGGCCTAGGGGGGTGTCTTCATGGTCTCCTGCATGCAAGTGGGTAGGACAAGCTGGATGGAGCAAGGTGCCACTACCCGCATCTGACCACAAGGCTAAACTGGCAGCCCATGTGCCTGCCTGTGGGGGCGTCCTCACAGTCTACTGGATGCAAGTAGGTGGGGCTTATGATTTTCTTTTTCAATTAAGTGTGTTTCTTGTATGCAGCATATTGTTGGATTTTGCTTCTTGACCCATTCTGTCACTCTATTTCTTTTGATTGGTGAATTGAGACCATTAACATTGATGGTTATAACTGATGCATATTGACTTATAATTGTTGTGACTTTTTGTTTTTGTTAGATTCTCCCCCTTTATATTTAATTTCTTGTTGCAGGGACTGGAGATTTAGCTCAGTGGTTTCACCGCCTTCTGTGCAAGCTCAAGGACCTGAGTTTGATCCCTGGTACCAAAAAAAAACCCAAAAAAAAACACACAAAAAAAATGCAAATTAATTTCTTGTTGCACCCGATGGATTCATTCTGCTGTGCTTCCTGGGGTTGTGATCCTCATTGTCTTTTCCTAGGATATTGTCTAAAATTTTTTAGAGTGTTGGTTTGGTATTCATGAAGTTTCTCAGGTGCTCTTTGTCATCAACGTATCTTATATCTCCATCAATTTTGAAAGATAATTTTTCAGCATACATCAGTCTGGGTTGGAGGCTGTTTTCCTTTAGGGCTTGGAATACATCACTCCAAGCTCTTCTTGCCTTGAACTTTTGTGTTGAGAAGTCTGCTTTTCTTTGTATGTGATTTGTTTCTTTTCTCTGACTACTTGTAGAACTTTGTTCTTCTGTTGAGGTTCTAGAATCTTAACAATTATATGCCTATGTGTAGATTTTTTTTTTGATCAAGGGTAGTTGGAGTCCTATATGCCTCACTTATCTGTATGTCAAGTTCTTTCCATCTACTTGGGAAGTTTTCTGCCATTACTTCTGTGAACAGAAATTTATGTCATCTGCACTCTCTCCTGTTTCTTTATTGACTCCAATCATTCTTATGTTATTCTTTTTTGCATCACCTAGCAGCTGCCAGATTGATTTCTTGTGGTCCCTTACAATTTTGAAGCAATTTTTCTTTTCCTGGTCATTAATTGTAGTCTTATTTTCTATATCTGAAATTCTGTCTTCACATTGGGTCATTCTGGTGTGTAGACTTTCAGTGGAGTTTTTGATCTCCTGGAAATCTGTTTGCATGTGTTTTATGGATTCCATTTGTTTCCTATGTTGGGATTCCATCATGTTCCTCAGCTCCTCTAGATTTATGAATCATTTCTTGCACTATAAGCACAATCTCTGTTATCTGAGAAATTATTTCTGATTTCATTTTTTCCAGATCCTCTTTTGTTGCCAGTTCAGGCAGTCCAGGTGGTTGAGTATCAGAATTTTCCATTTCATTTCCCTTTGGGGTTGCTGTAGGTGATCTAGAATTATGATTTTGAGACTTGTTTATGTGTCATCTCATTTCAATGTTGGGGGTGCAGGGGATGTGTGTGCTATTGGCATTGCCTGTGTGCTCACCTCCTCTGTGCTGGGAGTGGTGGTATGACACCCTGGAAGCCACTTCCTCTACACAGGGAGCAGTAGTATAATTTAGAAGATTTTAATTTGAACTTTCCATAAATTTAATCATCAATAGCAATATTTTTACATCACCAACTTAGATAAGTATGTTGAATTTTACACTTGAGTATTACACAATATTGAAGTATGTTTATGCTATATTCAGTTCCATTTTAGGATATATATGTAACAATTACAGCAGTAATTCAGAGGCCCTCCAAACCTTTAGCCTCTACATATTGTTTTAGACAAACACTATCACAACTGATTGTGATTCAGTTACTTCTAGGTTTGGAATCAGTCAGGAACAAAGCCAGTTCCTCCTATTTCACAGATTTTTGTACAGAAGGATGTCGTTTGTTTGCTGTCCTGTAGTTGGGTTTACCTATCTTCTTGGAGAGGGCCTTGATGTTCAGTATACTCTATAATTGCTAACTATACTCTACAATGTGCCATTTCTGATTTACTCCTGGGGCATTCACAGGAATAGTGCATCAGCATGAATTGCAAGCACCCTCAGAGAACTTTCACAAAGTTACAGGTCCCCAAGTTTCCTATAAAAGTGTCAATTTATCATCTGAAGCTAGGATGGATGGCCATTTTTCCATGCCTATTTCAACATTTGTTTGTACTAAACTAGTCAAAGACCCTCTCTATTGGGTCAGGGCACAAGCCCTTCCCAATGAGGGAGAATTTCAATAGGATCCCAGGGTCAGTTCAAGAAAGCTGCATCCTCTCTTCAGATGGACTCTCCCCCTGCCTCTTTCCTAAAAGATAATTCCTGTAATCAGCTTATTCTAATTAATAAATCTTTTCTTACTATCTATCCACTTTAGCAACAAATTCAACTTTTCTATTGATGTCAAGAATAAATATGCCTCCCTGTCTCATGCACTAACAATTTTTATTCTAATATGTACATGTATGTCTTTGCATATCAATGGCTTCAGACAATTAGGATACATATATTGTACTTAGAAATATTGGACCTTACATAATAGGGCTAGATCATTGGTGATTATACCTACATGTAAATTAGTCTGAGTATGATTTAAGGTCTCCAATAGATTTCTACTTCTTGCATTAGACCTATTTCCAAAGAACTGTTGGACATACTTATGAAAATTACTTTACTCTTATTAGGTCTCTTTGTTGGATAATTTTCTACCTTCCTAAATAAGGGTGATATATATTTGTGTATAGCATACTATGGAATGTTGGCCATAGAATATTTGTCTACTATAACCAGGTACCATTCTAAGCATTCAAGCATCAGAGGTCATGCTAATTTGTTATAGTTGCACAGATCCTGGTCTATAGATTAGTCTTGATAAAGCACTCACAGCTGTAACTCTGAGACTGGGATTTCTGCTTCAGTTATAAATATATAAATAATAAGGAAAGAATGGAGGGAAGGGAGCATGGAAAGGTGGTTTATTGATGTAAGGAAGATTCTTGTAGTTATGCCAGCAGTCCACCTCACCTGTTTTTCTCAAGATTTCCCAGAAGAGCAGTGGAAAGTGTCAAATGAGATCTCATGTTGATTCTGAGCACACACTTCCATAGGAGGGAGTGAATTGTTCATGTTAGGTGATAAGTAATTCAACTGCCCATTCAATTTCTCTATAAAACTTCTACTCTGGGGATGATATACATATATTTTCATTTGCTATGGTATGACCTTGACTAATATTGTTTTGGGCTTCTAACTATTGTAATGTATGGTTGATCTAAAAATGTAAATTTGTAGGCTAAGTTGGCAAATCATTTCATTACAGTCATCATCTTGTGTCATGACCGCCATTCATTGGCTGTAGAAAGCCAGATCCTTTTCAAGTGTCTATTGTGTGAAGAAACACTTAGAGACCCAGAGGGCTGTTGATAGTTGTCAGACATAATCTGCTCACCATCTATGTGCAGGCCATTCCCCAAGAGAAACTGACCCATACTTATCTATAATCTTTAATCTCTCTTGTTGGCAGATAGGACCGATTCTTGTTGCTATTTTGTATCTCAAGATGTGAGAGAGGAATATATTAAAAATTAGCCTATGTCTGTATTCCTGCAATTCGCTATGTTTACTCATTTTATGGACATAGATGACCACCTCATTAAAAACAGCAGCCTGTCTACTTTCTAGTTCTAATCACCTTCTATACACAGAATGCGGATTTTCTAATGACCAGTGAATGTTCTACAATGATTCACCCTTTAAATTCCCACAGAGATTTCCATAAGCTCATGTCCTTTTGGGTATCCTTTCAACAGTCCGGTATTCCATTGCCTATGTCCTTGATTGTACAGTCATTATATTAGCCATTCTTTGTGCATGCTTATCATCCCAAATATTGAGGGCTTTGGTACTGTTCAATTCCCACTTCACTGCAAAGAAAGAACTGCCATCCTTAAGTCAAGTACCTTTTATTGGTCAATCAAGAGTTTTCATAGAGGAATAGCAACACAGCAACATGATTGCAGCAGCTCCATAGGTGATTCCAAATCAGCCCTGAGAAAAAGGGGCTACCTGCTCATTAGCACAATCAGTGCTTCTTTGAAATTTAGCAGTTTCAAGTTTCATAGAAATTCATTACCATTTTATTGTGGAACTCTTATGAGTACATTAGAGTGTTTCTCTCACATTATATAAGAAAGTATGGTTATTCTAGATTTCAGGATTTTCGGATGACTTTACTCATAGAGGCAATTAAAATGAATATCGAATAGGAAGGCCCTGATTTTCTTTTGAAAGGAATATGTCATTGTCAGATCATGTATAAAGTCCCAATAGTAACTGCTGTTCAGTATTTATGTACTTTTGGCACAAACTCTAGTCTGTATAGTTGTGAGATGCATAAATTTCCAAAATCATATCTGAGTGTGGAACATAATGACTGAAGGCATTGATCATGACATTTTCTTCTGCAATTCAGACACAGGATGTTATTATGTTCTCATTCAAATATAGCCTGCCATAAAAACTGAGCTAGCAATGCACCTTACTACTGTCACAGCAACTCAGATCCTTATGCTCAGGTCAGTTTTCTTACTTCTCCTAAACTAATTATGGGAGGCTAGTTTTTGGTGAAAAGGGAAAAAAAGCTTTTTTTTTTTTTTTTTTTTTTTTCAAAAATAGCTCTTAAGTGATGCAAAGGGCTCATATTACCACAAACTACCCTTTGCCTATGTCCAGGTGGGTAAAGGTAATTTACAGTAAGGAATACTGAAGGGAGAAAATACAGTACACAACTCAATGCTTTCTTCACTCCTCTTAGCCTACTCTTTTCTTTTCCCTGGAAAGTGAAATGGGACTTCTATCTCCTAGGGTAAACTCCTGCACAGTCTGTCCCTTCATCTAAGCTGAAGAGAAGTGGGAGTAGCAATTGCACCTGAGGCCTGAGAGAGGTTCAGGAATCAGGCTTGTCTCCAAAGGAAGACTTCAAACACTGAAAGTTCCCTTTTCTCTGCTGGTTACAATCCACCCCTTGCTTTAGACCAGGTCTCATTCTTCAAGGACTTGGGTGTTACATCTTCCAGCTGTCTATCTAATATTGGATTGATGCATAGATCCCATCAAAGGTAGCTGGAGCCTAAGCAGAGGGAGGTGGTTGCTCAAGCCTGGAAAGGTACCATTAACAATTATGGAGCCAATTATAAAAGAAAGCTGAATTGAGAATATAACCTAACAGCTGTTCCTACTGGAAGGGCTTTTTTGCTTTTAGGCAATTATGCATAAACATGATTCCGTAACCTCTGTAGCACTAGTTATTTTTTGTAAGACTGATTCAGTAAACTTTTTTGATATTCCCAACCCTCATTTGGAAATGTATTAAATACATTGTCATTTAACCCTCCATGGCTCTGTCCCTCCATGGTCAGACAGTTTCCCTGATGATGGCCAGGCAGAACATGTCCTGAATTGGACAAGATATGACAGACAGTTGGAGTCAGTATTGTAAAATACTCTTACCAAACTGAGAAATATCATAGGTTTAAGACAGTGACTTAAGCTGTGATTGTCTAGAGTGCCTGGCTGAATTTAATCTCATATATACTGTAGGCCATAGTTAGAAACCAAAAACATTAGAATTTAGACAAGCAATAGTTAGAGACATTACAAGCAGATGTAAAACAAAGTAATAAGAGCAAAGTAATAAGAGCAAAGCAAATCTAGTATATATATATATATATATATATATATATATATATAGTGACCAAAAGAAAATTAAATTTTCTATGAAACAAAGTTCTGTAAAAGAGCTGTATTAGGCATATACTTAGAGTTTCTTTTTCATGTAAACTAATGTGAATTAATATTTGGGAACAAAGATTATTTACTCATGTAAAAATCAAACATTACAGTTTAGCAGTTAGGCTGCATTTTTAATCCTTTAGGTACATACAATAGAATTGTGAAAATTTTGAACAAAGTGTACAAGAGTTAATGTCTAAGAAATACACTTTTTGTAATAAAGCAAAATTGTTACTAAGAGAAGCATGGCTCTTACCAGCTAAATGACCATAAGCAATATTCAAAGTAGCAACTTAGCAGAACAATTTAGCTACTTTGACTGTATATAAGAAATAGTGATTATATTATACCAAGACAATTAAATATCTTAAAATAAGGTATGTCCCATATTATAGTAGATTATATGATCAGAATTGTGAAACAAAAGTTTAAACAAATGCCTAAGTAAACCCTAGCTAGGTAAGACTTAATGTTTTCTCCACAAAAAGACTTTGAGACTTAATTGCTAGATTCAGTAGAGTAATTGGATACAAGGTCAACACTCAAAAATCAATAGCATTCTTATACCCAAATAACAAACTCTCTGAGAGAGAAATTGGGGAAATAACTCCTTGCACAATAGCATCCAAAAAATTAAATATCTAGGAATCAAGCTAATGAAGGAACTGAAAGACCTCTACCATGAAAACTGCAGCATTCTGAAAAAAGAGGTCAAAGCATAAAATGTATAAATATAAATAATATAAATAATTAAAAATAATATAAATAAGTATAAAATGTATAAATAAATAAATAATTAAATGGAAAGATATCCTTGTACCTGTGTAGGAAGAACTATACAGTGAAAAGGCCATACTTCCAAAATTGCTATATAGACTCAATGTAATCCCAATTGAAATCCCAATAGCATATTTCACAGAACTTGAGAAAACAATCCAAAATTTATTTGGAACATGAAGACACCTAGAATGGCAAAAGAAATTCTAGGTAACAGAGACATGGCAGGGAGGTATCAAAATCCCCAACTTGAAACTATACTACAAAGCTACTGTGATAAAAACGACATGGTACTGGCAAAGAAACAGACCTGAGGACCAGTGGAACCAATTAGAAGATGCAAAAACAACTCCAGACACACTCAGCCACCTCATTTTTGACAAAGGTGACAAATACCCTCACTGGAGGAAAGATAGGCTCTTTAATAAATGGTGCTAGAAAAACTGGATTTCAACCTTCCAAATATTAAAAGTAGATCCATATCTTTCACCACTGAACTAAAGTAAAATTGAAGTGTATCAAAGATCTAAATATTAGATCTAATATTAGATCTAAATATTGATCTAATATTAGATCTAAACAGAAACAGTAAAACTGCTGGAAGATAAGTTGGGTAGAACTCTTGAAGACATTAGCATAGGAAAAGATTTTATGAACAAAACCTCAGTAGCATGGGAATGAGCACAAGGAATCAACAACTGGGATCTCATCTTATTAAAAGCTTCTGCACTGCAGAACAAACCACCAACAGAGCTAAGAGACAACCTACAATGTGGGAAAAAAATTTTACCAACTGTTCCTTAGACAAAGGACTATTATCTAGAATATATAAACAACTTTGAAAAATCAGACCCCTCCAAATTTAAAGACACAATTCAAAAATGGCCATCTGAAAAGAACAGACATTCATCAGAAAAAGAAGTAGAAGCAGCAAATAAACATATGAAAAAATGTTCAACATCACGGGTCATTCAAGAGATGCAGATGAAGAGAATGCCGGGATTCCATCTCACTCCAAAAAGAATGGCTGCTATCAAGAAATCAGCCAATAACAAATTCTGGGGAGGCTGCAAGGAGGAAGAAATCCTTCTTACTGTTGGTGGGAGTGTAGACTGGTGCAACCACTGTGGAAATTAGTGTGGAGATTCCTAAAAAAGCTAGTATTAGAGGCTCCAGTTGACCTTGCTATTCCCCTGAAGGCTATGTTCCCAAAAGAATTAAAATCATCATAACACAGAGACATATGTGTACCCATGTTTATAAATGCACTGTTTGTAATGGCAAAATCTTGGAAACAGCCCCAAACTCCATAAACTGGTGAGTGGATAAAGAAGATATGTGTGTGTGTGTGTGTGTGTGTGTGTTTATAAAAAGGAGTACTACTCAGCCATAAAATAAGATAAACGAGACATTTATAACTAAAAGGATGCATGTTGAGGCCATACTCATAAGTGAAATAAATAGGACACATATTTAATATGTGTCAGACACTGAAGGTGTGAATGAGGACCATAATGTATAATAGATATTGTGAAATTGGAAGAAAATGATTAAAGAAAAATGAGAATTAAGCATGGGGCTCAGGGGAAAGGAAAGAAGTGAAAGAAAAAAACCTGAAAGAATGAAATAAAGGAAACAAAGTTTATGTTTATAGGGGGTGGAGGGGTTGAAGGGAGAGCAGGGAAATGGGAAAAAATAAGAATTAAGATATATCACACACAGTTACAAATTCTCCATGATGAATGTGATTATAAGGTATACCTAAATGTACCAATAAACTCAGTAAAATTTTTTTTAAAAGACAATATATTCAAACAATCAAAACCTAAAAAATGACAGTAGAGAACGCAATAAATTATTCCGATGAAAACAAAATGTCATCTTAAATTACTTGTTACAAATTTTACCAAGAACAGATCAAAATTTTAAGAAACTTTATTATTTCAAAGACAAATAACTAGAAATTATGATTTTCATTGTTTTAGATTTGGGATTGCTTTCTTATTTATTTATTTTTTAAATTTATT
>NW_004624761.1:9104399-9114584 GCF_000247695.1 Heterocephalus glaber
ATGGGATATCTTCTTACTAAAAAGCTTCTGCACAGCAAGAGAAACCACCAGCAGTGTGAAGAGACAACCCACAATGTGGGAAAAAGTTTTCACCAGCTGTCCCTCAGACAAAGGTCTACTATTTTGAATCTATAAAGAACTTAAAAAAAATAGACCTCCCAAATTTAAAGGCCCATACCAAAAATGGGCATCTGAAATGAACAGACATTTCTCAGACAAAGAAATAGAAATAGCGAATAAACATATGAAAAAATGTTCAGCATCACTGGACATTCAAGAGATGCAAAGGAAAACAATGCTGAGATTCCACCTCACTCCAGAAAGAATGGCTGCTATCATGAAACCAACCAATAACCAATGCTGGTGGGGCTGTGGGGAATGAGGAACCCTGCTCCACTGCTGGTGGGAGTGTGGACTGGTGCAACCACTGTTGGAAATCAGTATGGCGATACCTCAAAAAACAAGGACTGGAAGTCCTATTTGACCTAGCTATTCCCCTGCTGGGTATCTTCCCCAACGAATTAAAAGAATAATACCACAGTGATATTTGTGCACCCATGTTCACTGCAGCACAATTTATAATAGCTAAAACTTGGAAGCAGCCCAATTGCCCTCACCTGGAGACTGGATAAAGATAATGTGGTGTTTTTGTATAAATTTGAGTACTACTGACCCATAAAAAATGAGAAACTAGAGGCATTTATAGCTAAATGGATGCACATTGAGCTGATATTCTTAAGTGAAATGAATAGGACACCCATGTGTAAATACCAAATAGTTTGTCCAGTGTGAGAAACTGAAAGTGTATGTAAGGACTAAAAAGTATAATAGATAATGTGAAATGGGAAGAAAAAGGGCAAAAGGGAAAGGGAAAATGGAGGGGAAGGGGAAAGAAAGAATGGAATGGAATTAATATGAAAAAATGGAAACAAAGTTTTTGTAAATAGGGAGTGATGGAGAAATTGAAGGGAGGGCAGGCGAATGGGGAAAAAATAAGAACCAAGAGATATTATGTTAATGTGCAAATTGCCAATGATGAATGTCATTCTATTGTATACCTAAAATGTACGAATAAACTAATTAGAAAATAAAATAAAAATAAAGATAGCAATGTTGTCTTGAAAAAAAAGAAAGAAAAGCTTTTTTTCCAGGGTTTAACACATTGCCCATTACATTAAAATTTACTTGTCAGAGGATTGATCATTTTGTCCTGGCTCCACTGCTCAAGGACTGTAGTCAGTTTAGGAACATGGCTCCAAATAAAGAAATGGCACAGGCAAATCATCTGCAGTCAGATTTCCACTTTCTTAGGTGTGGCAAGAAGAAAAAGAGAGCCAATTTCTAGTAAGCATATGTTTTGATAGGTATTTTGAATCAAATCAGAGCATATTCAGTACCATATCCAGTTTAGCATGAACTTGGGACTCTCAGTTAAAATGAAGAAAATAATTGAAACCTAGGAGGATTTCACCAGTGTCTACCCAAGTGGCTGCAAGTTCAGTGAGCACAGAAAGCTCTTACTAGTACTTTTCTCTGATTCAGAAAAAGGTAAAAAGCAAACCAGCTATGGAAGTTTTTCTGATTCAAATTACTCCATAGTGTCTTGAGGACAGTTACATTAAATCCGGGTACATATTCAGTTATATAGGTCATACTGTATCACAGTAAAATCATCTTTTTTAAAGTCATACATAACTGAAACTCCTCTAGGTAGCATTGCCACTTACAATTTCTGAGAAAGTCATGACAAATCTCCAAATGTATCTTGCTCTCTCTATTCTCCATCACTTAATTTGAACTTTCTTTTCAGACAAACAACAGCTCAAGAAACTTGCACTCCAAATTTGTTCATGAAGAAGCCATAGAGTGGTTCAAAAAGCCCCCAAATGGCTCAAACAAAGCCTTATATTGGTTCATAATGCAAAGAAAAGGGTGAAGTCTATTGTCTCTGTAGAATGGATTTAACTACTTAACAGTTTACCTCGAGTGTCACTTGGGCAGTGCATTTGTTTATATACTGACTATCCTGAGTGTTGCTTGTGAAGGTGTCATTTCAACTAGTTGATTCTTTTTTTTCCATGAAGTACACTTGTACATTTACTTATCTATTTTATATCAACTTTTTAAAATTTAGAATGTTGTATTTACCTTTAGTGTTTGTTTCAAGTGAAAGCTAATAATAATTCTGGTTATTTTATTTTACTAATTTGTGTTTATTTTATTTGTGAAAAAAATCTATAATTTTGTGCTACAGTCTATAAAAACTCTTATTATATGTATGTTAAATATAATTTTCATACTTCTCCAGAACCCAGTGATATTCTTCTACAATACGAAATGGACATATTTGGAACACTGAATAGGAAGGAAGCATGAAAAGAAATGCCAACCAAGACGTCTGTCATTGATGTCTTCACCATTATGTTTAGTGAGTAGACATTTTATTGAAATTATACCACTCACAGAAAAAAATGAGGAAAGGCCAACACAACAGTGTAAAGTGTGTTGTTGAAGGAAAGACTATAATGCAAAAAAGAATTCAGGAACAGAGTAGACAGTACTGTCCAGATTGTAATGTTAGGTTGTGTATTGAATATTTTAAAGTATACTGTATGCAGAAAAATTATTGGATAAATTAAACAAAATTGTCACCTTTATGTTTCCTGTTATATTATCTTATAAAAATTTAAAAACTATGCAATTTTTGGTTATCTTGTATTTACCTAATTGGACTGGTAAATGATTAAACTTCGAACTGTATGTTCTCTTAAAGTGTATTGTCCTACCTAGAAATTTGAAGCCACTTGGCCAAACTCATACTCTGCTGAGTCTTAAATGGGACAAAATGTCTCTTGCTTCACATTTATCCTGGCTAACATCTGTTCAGCTAGGATGAGGCTCTGCAGGCTTTTAGATCACAAACCCAGTCATACAAAAATCAAATAAAAACAAATGAATACCACAAAGCAACAAAATCAAGTTACCTTGAAATTTTTTCTTCCTTTGAATCCTCACTTATACTAATCAGTATCTCAAGATAAATATAACCCGCAGTTAGTTCAAATGCCTAAAAATAATGAAGGAGTCTTGAAACCAAATGGTACTACCAAGAGACCTAAGAGAAAGTCCACATAGCTGATTCATTAGCTCAAGAAAATAGTGGATACAGGAGATCCCTGGATGCACTTTGTAATTTTCAATGGGAAACCAGGTAGAGTCTATCAGCCCACACTCCACAAAAAGTTTTTTTAAAATCAACACAAGTATTTATTGGCAGCTGATGCAATAAATGGGAAAGAAGGGAGAACTCTCAAGGTGCAAAAATGTCACTAGTAGCTGCCGGGTTGTTCCTTGAGTCTTGATTTTAAGTTCAGCAAGCTATGAGATGTCAGTCCTTTTCCTAAGTGCCTGTTGCCTCATAAGTGGAAAACTGGAAGACATGTAACTCTCAGGAGTTGGCATTTACCTCCTAGTTGGCTCACCAAAATTGTATTAGCTGCTCAGGTTCATATGTTCAGGTCTCCTTGTTCTCCACTCACAAACAAGCCATAGAAGACAATTTTGCATGAAAGAAAAAACGTTGCTTTATTAAAATATAATTCCAAGGAGATGGAAATGCCTCCTATTGCCACACATGATCATCTATCTATGTAGTGTATAAGGGCATTTTATAGTAAGAAACAGTGGAGAGAGAGAAGAGGATAAAACAATAGGGAGTTCTAGTCTTCCTTCATCCTTCCCCAGCCTTTTCCTCTGTCTCTGTTTCTTTTCTGTTGAAATGAAATTTGATCTCAACCTGACAGTTTCTACATAGTCTGTCCACTTATCTGAACTGACAAAGGGAGGGGTAGCAATTATACCCTTGGCCTAAGGAAATTTGGAGGAGCTGAATTTTCAGTAAAGGAAAAAAAATAACATTTACAGTTCCATTTTGCCTTTGTGGTTAAAACATGAAATATGCATTCTTGAAAACTATAAGCAACCCAACCATGTGCCACATTTCTTGATTAATTTCTAGAGTAGCCAATAACAATATATTTTTAAATTACTTCTCCATTGGGTGCCTCCTGGCTAGGTATTTTTTTAAGCATTACATCTTTTGGGCAGACACATGGATTTTTCCTAGATTAACAAAATACTTTGTATTAGTTGTACATGACACCATTGCATTTAAGTCAGTTTTATTTGATTTTCAGCTGTCTATATTATCTAGAGATCACTGACATTATGTACTACCACATTCAGAAATTTCATTTAACCAAATTATGTGGTAACCTAGTAAATACAAATAATGCTTTGGCAGTCTACAAACGTGTAAATTTAGATCCTTCTCATATGCAGACAAATTTTATTTGGCTATTTTCTGGAATTTAAGGTTAAGAACAAAGCATTTACAAAATCAATTATTAGCTACTGATTTTATCTATCTATCCATCTGTTATCTATCTATCTATCTATCTATCTATCTATCTATCTATCTATCTACCTATCTCCACTGCTAAAACCAAGTCAGAGATTATACAGGCAATACTACTTTGTTCAAACTTCAATGATATACTACCAGTCTCTGTAAGTTATTTGTTCTTTTTTGTAGGCTATACAAGATTATTATGTGGTGGATTTATTGGTACCATAACTGAAACTTCTAATTTGTCCTTAATTAATTTTTTTGTTTCCATGAGGTATTTGACTCAGTTTCAAAATAATCCGTGTGGGCTCAGGAAAGTCTCTAGCTTGGCATTTACTATGTCTGAAGAATGCTGGTCAAAAGCAAATTTATCTGTGTAGTGTTTCATCATATTAAGTAGAAAAAGTGTTTACTACTTAGGTATAATTTTCATTTCAATGATATGTTTATATTAAAAGATGCAAAAGCATAACATAAGTTCTCTTTAAACATTTCCATTTTTATCCAAGTTTTACATTAATTACAACCAGTATTTCATCTTCATCTTATCAAAGTGTAATCATATACTCTGTTAAGAATTTAACAAAAGTTTTAGAATTACAGTGCATTGAGCCACAACATCAAATAGCCCCAGAAATGTTTTGCTTCACTCTATGGCTATTTTACCCCCCTCAAACATATGGCCTCATGTTCTTGACCAAGAATTAGACCAAAAGATCTGAGACACTTTTTCAGTTTTCATTCTTATTAGTCAGACTATTGTTTCTAGAAATTCAAGATCAGTTTTCTCATCATCTTTTTGATATCTAGCTTTTTAATTTCCTTCAAACTAGGGAAAATAGAAGGCTATTTCTTAGGATCCTTCAATGTTGGGAATGATCAGAGGTTTGCGGGAGTCCACTAGTCTTTGGTATCATTAAGTTCTTTATTTGAATTCCATTAGTGATGTCTGCTTAATTTAGAATATTTCTTCATAACAATGTTATAATTTCCTCCTAGCTGGAATGTCACTTGTTTATCTCATTTTTCTTCTTTCTTCTTCTAAATTATTGTAATTTTCTTAATAAGTATATGTAATACCTGTAAAAGAAAACTGAGACAATGAATTTGATATGTTTTTCTAGACATTGTAGTGGTCTACTTTCTTCATGACATGATGGCTTCATTTATCTCTTCACATGTAAATGTCCATCACTGTAGTAATTTGCTATAGACTGTCACAAAAAAAAAATTGACAGAAAATACAGTAGACATTGTAAGAATTTATTTTCTCATAGTTCTGGGCAGTAAGAAGTTCAAAATTAATGTTAAACAGGATCCAGTTTCTAGTGAGACTTTTCTTCCTGCATATCAGATGAGCACTTTCTCTCTGTGTCCTCATATGACTTTTTCCTGGTGCATAAGCACAGGGACAGAGTAAGCTCTTTGATATTCTTTTTATATAGAAACTAATTCTATACAGTAAGAACTTAAAACTATAATTTCATTTAACTTTGATAAACATTCAAAACCTCAGTTTTCACTTCAATCACATCCGGGGTTAGGGCTCAGTATTTAAATTTGAGAGACAGTGAGAGAACACAGTTCAATCCATAGCAAACAGACTTTGAACTTTTTAATCTGAGGACTGACTGAAACCTTTAGTTATATACTTAAAATTTATGGCTATCAACATCTAGTTCACTCAGGATACCACCCTGGATTCTGGCACACACAATCTGTCCTTCCATTATTGGGTTTTACCTAGTGTTCATCCTTTTGGCTTTTACCTAGATTTTGTCCCATTGCTACTGAGTCTCAGATCCTCCAGTGTAAGAAATAGGACTATTTAATTTTAATTCTGAATGGTGCTCCTAACAATGTCTATGTAACATTGGTAAGACTGAAGATCCTGAGTAAAAATCAAATTATACAATAATTACCCAATGATCCTAAGACACTGTATCATTATGGATGAAATGTCTGGAGAACTCACAGGTTTTCAAAAGAGAATAAGAAAAAGTGATAGCTCATTCTTTATTCTCATTATGTGTTTTTTTATTGTTTATACAAGATTACGTGATGTTTCATTGTATGTATGACTTGCAAAACGATTACCAAAATCAAACTAATTAATCTATCCACCACTTCACATAGTTCCCTTTGTGTGCATACTAATATCAGACTCACCTTGTTTTTAAAAAATTCACATTTAGACTATTTCAGATTTTCTCATCTTCTAAGTAGACTTGCAACTATTCTATCTTGCTCCCTTTACCACACATATTGAAAGAATTGGTACTATTATTTGTTCCACTCCTCATTTTGTGTTGACATGTCAAGTCATTAGTAACTCCTGTACTGAAACTGCTATTTTCAGCTTTGTGGAGTGGTAGTATCAAAGCCAATGAGGTTTATCCAAGGCATAATTATTGCTAATTGAAACTACTATTTCCATTCTTAATTCTGTTAAAGAGTTAATAAACTTTATTTTTACCCTTTTCTTACAAAAGTTTACTGTTAACTGCTATTCAATTTCCTTTCACAATCATTTTTTATATTTTCCTGTTTCCTTTTTTGACTTTTTCTGTTTTTTAAAATTTTATTGACACATTTTAGATGTACATAATGATAACATTCATGACAGGGAGTTTGTACTTGCACATGATATATCTTGTTTCTTTTTTTTTTCCCCATTCAACTCCACTCCCTTAAACCTTTTTCTTTTTTTTTTTCTTTTTTTTGGTGCTGGGCATCGAACTCGGGTACTTGCTCCGGCGAAGCAGGTGGCGGAACCACTGAGCTAAATCCCCGGCCCAAACCTCTTTCTTTTTATGTTCTGCAATCCTGTATGCAGTATTCTTGACTCAATTATCATCTAAATTTATAGTTATTGTGTTATGAGTCCTGTCCTAGATTCACTTTATTGAATCTCCTGAAAAAAAATGTCCCTTCATCCATTTCTTTATCACGTATATATCGAAAGGTGCATTTTATCTATATTATAAATTGAACTTCATGGAGCATATCCATTTAAACTACTCTTACCATACTCATAACTGACCAAATCTGTCCTCCAAACCCAGTCTCTGCTACTCATATATTCAACATCCCAATTGAAACAAACAGCATGACCTAATAGCTAATGTCAAAACCCAGAAAAAAATGTTAATCCTGATCATCTCCTGTATCTCTAAGTTCTATTGACATTTACCTCACACATGAATCAGGCCATTTTAGACAATTTTCAATGTCATTATCATTGAAGTTCTCATAATGTCTGGTGTGTTAATTCATCTTCCTGATTTTCTGTTCTTGCTTACCTCTAACTCTTTCTTCACTCTACAAGTGAATTCTTTCTGTATTCCTATAAGCAAAAGCCAAAACATGATCTTAAGAAGGTTCAGAATAGTTTCTTAGTGTAAAACTCCAGATCTTTTATGATCTGCCTCACATTTACCCTTCTTTTATTAATCCTTGAAGTTTTTTCTTATATTCTATGATCCACCAAAGAAATAAATTTCATGCAAGATATACAAATATATAAAAATTTACAAGATTGGCTAACAATGACATCCTGTAGAGTCAGATGTGGAAGAGTGCAAAGGGCTATGTGTGTACTGGAAATCCAAAAGATCCATTTAAAGTCCTGGACCTCACTGTGGCGTCCCATGTGAGTCAGTATCAGGAGGCTGAAGGGTCTACAGTGGAACGCTGAAGAGTCTGTGTTGGAAGGCAGGAGACGACTTTCAAGGTGAAGGTTAAGTCTGGGGCTCCTTCAAAGAAAAAGTAGTTAGCCTTCCTTCTGTGTTTCTCTTTTATTCCATCCATGTGACAAACCTATTAGTTGATACCACTCAAAGCCAGAGTGGCTCTTCTGTCCTCAGAAAACCATTTGGCCACACTAAGAAGTATTCTGATACAATTTAGTTGGGTGTTTCTTATTTAAGTAGACAAAATCAGTTAATTATCACAATCTACCCCTTGTCAACTTGACAACCAAACACATTTCCTTAAATCATATTCTCCAATTACAAAGACAAGTTCATAATTATGCCTAACATGTTACAACTGTACTGTGAACAAATGGAAATGCATTAATTCCCTCCACAGAATAGAAGACAAGTTTTCTTTGGGTGATGCTTATTTATAGCATTTCGTAACTTGAACATTAAACATAGGTTTAATAATATTTAAAACACATATTAAGTCTATCAACATTATATTACATAAGAAACATATTAGGAGAGAAATAGATGTCCTCCCAAAGCATCATGCTCTCACAGGTGGGGCTTTTTGTAGGTGGCTGAGTCTAGGTTGTGTGGATGTGGATTAAGGATGTGATCCTGGTATTCAGGGTCTGGATAATGAAAGCCCCACCCTCGGTATGGGTGGCACCAATCAATAGGCTTGTAGCCTGGATGAAGTATAAAGGGAAGAAAGAAAGCAGGCTTGCTGCTTGATGCTTTGCTGCCTCTTGCCTGCACTGCCATGAACTCTTCCTCTTCTGTGATGCCCCTCTTCCATGTCACCCTGCCTTGGAACCAGCCGAATATGGACTGAAACCTCTACAAACTATGAGCTGAAATAAAATTTTCCTCCTTTAAATTTGTCTCATCAATGAGAATTTTCCCAACTGGATCACAGTCTCATCTTTCCAGAATATTTAAATCATAGGTCAGGGTAAAGCACTTTCTAGCAGTCTCTTCACCTTTTTTTTTTTAACACAATTCAACTAATAATTTAACACTCCTTTTAAATAGTCCCATCCTTCCTGTACATTCATCTCTCTCCCTCTGTCTCATCTTTTGACTATCAATTACTGTATCTATTTTCCTATCTATAAGAATTAAGGTATATATTGTTTATCTTAAGTTCCAGTGCAAAGCTAGGGCAACATGGATTGGATACTCAACAACATTAGCAAAATCTGGAAAATAAAATCTGAACTTTCACTAAGTTGAGAGTTGCATTCCCTCTAATATCAAAAATTGGAACAAAGGATATCTCACCAGCAAAATAAAAAAGGTGAAAACAAACAAGTTAATAGCTTATGACTTGAAGCCAAAAGAATAGGTCAAAGGGAATATAAATGTTTTTATAATTTGGGAATTCAGAGACTATTTTAGAATAAGAAAGCATCGCTTAAATTTTCTTTCATATTTTCTTATTTTTCCAGAAGTTTTAATTTTGTTTAGGCTTTACTTTCAAGAGAAGTATTGTGCTAAAATTAGTACAAGTTGTTTCCTAAATAATCCAATAAATGCATTTACAAAATTTAACATGTTTAGAGAGAAGCTTACACTTTTACTGACTCTAGCCTTGAAAATGAACTTTCAAAACTGTTCAAATTAATTTTTAGTTGACAAATCAAAATCAGCAGTCAAAGATCTTGTTTTATTCACTAGTTTCTGATGAGTTTTTTTTCTCTTCTTAGGTACTTCCAGCTCTTCTAATTTTTTCAAATGTGTCTTCTAACAGCAAAGGAAAATCATTACAATTTTTGTTATTTTTTATTACTATTTCCATAAATTTATGAAATATTTTTACTATAGATGACAAATACAAGCAATAAATTCTTCACCTGAGTTGACATTTTTGCTAAAGTAAGAAGTTATTTTGTTAATGCAAACAGGAAGAAAAACATTGCAAAATCCTTTGAGCTTTTCAAGAGTCTTAAAAGAAAAAGAAGACTTAAATCATGTTCTGTAACTTCAAAAAAGAAAAACTGTTACTGCCTGAAGGAATTTAATTGCATATCACTATAAAAGAAATATAATTGTCTATATAATAATGAG
>NW_004624761.1:9123692-9139965 GCF_000247695.1 Heterocephalus glaber
CTATTATGGAAGATAATTTATCATTTATTGTTATTGAGAACATAAGAGTTTATAGCTGTTTTATTTGTAATAAGTTTTGGATTCAGTCCAATCCATCTACAATTTCTGTAAGAGCAATGAAAATTACTACCATCACAATTGCTTGATTGTAGTCCATTATAATGGAATTAACATAAAATATCTTGAGAAACATTTCAAAGTAATAGGTTTTACAGAGTGATATGATTTGTAGCTGTTGGTCATTAAAGAAGTACTGTGCCAACCAGCAATATTGCATTGGAATAGGGATTTCTCATTTAGGGATAAAGGATTGTTAACTGAATTTGTGTGTCTTAACTTATTTGTAAACTATTTGAGAAAGAAAATGGATAAAAAGGTATCTATCATTATAACAACATTTTAAATTTTAAAGATTTTAAAATTTAAAAGTATATTAATTTTCATTGAAAGAAGATTTTAAGTGAATAAAAGAAAAAATGTTTCATATCAGGTGACAAATTAAGTATTTTAAAAGTTCATTTAAAAAGGCTACTTAAAGCTAAATGCAAATTGGACAAAATATCTGCTGCATGATATTAATTTGAAATTATTTTAAAATAATATTAGTATATTTATAATATATGCTATTCTAGGATTAAGTTTTCTTATTTTCAAATCAAGAGTTTCAAAGTGTAAATGTATTAGAAGTATAGTCCTATGATTTAAATGGAAAAGCATCTATGTATTTTTCATTTCAAGAGTCAAATAATAGAGGTGAGAAATCTAGAAAAGAATCAGTAAGATCATTTGAGAAGATTTGTAATAGGTTTTGGAGGAAAAACAGCACAGAATAGACCAAAGAGTTACCTTTCATTGCTTTTCCCTCTGTACTGTTTTGATGTGGGAGAAGGAAAAAGTTGTCTTATGGAATACATAATAATACTGCTCATCTAAAGTCCTTCTGTAACTGGAAGAAGACTGCTCTAGCTAAGCAGGTTTCATTTCAGAAAAAAGGTCATCCAATGTTTGGGTAAAATGAGACCCAGCATGGCCTCTTCAGAACAGGCATAATCAGCCCCAAAGTATTGTCCTTTCCAAGACTGTTAAGGGACAAATCAGAGTTTTGTAAGATTTGAAAACAACACTAGAAATATAGGTGAAGATTCAGTGACGATGGGGCACAAATTTCTAATCACAAAAGAAGATACCACAAAGGAAATTTGGTAAAAATAAATGAAAATATTAATCATACATATTGTTCACTGGAGAAATGATTGGTACATAAATTTTCACTGTATATTTACTGATTTCCTAAATATATATTTTTAACAATTCTAAAGACATATTTAGATCATTTTATAAGGAATCAGTCATCATTTCAATTAAATGACCAATTAACTCAATTTGAGTAAAAAGCAGCATCTATGTTCTCTTACTAAACATGTTTAACCTAAATTCAATCGATACATAATCTGAGAAAAATGCAGACAATAGATATTTAAGTTAATAGTTAAACAACAATTAATACTAATATAGTGAGAAATCAAAAATAAGAAAGAAAATACTGAAAGAATAGTTAAGATTTAAAAGAGTGAAAATATATAATAAGCAAGTACAAGCCATGGTTCTTGAATAAATGCTGGTAAATGTTAATTTAGTAAGCAAATCATTCAAGGTGTTTTAGGCACAGAGATTTGAATATGTTGTGAATAAATTATAATTTATAATAATATAATAAATTATATTATATATTATATTATATAATAAATTATATTATGAGAATATATCAAAGTATTTCAAAATAGAAAATCGTCATGTTAAGAATACTGATGTGAGGGCTGGAGATTTAACTCAGTGGTGCTGCTGCCTGCCTCGCAAGCGTGAGGTCCTGAGTTTGTTCCCCGGTACCAAAAAAAAAAACAGACACTGATGTGAAAGTCAGGAAATTAACATACTACAATTGAAAAGAAAAGCAAAATCTAGGGAGGGGAGAACGTCTAGGTTTGTGTTAAATCCTATCAGTCAAACAAAGTAATTGTAGAGACTATAGGCTCTCATATAATTGACCTTAAGGTTTTATTGTGCTCTGGATAATTTCTGAATGTATCTAGATGACTGTGGATGGTAGCTTTTTCCAATGCAGATTTCTGCATCTTTACTTGAAGGAGAACACAAATGCTAGGAGATTAACAATTCTTATGAGCAGTCTTACAAATATGAATGATGAAATTTAATGTTAATAGTTCAATCCCTATGCCCCTCAAGAGGAATAAATCTGTTTCACACCCTTTTCTAGACTTTCTTGGTGAGACTAAGCTTCACTTACTTCCTCAGAATTTTGTTTAATCATGTCCTCTTTATTGTTATTTTTCTTTTTGTATGTTAATCCCCATATCCTGCAAGAATGGCACTTAAATTATTTTCTCCAGATCGGAATTTGTAGAAACCCATTAGCAAGAGAATTGTTACTAGAATTGAACCTTAAAGGAAATCTTCAGCTTCTCAAGTGGGATCAGTTTCTGCAAGGACTATTTTATAGCAAGAACTAATTTTCTATGGTGCCACTGTTTACACTGTAGCAGCTCTATCGTGTTGTAGCGTGAAAATTACTGGGACCCACGTATGTGAGGAGTTGGAATGTGATCCACATAGGAGTTGGAATCTGATGCCCTGGCTTACCCAAGGTCTCCAGCAATTGAGACATATTGTGGCAATAGTGAGAAATTTGAGACTTGGCTGTATTCTGTTGAGCACTATTGTGTGCTGAGATCTGACATGGGAACATTTGTATAGATGCATTTGAGAAGTTTGAATAATCAGACTCTGCTGAACCCACCAGGCCATTGGAAATTGCTCTCTTTTCTTTGCTAGAAGACAGCACCCTTCCCCAGCTTGTAGGTCAGGCAGAGCCTCACTTGAGGGAGACTACATCATGTTCTGCAATCTTCTTAAGATCATCCATACATCCTCTGTTACTTCTAGATGAATACATTATCAAAAGCAAACAAAACCTTAAGGGTATATGCGTGTGTGTGTGTCTGTGTATCAGGCTAGATAAGGGAGATTTCATTAATAGTGTTACTTTCATGTAGATTAGGGCTTATATTCTAGCAAGAATACTTAGAGACAATCTTAATGGACTTGTAGAATGTTTACATAAAGTTTAGAGAAAATGATGATAAGGTTTTGAAGAATTATCTTAGCAGAATTAATAAGATGTCAAAGGATTCAGAAAAGTAGGGTGCTAGTAGGAATTGATTTCATAAGTATAGAGAACCCATAGGCTGGCTCTCCAAGAACTTTGTACTCACCTATAAGTAGAGAAAACTATTAAATCAAAAGGAAAGTGATAGTCAATTCAGCACGGTCATTTCTGAACCCAGTGGTGGCTGATTTTGCACCCTAAGGCTGGTATTTCTTTATCCCCAGAGGCAAGATGAACATGATTAACACAATGAAAGGAGGCTGGTGATCCAGGAGGACTTACATTAACAGATCTGTGGTTCTACATATAGATATCAAGCATGACTCTCAAACTTCATGCACTGAAGGGGAGCTTGGGCCCCATAAGGAAAGATTGTGCAAGAATTGTAAAAGAATTGGTGTTCTTTTAGAGTAGCGATTCTCTGACAGGGTGATGAAATGTCATCATGCTTTCTTCACATGGTGACTAGTGGCTGGAACATATGGAACCAGGACTTAAAGCCTCGGTCTGGTCTGTTGGAACCTGGTTCAAAGATGCCCCAAAACACTTCATTTTCTGTGTCCTTGAGGGCATAGTGAGATAGAGATACATTATAGCATTCAGAACCAAAATATTTGTTTCCTAAACTTATCTAAGAAGATTTATAGTCTTCCAAGAAGATTCATAATCTTCTTAGACATGTCCAAGAGGAGACTACTAATAATACTCCTTGGCCAAAATAAAAAAATAGAAAAATTAACAAAGCTCAGATAGAAAGCCAGAGATTTGTACCACAATTGAAGACACATAGCAAGATGATCTCCTGAATATATGACTAAGTATTATTATTATTAAATTTTTGTAATAGACATCTAAAATTCATTCCATTGACTATTAACAAGATCTAGCATTTTTGTAGATCTAAAATAAAAATTTAAATGACTTTATGTAGTTTTAAATTGCTGAGGAATACTTGTATTTGTAAGCATTAATTTTAACTGTTGTTGAAGTGAAAATACATAATCTGCGAATTCAAGAGTTAACTGCTATTTTTGAATGAGGAAAATATTTTGCTATTCATGGAGTTTAAGTACATAAAAATGTTGAACATGCAACTGAAAGTGTTGTTTAAGGTGTTCCAAGGGAAGAGAATGTAAAAATGATCAGTCTTTTTTTTCCTGAAGACCTAGAAATTCCTTATCTGTAGGTGACCTGAAAGGCAGTTATTTTTATATTCTAGAGCAAATAACTAGCAGAGGACAATTGTGTGGGGCTGTACTTTTATGATTACATTTTAACTTCTTGCAGAGATCTTATAGAAAGTACTATGATGTGCGTTGCCCATGTAGAGGAAAAAATGCATACTTCTATTCTTAACTGAGTGTTTCATAAAAGCTCTTTATTTTTCCTACCTTGCAACAGCTTGTGGTGGCTGTATGCCAAACCAATTATGGGTTTTATGGTCATAAGCTAAAATATGTCATATGTTTTTCTTAAGTTTCTTTTCCTTAAAATTTCTTGATATTTTAAAAATACATATGAGAAGTAATCTATACAGTAAGTTTCGAACTTAGGAACATTTAAGTTGCAAACTTTCACAGATATGAACAAATCTTGCATTATGAATATTTGTAGATGCAAACAAATCACAGATGTAGCCTACAGACAATTGGCACAGTTGTACTGCTGTGTGCTTACTGTACTGTGCAATAGTGTACAGCAGTACAGTGCTCAGTCAGAGCCAGGGACATGGGAAGCAAGAGGAAAAATAGTGGTGATGTGGAGGGGACTGCTAGGAAGTGCAAAGCAATATACATTGTGTGTTTGTGTCAAAGGTGTTCAAGACTCACTTTGTTGGACTTAGGAACGAATCCGACTTATGAACGTTCTCCTTCAGTGGAACTTGTTAGTAAGTTGGGACTTACCTTGTCATCAGAGCAACGGTTTAACAGATGGTGCTGTTACTTGTAGAAGATGTAGTTACTCGCTGCATATGTCCTTTTCTTTCCAGCAGAACCCTTGTTTGCCTCTAACCATCTCTTAGTCTCAATGCCTTCACCCCAGGTGAAGCCCCAGTATTTTGAAGAAAACCTTATTTCACTGATAACATTGGGATGGGAATAAATTCGAGTCAGTGGAATAATTCTTCAAGGAGTTTCTGACAAAAGTTTTATTTTCTAGGGAAAAAATACATGCAGACATATTTCCTCATTGTTTCTAGCCCTGAAAGGTAAGTCTTGGAACAGTTTTAGCTATTTTCAAAAGATTCTAAATATTAAGCCAAAATATAATATTACCAATGGGAGACACAGAAAGACCAATCCTCCACTAAACTTATCATCTTTCCAAAGAGTGTGAGGTAATATATTTTGTTATAATAAAATTAATTTGATTTAGGTTGCCTGATACTTATAGCTAAAAGAATCATTCATATCTAATTTTAGTATATTCTACCACTATTCTTATTTTCCATTATTTCATATCCTTCATATACTTATACATTTATTTCCAAAATCAACAGTGTCTTGGTGTCACTAGGGAGTAGTAAAATAAAAATTAATACCAGAAATCTTAGAATTCAGTGTCATCCAGAATTTTGTTAATCTTTGAAAAAGAGTGAAATATAATTTAAGAGTTGTAATGAGCAATAGCTACTCATTTTACAATGTGTCATAAACTGTGCTAGGTATTTTCATAAGTTTTCTGTACTACACTCTTACAAACTGATAAATTGGCATCATTTCTTTATGCAAATGAATCTCAAACTAACAGATGTTAAGATGACCAAGATGTTAAATGTAGCAATCCAGGATTTCATCACTAATGTTATTCATTCTAAAGCCTTTATAAGTTTTTCAATATTATTAATTTAGAAAAACAGAGAAAGATGCATTGTCTTAAGATAACCCATGTTAATTGTCATCTTGAATTTTTATGAAGAATTTTTCTGGTAAGAAATTTTTCACCATTATCTCTTTGGGGAACTAGAGTCCACTCAATGTGGCAAAAATGATAATATGATTATGTAATAAATATTTTGCTGCAATGGTGTTGGAAAATAAACCAGTATTTTAATGGCTTGTGACAAATTTATTCCTTGCATTAGCTTTATTTACATTGAAAAGTCTGTGAATAGTTCTGCTCTTGGCTACAGGTTAAATTCAGATGTGCTCTGCACATAGCACTTGATGGTCTTAGCTGCTACCTGAGGCAAGCACGTTCTTTCCATGACAGCGAAGCACACAGCCTGGAAAAAAAACACCTGCGCTATCTCTTAAAGACTCTGCTGAGAGATTGGCCAAGTCAAATTACATGGAAGAAGACAGCAATGTGTCAGGGGCTACATTTGTGGTTGTAGAGAGAAGAGTTAATATTTGCAGAATAATATAATCTTCCATAAATACCAGCATGTCATATATTAGCTACTGTTTATATAAACACACGGCTCATTTGTTTAATGACCCATTTCATTATACTTCTTTCTTACAATCATCATTACTAAAATTCATGCATACACATGCTAAATAAAAGATCCCAAAAGCTTTTAACACAAATACTAAAATCCCAGTTTTTCCTAAAAAAGAACCCTGAATTTTATTTGTGCTTGCATATAATTATGAATTTAACTAAGCCATTTATGTAAGTATCTAATCTATTTAAAAATTTTATGCAGTATCTATTTGACTCTAAATCATGGAAAGGAAGACATATGAGCACTTACAACATTCTCAATCCTTTACTATTTATTTTGAACCAAAAAACCACAGAAACCCAAAGGTGTGTTATGCACACATAATTATCTGAGTTTAATAATTTGCAATTATGTTTTTTGAGTTTTAATTTAGATAGGCAGTTCCTGTATAAGAATTCTCTGGTTTAAAAAGCTTTGTGTGGATGCTCATTTCTGTTAAAAGAAAAACTTTAGAAAAATTAAATTTACCAGAATTTATTTGAACAGAGAACAATTACAAATTAGGCAGCACCCTGATCCAATAGAGATTCAGACAACCACCGCTTGCCTGCCCCTGTAATGGGGGCAGAAAGAACTCAGGCAAGCAAAGAGTATGATTGATAGAAGCAGCCTTTCTGGAAATAGCTCAGTGTTTGCCTTCCATGGACACATTCTGCACAGCCCGCAGCCCAGGATCAGCTGCAGTTTGACTGCTGTTTGGTTGAAATTCAGCTAGGTGCTCAAAGAGTTCACTCTGAAGTTAGATTACAATCTGAGTAAGTGTTAAATTGTAAGTTTCAATATAAAGGCTAAATTTAATAGTTTTCAATAACTTTTTCTACATGTATTTTATTGGTACATATTAATTATATGGGATAGGGTTCCACTGTGGCATTTTCATGTGGATAACATATTTTCCTTCTACGCTTTTGCATCTCCAGTTGCCCCTCTGTCATTTCACAGTATTAAATACCGAGAGCTTGATTGTCCTGAGAAAATTTCCTTTCCTTTCTTTTTGTCTTGCAGTCTTCATCACGTAGATGGTCTGGCATCAGAAGAGGGCTCCGGATCACCTTCTTAAGCAAGCACAGGTTGAAGGAGTCACATTTCATTGTTTAGTAAAACTTAACAACGAACAATAATAATAGAACTCTCAAGTACAAAGCCAAGAGAATAATTTTCTCAGGAAACATATCTTTCACACCTTCTAGTATGATAAAAAATAAAACTGTGTACCAATATGCAGAAAAAAAATCCACACAAAATGTAACACTTTCCTGAAACCTGTAATTCCTGCAATAATGTTTTAATGGCGGCATGGGTAAAGCTACTTTATGTTATTGACTCAGAACAATTAGGTTTAACAAAAAGTTTAGAGAAAGAAACATATAAAGAAAATGACATTAGCTTACTAACTTGTTTGAGATTCCATCTGAGGTAACAATGGAATAATGCTACTCTAATGGGATCTATGTGTATATCTATTTTGTTCCTTTTAAGTTTTATGTGCAAATAAAAAAGGTGTTATGTGTGTCTTACTTTCCATGTAGGTGAAATGATAAATTTTATGATAAACTTCACAGAAGATTTCATTCAATGATTTTCTTTCAATTATCTGGCTCACTTAGAACAGGTATACTACATGCTAAGATCTTTTAGGATTATCACACATAAACCAATGAAATTCATTATTCCTACTATATTATTGAAATTATTGTGATTGACTTGTCAGTTTTACCCTAAAATTTGTACCATGAAAGTTGTTGAAAAATATAATATGACAAGTAAAGATTTTCAGATAACTATAAAACAATCTCCATCAATATTGTTAAAATTTTTATGAAAAATAGAAAATATTTGCCTATTTATTCACACTGATGTATCTACTGAATTGATTAAGCAACTTAATTTTAATTAATTATTTGTACTATAAGAATGAAGAAAAAAGAATTCCTCAAATAAAACTCATTGATTATATCAGACATGTAATTAAATCACCCTATAATTTTTTATTTGATTCAACAAATATTTACTGATTTTACCCATCTTATCCAATTTTTATGTTTTGTGTATTATTGATCAGTGATACTTTACCCTTTTCATTTATCTAAGTCTCCACCTCAACAAAACTTTTAAATGGAACAGAGGTAGAACAAGAAACTGCTTAAGGGAGGTGGGAGAAAAGATGGATGGGAAGTGGTGGGTACTTCTCATTTTGAGGAATGGATGATTTGCCTCAAATTGCAGACACAAATTCTTAGGGAGTGGGCAAATGTATAAAAGCTTGAAACCACAACAATGGAGAGAAGTCATTTGCAGTGGTTTGGGCTGAAAGAGATAGATTCAAAAGAAATACCTTCACGAAAGAAGTTTTTGATCCACAAAATACCTCTGTGCAGAAAGCAAGTCCTATAGGAGAAAGATCGTTGGGGGTGGATGTGATGAAGCCTACTCTTCTCCCAAACTAGGGATGCACCAACATTTCTACAGAAGAAGGATAAATTTCTATTTCATAATTTTTGGATTAAAATCCTGACTTTAAGACTTTCTGAAAAGACCAATGTTTAACTAATAGCCAGTAGAACAAAGACCCTTTAATTGATGAGTTATGACTCTCTATTACTTTCAATTTTTTTTTTTTGATACCGGGGATCAAATTCAGGACCTTAGGCTTGTGAGGTAGGCATACTGCCACTGAGGTAAATTTCTGGCCCAACTTCCAAAATTTTTGATAGGAACTGGTGGTTTCTCTGAAACAACAGTTACTAGGCATACTATGAAATTATAAATAAAGAAAAATGGGACATTAGAGGTAATGTAACTGGAATTCCAGCAGATCTATTTTGAGTAAGCTAAGTAAAGCTGTTCTACATAGTACTGCAGGCTCTAATTATCAATAAAATGATTATTTTCTAGCTTTCACTAAAAATATGAATTTTAATATACTTCACAATATTTTTGTCAGTATGTCACTGCCAATATATACTCAAGTTTCATTTTGCTGTTTTCCCCTGTTTCTTCTGTGTTAATGCTTGTTTGACTCATATTTCTTGTTTGTATGTGAGAGAAGGCACATAATGATGGTAATATTAACATTATAGACATCGACATTACCATATTAACATAATGTTTGGCAGCCTCTCTGGTGTCTACTAACCAGATGCCAACAGTGTACCCTGCAATCAACTGTAAGATACAGAAGAGTTTCCAAACATAGCTGAATATCTTCTGTTTCAGGAGGACCAATATTTTTTGTTGAGAATCACTAGGATATAAGTACTTTCAAGATTACCTTCATGTATGTGACTCCCTTCTTACCCTACTTTTAGGGAGCAATGAATTCAGTTGGTCACAATATCTATGCACATAACCTGTGACTAAAAATCCTTGACTCTCAAAAGACAATGCCTAGTGAAAGAGAGTATGATCATTTTCAATATGCATGCTTTAATTCTTACCATTAAATGAATTATTGCATATTTAAAATAGAGACCTGAAACATAACAAAACTTTCCATCAGGATCAAAGTTAAGTTAGTAATTAGTCTTTGCCCTTCGCTGCTGCTGGTAAGAAACTCAAGTAGAATGGAGAAAATTATTCCAGACTGTTTAGCAAGCTCATGACCTTAGGCCTCAGTACAAAGCTTGCTTCCAGCAGTGCTTCCCACTGATCTCATTGAATTTAATCTCTCCCAAGCAAGCTTCAGGTTTCATAAGTGCAATTCCATCTTTACAGGTGTTTCTCACAGGTGATTGCTATTTTTATAGGTAATTACCATTTATATAATTAGATTAGGAAAGCTGGTAATTTACAAGATGGCTAGAATTAAAGAGTGATATTGTGAAGATTGACACTGCCATGTTTCCAATGCTTCCTTAGCCCCTTGAAGGAGAGGGGAGAATGGTGACAAGTTCCTAAAACAGCAATCTGGTCTCAAAGACCATCACTTCTAAGACAGAGAGGCCCAGTAAAAGTTTGACTTTGCAATTTTCTGATACTTCAGTCCTTAATAGCTACGTATTTTATAAATTTTTTTCAAAAAATGTGTTATGCATTAATGCTGTGATTTTATTTCTTCAAGGAATTCATTGCTGGTATCTAAATAGATGAGAGAGTGATCCTGTCCATTATTATTCCTGCGCTGGCTTCTGCCTCAGAGAGTGCGCCTGTTGTCTC
This sequence comes from Heterocephalus glaber, assembly GCF_000247695.1. Next base: position 9,134,483 of record NW_004624761.1, read on the forward strand.
ATCCACCTGTTCTAAATTGACAACCAAATGCTCCTTTCCCTGGGGCTTCTTTTTAAAATATTTGCTTAGAAGAAAGGTGATGCCTGCTCTCAGCTTTAACATTCTAGTAATGTCCTCACTGAGACCTGGGACCATTAGGATGTCCTTTCACTGAGGAGTGCAGGAGTTTTCTGTTAATATATGCCCTGGAATATATAATAGGACATGATATTAAACTGAAGGTGTATATATATATATATCTCCACCTTGTTGATATACTGAATTAAGTTTCATTGATACATATATTTTATATTTTTAATCAAATAATATATGAAATCATACTAGTTACAAAATTTTAGAGTTCTTGTGCCTTTTCAAAGGCTAGGTATCTCTAGAAATGTAGGGATAGATATGTTAGTACAATAGTGAATAAGTAAGTAAAACAGTTCTATATTATTTAAATTTTAATAAATGACATATTTATCAATTTAATGATACTTCTGTGTCTAGTGTTTGTAATGATTTTTTCATCTATTTCTCATTATATTTTCTTTATAAAACTTAAGAATTAAGTAATATTTAGACTAGCAGATTGTATGCACCTAGAAATATTTTTTGTTCCCTCTAGGAAGAAGACATTTATAAACATAATGTTCCCACTATTTACTTGAGGTATCAGCTCCACGATCTCCCCCCCTCTGTGGATGCCCCAGATTCCTGTCGCTTGCACAAAACATCATAGTGTTTGCATATCCTGTGCACATCCACTTGCAGTATACTGACCATTTCCAGAGTACCTAATACAATGTGAATTATATGTAAATAGCTGTTTACACTGTATTGTTTAGAGAATAATGAAAAGGAAAACATACATATATAGTCCACCACTAAAAATGTTTTAAGAATTAGGTTCATTCTTAAGAATTTTTTAAGAATTAGGTTAATTCTTAGATTTTGTTACTTATTGGAGCATGAAGCTTGGCTACTTACTTTAATCAAAAGTAACAGTATTTCTATATGGAAGTAAAATGTACAGTCAATTGGAGATTGTTGATTAAGAAGTGGGAGATTTCCCAAATATGGCAAAGTACTGTCCTCATTCATGATCCCAGTGCCATAAATTACACCATTAGTTATTTGTTTTCCTAAGGTGGAATCTACTGAGAAGAAGTTTGAAACAAAAGATATGAAAAACACAAGGATACATATTAACTAATTTATTTCAATTTTTAAATAAGCAGCTATAATTGAACAGATGATTGATGTAAAAATCTGGCACTAATAATAATTTTAATTGGCTTCAAAATAGAGCAAGAAGATATTTCAATGGAGTACCAAGGTTAAAAGAAAAGCAAATGAGGCCTCTATTGGCATATTTAATGGAAAGAAAATTAGTGTTCACTAATCAGGAAGTGCTTTTCCTGGTACCTGATACAGGACACAGTTCAAACACTGGAATTGTGGTGCACAGCTTCCTCTGAGATATCATTCCTTCTGAATTTCCAGTAGTGGAACTGCACCAGAGAATCTGCACCTGAACTTTGCTTTTTACACACTTCCCTCTACTGGAAAAGAATCAATTCCAATGCTAATAATATCCACAAGAAAGGGCCAGGAATGATCTTCATTTTATTATACAGTTCAATTAAAATTTCCTTCAATAATATTGCAGAAAAATAAGGATTTCATAACTTAGGCAAGTTATTTTGTACCTTTTAAATTTCTATCTTTGCAGAGATTTCATTCTGTTGACTACTTAATAACCAGTTGTTCATCCCTAATTCCTTGATGTGATATAAACCCTCCAGAATTTAAATTTAAAGAAATAAGAGACTGTGTCAGTGATCACAGGGAATGAATATGATAAAATAAAAATACACTAGAGAAGTTATGAAGATTCCTTTGTTATAGGCAATCAAATTATAATTCATTGAATGCCTGATTTGTGAATAGATTACATGTACTTTTGATTATGCATACCAAGTGTTGCTAAAAACTAAGTGAATGCAACAGTTTCATTACATCTTATTTTATCTTTCTGATAGTGATCAATTATTGAGCACATTCAATGAGCATAATACACAGGACAAAGGAGATTAGTTTTCCAATATTAATAAACTTTGCCAAAATTTTCAAAAAATAATGGCAATTCCTGAAACTTTATTCATATTCAAAATGAAAATAAAGCAGTATTTGTTCTTCAGATTCCAAAAAAAAAAAAAGTTATGTAAATCAGTAACATACTTTAAGTTAAAACAAATCCTCTGTGTATGGTTGTAGAACCTTGAGAACTGTCTACAACTGTTCCAGAATGTTCTTAATCAGCCTTTCAAAATGTGATCTTGTCACTTCCCATTTCCCTCTCCATTCCCAGACATCCACTAATCTTCCTTTTGTCTCAAGGAACTTAATATTTACTATTTTAAACACGTGTAAATGATTCATACAATGTGGGGTCCCCTATGACTGTGTACTTTCATCCAACAAAATAATTTCTAGATTCACCCATTTTGGGTCAAGTATCAATACCTAGTTTCTTTTTATTGTGTTTGATGTGTTTTATTCCAGGGCATTGATGTTGTATTATATTTACCAATTCATCAACTGATTATCATTTTTATTATTTATAATAATTTGTGATTGCAAATAATGCTACTATAAACATTTATTCATAAGGGTTTTTTTTGCATGAATAGGATTTTAATTCTCCTGAGTATATAGTTAGGAATGAAACTGTTGTGACATATGACAACGTTGTGTTTCTGTGGATCTGCCAAACTGTTTTCCAAAGCAGCCGCAACATTTTATCTTTCTGGGAACAATAGATCAGGCTTTCGATTTTTCCATATCCTTGTCAGCACTCACTTTTTTCTTTTGCCATTTGTTTGACCAGATAGAAGAAGCAAAGCAGTATTTATTTTTAATTTTGTTTTGCATTTCTCTAACAATTTGTGGTGCTGCATACATTTCAATTTGTTTATTGCCCACTGAAAGATCTACTTTATAAAAGTACAAAATTATCTTTCTGTGAAAGTAATTTGTCTTTTTATTGTTGAGATGTGAGACACATTTATGTATTTTGTATGCTAGGCCCTTACATAGGTTTCAACTCGTTTTCTCCCATTCATTTTTAAGAGTTAAATTTATGAGTAAAATCTTTTTATAATTGTGCCATCATATTTGTCTGTTTTTATGTTATTGTTTCTTAACATAATCTGTCAATATCTAACATAATTGATTGATTTAATATTATAAATATTGATACACAGTTACTTTCTAGAGCTTTATATTTTAACAATGTTTTTTGTCCTCTTGATGCATTTGAAGTTCATTTTTATATATAGTGTGAGGAAAGGGTCCAAATTATTTCTATTTCATATAGATATAACATTTCTTGAAAAGACTCCACTATCCTCTTTGAAAGCATTTGACAGACTTGTCAAAAATCCATTGATCATAAATGCATGAGTTTATCTCTTGTATCTCAATTTTGTTCTATCTATTCATGTACTATGAAGTTTTTATTACCCTTGTTTTACAAGAAATTTTAGAATTGAGAAGAGTGAATTTTCCAATTTTATTCTTTTGCCAACTTGTTTTATTGATTGCTTCTGAGTTCTCTGAATTTTCTACGAGTTTCAGGCTAACCTTTCTATCTGAAGAAAAAGTTGTGAAATTGTCATATGTATTGCACTGTCTATAAATCAATTTTCATGTATTGATATTTTAATATTATGCCTTAGAATTCATAAAGAATGGATGATTTCTTGTTTATTTATTTCAACACCTTTATTTTCAGGTTCTATTGTTCAAGTCTTGAACTTCTTTGACTAAATTTATTCCAAAGCAGGGTTTTTTTTTTATGCTAACAAAAATGAAATTGTTTCTTTAACTTCACTTTTAGTTTTTACTGCTGGTATATAAAAATGTAACCAATCTCTTAATATTGAATGAGCATCATGCAACTTTGCTGCACTTTTAGATATAACTGAGGTCTACATATTTGAGCAACATTGGGGAAATTACCTATACTTAAGATTAAGCTAACTGCAAATATGTATGATTTTAATTCTCCCTTTAAAATCTAGATATGTTTTATTTCTTTCTTGGTTCATTGACATGGTAAGAAGCTACAGTGTATTATTAAAAAGAGATTATAAGAGTAATTTTCATTGTATTGTTGCTGATCATAAGGAAACATTTGTTATTAGTGTAATTTTTATTAGTACACATTAGTACCTAATGATTGCATTCATTGTTGGGAGTTTGTACATGTACATAACACATGCAAATTCTTTTTTTGTCCCCTTCCCCTCCCATCCCTCCATGCTCCCTACAACAAAATAAAGCATATATAATGAGAAGTAAGGTGATCTTTTTCAAATGGGAAGGGGAACAAGAGATAGAGTAGGGAGAGAAGGAAGGGAAAGGGGATTTTAAAAAAGGGAATCAAAGAAAAAATGGAAAATGAGCTTTTTCAAGATATTCATTTATTTACTCAATAGATGACTTAGCTTTTGAAGAAATTTCATTATATTTACATTTTCTTGTGTCTCAATTTGAATTTTGTCATTTGTTTTCTCTAATCACACTCCCTATTCTGATCATATTATTATGGTAAATTTCAGTGTTTCATTTCCTTATGTTGAATCAACCTTGCATTCTTTGAATAAATCACACTTGGGTAACATTTGTAATTGATATCATATGGTGCCAGACTTATTTTACTATTTTTTCTGAAAAGTTTTGCATTAATATTCATGTAGGATTTTGGTCTGTAGTTTTCTATTTTTCTGATTTCTGTCCAACTTTTTTTCAGTATTTCAAGAATTTTTAATTTCCATAATTTTTATTTTTTGATATAATTTTCCACCCTTCTCTTTTCAGCATACTTATAATAACACTTCTTTAATTTTTATTGTTTATGCAATTTCATAGAAGCTGGCTGTTCCTGGATATAGTGAATAAGTAGATTTAACTTACACAAAGCTACTTTGAAGGATCAAGTCCAACAACATCATTCAGGAAGTCTTTAGTGGATAATAAAGCCAATTCTTCATTCACAATCTATACTCTTTCTGAGTCTTTTTAAAAGTTAGCTTAAGAATAACAATGTGAAATTACTAGAGAGTTTCTAGGTATAGCTTATCCTGACTTCCCCAATGATAATATTGTATAGAGTCATCATATTTTATTTATTTATTTATTTATTGAGCCATAATTTAATCATTGTGTCATACTGAGTATATAAAAATAAAACATACTTTCATGTTTTATGATACTCCTAGGATTCCATGATGGATATATAGTTCTATAATTCAGAGAACCCTGTTACTTAGTCCACTTTTTGTCCCCATTAACTTTATTGGTACATTTTAGGTATAAAATACAGTTACATTCATCATTGGGATCTTGTACCATCACATGAGTCTCTTGGTTCTTATTTTTTTTTCCCCTTCCCTTGCCCTCCCTTCACCCCCTCCACCCTTCCCTATTTGCAAAGA
>NW_004624761.1:9142730-9153675 GCF_000247695.1 Heterocephalus glaber
TGGAAGTCTGTTTTTGAGGCCTATTTATGTGTTTTCTCATTTCCATGGGGGGGTGCTTCTGGCACCCACACGGCTCACCTTCTCTGCCCTAGGAGCCTGGGATGGAGCGGGGGAGCTTCCTTCCGGGTGCTGGGACCGGCTCAGCTTCACTGCCCTAGGAGCCTGGGATGGAGGCAGGGAGCTTCCTTCCGGGTGCTGGGACCGGCTCAGCTTCACTGCCCTAGGAGCCTGGGATCTCTGTCCAATTCTTGTATTAATACTGTTTTTTAAAATTTATTATAATGCGTTCCATTCTCTTTTATTTCTTGGAAGCATGTATAAAGGATTAAGGCAGTTTTTTATTAAATGCTAGATAGAATTTACCAGTGGAACCATTTGTCCTGATATTTGCAAAGAAAATTGTATGTGTAAAGATTTTCCTCCTATGCTATAAGTTTGTGTGAGTTTTAACAAACACATGCTGTCATGTATCTGCCCAAAAATTATCACAAGGAAGTGCTACATTGTTCTTTACAAACTTTTCTTCACCTATTCAATCCTCTCCACTTTCCTTACCCAGGATACTTGGTAATCACTGAGTTTACTATTTGTATAGGTTGCTTTTTTTCATATTCTAAAAACAGTACTTTCCCTTTTCATAGTGGCTTCTTTCACAGCAATATGTATTTAAATAGTATTCATAGTCTTGAATGGCTGTGTAGTCATTTGTTTCTGTCACTGAATAGTATTTAATTATATGGGTGTGCCACTTATTTTTCATTCTGTACTGTAAATGCTGTCATATTTAAGCAATTGTCTCCTCTATACAGGTATGATCTCAAGCACATATGTTCTAAAATATGATTTTATATTAAAAATAATTTTATGAGTAACAAAATATTTGAAAAATATCTCAAATTTCTGTAATTTTAATGATGTATTTATATTCCTTTTTATGAATTGAAATATTAGTTATTCTGACACCACAGAATTTTTAATTCCTGAAGCTTAATACGTGAGTATATCATGAAGCAATCTCAGTTATAAAAATTAAATTTAAATTTCCATAGGTGTCTCCTAGATAAAATGAAGATAATTGAAAAATTATAAATGAATGATTTTTAAAAAGCATTATAATTTAAAGAAATACAGAATTAAGTCAACTGTGTATAAGCAATATTTCAACTATATGGTAAAAAAATACTTGATAAAAAATAAGCTAGATAAATTTGGTGAAGATGCCAATTTTTAATTACACAAGCAGTTTATCAGTGTAACATACATGTAAAATCATGTAAAATACACAGTTCTGGTTTGTAAGAATATTGGGATATAATCTAAAATAGTACCTTTATTTTAGTTATTTAGAGAAATGAAATAATGGCTTAGTCTATGTCCAAAGCTATTGATCTAATTAATTGTAGAAATAGTAGATTACATTCTCCACTTACTCATTATGTTTCCTTTGAAAGACAGCTTTACAACTCAAAATTCTATTTTCAGGCTAAGAAGAAATAATATATATTTACCCAACTAATGATGACAGTAGTTTGCCGATATTCTAAATGAAAAAAAAAATGAAAATAATTATCTCCTTAGTTAAAGCAAAACAAAAGAAAAATACAATATTTTTCCTAAGAAGAAATAAAACAAGCACAAATTGAAGGAGAACTGAACTGACTGCTAAGTTGAGTAGAAATTGTGATCAAAGGTTGTAAAATCATAAAAATCTCTGAAACAGTACTGAGCTGATAATAATAGCTCTGACAATTTGATAATAATTTATAAACTTGGGTCTCAGTATTCTCTTTTGTAAAATGTAGCTCATAAAATTATTACTTTATAAATTTTATGAATGTACAATAAAATAAAGCATAAAAGTCATTTAGATCTACAGCATAGTTAATGTTTTTAAGAAATGTTTCTTCTTAGTGTGCATTAAATTAGGTAACATTTTTATACCTAACATAAAGGATGAAATTCAAGACCATATTCATATTGTATGCATCAAAAAAGAGGTTCAGAAGATGGACTACAAATAGAAGCCAGAATTTTGATTGTACCACTCACCTATTCTGCAGAACAAGAAAGTAAATTGAAACATTAAAGTTTGTGGAGGAAACAAATATTTGATATGTTGCTGAGAAGGAGAAACAAAGGTAAGTTTTGATTTAAACTAATAATTGCTACATATAATTTGGAAGCCTAAGTGAAATAATTTCCATGATAGAAAAAAACAGATAATTTTAGTAAAAGTGGAATCTGAAAAAATAACCTTGAATAAAATACCTAACAAATCATTTATCCATTAAATATGACATAGTTCCAGTCCTCAAAAACCTTTATAAATTAAAAAATGTTAAACAATTTATATAAATATCTGGATATTAATAGAGGGAAAGTTTTATAAAATTATATAATGATTTTAAACATTATTTTATGTGTGTTTGGTTTGAGTGTGAGAATATATGAACAAATATAAAAATATATACATTCCTTACTAAATATTTTAGTTGTAATTTGAATTTTTTAAACATCAAAGCAAGAAATTTATTTTTGCTAAACTTGGTGTGATAAAAATATTGCTGATGCTATTTCTGACTTGGAAGTGAATCTACTTTTGGGGAAGGTCAAATTATTTTTGGTAAAAAAACTTATGCCCAAACTTCACAAATAGAGCATTCCTGTAGTAGCAGGCATCTTGAAAATTTCTACATGGAATTAAATGGATAAAAGTACTTTGAAATTTGAACATATGTGGGAAACTCTGGACTGAGTTTAAGTGTGAAGGAGTCAGATATCTCAATAACTGATTCAGCAGATATGCACAGCTCCCAGATCACCACCTCACCTGAACTCTGTGACCACATCATGCAGAGCTCAGAAGTAGCACTATTGTGCACTGAAGAGCCTTCAGAGGATCCCCACTGGGGCCTGTGGGACTAGCATCTTCCTCAGGACATTTCCACATGTGTGTAAGAAGAGGGTGAAATGTAAAGAGACTGATACTAGAATTTCAGCTCTGTTGGACCACCACAGGTTTCTTCAACTTGAGTAGTAAAATGAAAGATTTGTGTTATAATTTGAAACTTAAATACACTCTAAAACCTATATGCTAGCAACTTGGTCCCCACTCTGTGGCACTGTTCAGAGGTCCCTCCATCGTGTTTTTCCTCACTAAGGCCCAAAAGCAATAAAGTCAGCTAATAATGGACTTAATTCTCTGAAACCATGAGCCAAAATAAAGCTTTCCTTTTTGTAGCAGGAATGTGGCAAATTTTGGAGAAGCAAATTAGAGAAAGTCTAGAATGCTGTAAGCAGAATTGATTATGGAATTCTTAAAACCAAAATGCTGATAGAATGTGGACTGGAAAGGCCAGTCTAATGAACCTTCACATACAATGAAGACTGTAATGAGAATTGGACCATAGGGTATTTGCGTTGTAGCATGGCAAAGAACTTGTCTAAATTTTGTCCATACTAGGGGCCTTTGTGAGGCTGTTTCAAAGTGATGGACTGTTGTATCTGTAAACAAATATTTCAAGTAACACAGCATTCAGGCTTTTGCAGTGGTACCCGTGACTACTTATAACCATATTTATAGTGAGAATTAGGAGCAAAAAGCAGAGCAGAAAAATTTGAATTGCTTGAAGTTTGGCCAAAAAAAGAGTGAATTTAAAGTTCTGGACCAGGAAAAGTTTAGATGTGAAAGATACCAATGCCATTAAAAACTCAAGTACTTTTTATGAGGACAAAAAGAAATACAATTTGAGAAATTGGCAAGATCCCACTCATCACAGGCTCACAAGTGTTCCTTTGAGGAAAGAGTTTGTGGACCCTGATACAGTTTAGAATAGCAACAGACCCAGATAGCTTGCAGATGGTGATGGTTTTGCAGGCATATAGAATGCAAAACAGAGGTTATAAGGGCTTCCACTGAGATTTAAAAGGAAACCTTGGGGAGGGGTGGAGAGTGGGTGTCATGGTGGAACTGCCTGCATGCACACCATGAAAGACTGATGCAAAAGGCTGCCAGAGTGAACTCAGTGCTATAGTGGAAACCAGAGGAAGTTATAAATGCCTTGAATGTGGAACATCTGCTAGGGAAGCTGTAGGCAATGCAGAGCCCATCCAAGAGAGTCATTATGTGGGCAACAGACAACAAGAGTTGTCCAAACACTTTGGAGCTCACATAACACCTCCTGTGCCTCTGCTTATGGACAGGGAGGATAGAATTTAATGTTTGCCCTGCTGGATTTTTGTCTCATCTTGGTTCTCTCCTTCATTTCCTTGCTCTTTTGGAATTCAATGTTTATTATATAACTTTCATTTTGATTATTACAGACACCGACAGCTAAGAGCTTGCCTTGAGTCTCAGAGGGGAGTTAAAACTTGTACTTTTCAGCAATACTGGACATTTTAAGACTTTGGGAATTCTTGGAGAAGGCTTAAACACATTTTGCATTGTGAGATGGACATGTAACTTTGGGGCCCAGGGGTGGAATATAATGGTTGATGGCATAAATGTTTCCCAAAAGTTATAAACTGAAGACTTGGTTCTCAGCTTCTGGTGCCATGGGGAAATGATGAAATCTTCAATAGGAGGGGTTTATTAGGAGGAAGTTAGGTTACTGGGAGCATGACATTGAAAGAGATACTATGACCCAGTCCCTTCCTCTCTACTTTGCTTCCTGGGCACTTTGAGGTGAACAAATTTACTCTACTTTGTACTCATTGCCAGGATGTTCTGCTTATCACAGGACTGAAAGCAATGGAGCCAGTTGACTATGAACTAAAATCTGACACTGTGAGTCAAAATAAACCTTTCTTGTTTTAAATTGATTTTTCTCAGATATTTTGTCACAGTGACTGAAAACTAACACAACATGTAACCTGATTAAAGTGTAATATTTATAGATCAGATAAATTAATACAATGCAGTTCATTCAGAGATTTTTACCCTAGGTTTGCATTATTCAAATTTTCACAACTCATACTTAGATACATGAAAAGAAGTATCACTGTTTATTACAAATGAATTCAAATGAATCCAGAAACCTGTCCTTAGAAAGTGGCTAAAATATCCAGCATATGACCATATCACTTGTCAGAAGTTCTTCCTGTTTTCATATATTTACACTTTTGTCCACTTACTTGTAAATAACTTACTACTGAGGTATGACAGTCCTTAAAAGGTGATCTGTTATAGGCACTTGCTTTAGTCTGTCTCATAAATACAGTATTTATGGAACCTCAGCAAGGAACACCCTATTAAATTATAGAAATATAGAAAAAAAGTATTTTTACTTCTAGAAGTAGTTGTCCCATCATAGTAATGGCAATTGAGACTTATGTAAATTAAGTTACTTCATCAAGCCCAATATCTAAAAAATACTAGTGCTATACATATATTAATACACTAGCCTCCTTTTCAAACACAGTTTCAAGATTGCTTCGGTGATTTTGTTCATTGATTTTGATAATGCCCGATACTGTTTACTGATTATACCGAACTATATACTAACTTTTTTTTAAACCTAGAAATCACTATTTATTTATTTATATCAGTACAGGTTTCCACTACCCAATGATTACATTACTTGTGGGAGCTGGTATATGTGCATAACACATTTTAGTATGTGTGCTACTGAAGCGAGCACAACATAACGCATCTTAATTCTTTTTTCATCACCTTTTTACTCCACCTCTTCTCTCTGTCAGTCTCCTCTTTTTCAAAATATCTGTCTTTCTAATTCCTATTATCTATCTTTTCTCTTGCTCTTTATTTACATTTTAGGTTTCTCTTATAAGAGAAACCACTCAATATTAGCTTGTGTGTTTGATTAATTTCACTTAACATTATGATCTCAAGTTGCAACAAATGACTTACAAATGACTCAAATTAATCCTTATTTACAACAGAAGAAGACTCCATTGTGTATAAATAGCACATTTTCTTTATTCATTCATCTTTTAGTGGACGTATGGGTTGCTTCCAAGATTGAGTTATTATAAGTTGTGCAACTATGGTATAAACAGTGGTATGCATGTATCACTGTTACATGATGTCTTTAACTCTTTTAGAATGATATCTAGGAGGGAAATAGCCTGAGCAAATGAAATTTCTTTTTTTTGGTTTTTAGAGGAATTTTTATACTGACTTCCACAGTGGGTGTATTAGTTTAAATTCCCATCAACCATGTAGAAGTGATCCTTTTAATCCACAGCCTAGGCAGTATTTGTTATTATTTGATTTCTTCATGATAGTCATTTTTTTCTGGAGTAAAATAAGATCTCAGTACTATTTGAATTTGTGTTTCTCTAATGGCCAGAGATATTCAATATTGTACTTCTTAGCAGTGTCAATTCATTTCAATTGCCCACTGTTTGATTGGGTCTTTTATTTTGGGGGTCCTAATCATTTTGAGTTATTTATATATTGTAGATATTAGCTCTCTGCATGTGGAATAGCTGGCAATATTTTTTTTCAATTCTGTAGGTTTTCTCTTTACTCTGTTGGTTGTTTCTTTTGCTGTGAAGAAAATTTTTTATTTGATATAATCCATGTATTGATTCTTGGTACTATTTTTGTGCCATTTGAGGTGTGTTCAGAACGTCCTTACCTACATCTGTCTTCCAGCATTTCACTTATTTTATCTTCCAGCAGGTTAAGTGTTCCTGTTTAAACATTTAGATATTAGATCCATTTTTATTTTAGTTTAGTACGTGGTGATAGATTGGCCTAGACTAAATCTTCTGCATGTGGAAGAATTTGCTTGCTATTATTTTCAGGCAAGATACAAGTTGGAAACAACTACTTTATCATGTAAATATCATGTGCTGTACACTCTAAACCAAAGGTAGTATCCAACAGTGAGATTGTTTTAAAGCCAGTTTTCCCAGAACTCTTTGTTATAGAGGCTATCTTTCCTCTACCATATATTTTTGGCCTCTTTATCAAAGATGAGATAGTTGAATGTTCCTGAGGTTATTTCTGCACCATCTACTCTGTTGCATTGATCCATATGCTTGTTTTTGTGAGAACACAATGCTGTTTTTATCACTGTTACTTTGTAATATGACTTGAATCTAGGATTATGATGCTTTTTGCTTTTCTCTTCTTGCTCAGGATTGCTATTCTGGGCCTCTTCTTGTATATGAACTTTTGGATCGTTTGCTCTAGTTCTATGAGGAATGCTATTGGTATTTTGATTAACATTGCATTAATCTGTTCTGGAAGTATGACCATTTTGACAATTTGTTCCACCTATCCAGAGGTAGTGGATAGCTTTCCATTTTAGTGATGTTCCCTTGACCTCAATTTTCAGACTAGTGCACTTTTCATTGTAGAGATTTTTTATTTTCTTGGTTAGGTTAATCCTAAATTTAAATTTTTTTGATGCTATTGTGAATAGTTTTGTTTTCCCAATTTCTTTCTTTGTAAGTTCATTTTGGTGTCCAAGAAAAATAATTTTTGTCTGTTAATTTTGTATTTTAGCTCACATGTAAAAGAAAACTGCATTTCTAAGATTTACAAACATATTCCAAAGTATATGTCTTATGTAGGAGTAAAATTTTAGGATGCTAGAAAAAAGACTTTCTGTAAGTTTAGATGATGTGTTAGTTACTTTTCTCTTGTTGGTGACACAAAATACCTGACACTCAAAGTTAAAGGAAGTAAGGTTTATTTGGCTTACAATTCATAGAGGTTTCAGTCCATAATTGGCTGGCTCCAAGGTACGGATGGCAAACAGGCATCACAGAGAAGAAACAACATGCCATACACAAGGTAGCAATGATATCAAGGAAGTTTAACAGCGTCTTTATGCTCCTTCTATCTTATTCGAACTACTGGGATTAGGGAAGTGCCAAACCAATCACTCACGTGTAGAGGTTTAGTAATAACACACCCTTAATCCTAGCATCACACACTATATTCATCCACCTATGACCACATGAGGCTTTGGGGGGGACATCCAGACACAAGGTATAACAGATGGTGACCTTTAATAGAAATACTATCAAATCATATAACACAGAAACATTTCATACAAACAGCTGCTAAATGGGATAGAAGAATTGCTATGGATACTGGGAATGTAGACTATTAATAAATATAGTAAATTAAACTCATAAAGGTTAGTTGGGCTACAGTTTTCTTATTATTCTTTTAAGGCAAGATCCACATTGGAAGCAACTACCTTGTCTTGTAAATACCACTTTCTGTACACTCTAAACCATAGGCAGTATCCAGCAGTGAGATGATTTTTAATCAATAAAAATCATCTGAATATGACTACTTAAGCAAGTGAGCATCTGTGCCATTTTCTAAATGATCAAATGCTAGACATTGCAGAGAGAAGCCAAGGTGCATTTTCTTAAAAAGAACCAAAACATAAGCACAAAATACAGCACGATTGCTTTGATAGTCACTGGGATAGTATTTTTTTTATGTAGTGTGCAATTGTATCTTGTTCCTCTGAAATAGTTGACTATTTTAAAGTTATTGTATTTAACTACAGCATTTTCTAACTATTATGAAGAATGACTTGGTATCTCAGATATTTTTCTCATTGCTGAGACAAAATACCTGACACTCACAAGCTAAAGGAGGTAAAGTTTATTTCATCTCACAGTTTGTAGGGGTTTCAGTCCAGGGTTGGTTGGTCCCAAGGCAGGGTGATGGGATGGCAGTGCAGAGGGGCATCACAGAGGAGAAACAGCCCATGGCATGAAAAGCATAAGGCATCAAAGCAGCATGGAGCAGCAGCAGTATACCTGGCTTCTCTTTTGCCCTTCATATTCCACCCAGGTTACAAGCCTATTGATAGGTGTCACCCATACCCAGGATGGGGCTTCCATGATCCATACTCTTAAGACAGTATCACACCCTTAGTCAATATTCACACACCCTAATTCAGCCACCTTTGAATCTCCCCAGTTATGACCTCATGGGGCTTTAGGGGGGTATGTATCTATAAGCCAAAACTTAGATTAATAACATTTTGTAAAATTTTGCCTTTTGGATTATGAAACTTTTGTGCATGTATTTCTTGAGTTTATTTTTAAGGAATATCTCTGTAATTTGAGGTAGATGCTGTTTTATTTAAACAGTGATTTACCTTATTTTTGTTTTTCAGAAAATATTCTTATCAGAAAACAGAGTAATGATATAAACTTTTGCATATTTTTTTAAATTTTATTTTATTGGTACATTTTAGATATACATGACATTCATCATTGGAAATTTGCTCCCTTACATAATCTCTCTTGGTTCTTATTTTTCCCTCTTTCCCTGCCCTCCCTTCAACCCCTCCGTCTCTCCCTATGTGCAGACTTTGTTCCCATATTTTCATATTCTCATATTAGTTCCATTCCCTTCTTTCTTTTCCCCTACCCATCCCACGTCCCCTTCCACTTTGCCCCTTTTCTTCCTATTTCCCATTATCTATTATACCTTTCAGTACTTGTTTACACTTTCAGTTTTTCACACTAGAGAAACTACTCGGTATTTACACGTGTCCTATTTATTTCACTTAAGAGGATGGCCTCAATGTTCATCCATTTAGCAATAAATGTCTCTAATTTCTCTGTTTTATGGCTGACTAGTACTCCATTTTATAAAAAAAAACTACACATTTTCTTCATCCAGTCTCCAGTTGATGGGCATTTGGGCTGTTTCCAAGTTTTCGCTATTACAAACTGTGCTGCTATGAATATAGGTGTGGATATAACATTATGGTAAGATTCTTTTAATTCTTTGGGGAAGATACCCAGCAGTGGAATAGAGGGGTCAAATGGGACTTCCAGTCTTAGTTCTTTGAGGTATCTCCATACTGATTTCCAAAGAGGCTGCACCAGTCTAAACTTCCACCTGCAGTGCAATAGGGTTCCTCTTTCCCCACAGCCCTGCCAGCATTGGCTATTGGTTGATTTCTTGATAGCAGCCATTCTTTCTGGAGTGAAGTGGAATCTCAGCGTTGTTTTCATTTGCATCTCTCAAATGACCTGTGATGTTGAACATTTTTTCATATTTTTATGTGCTATTTCTACTTCTTTGTCTGAGAAATGTCTGTTAATTTCAGATGCTTATTTTTGGATTGAGTCTTTAAATTTTTTTAAGTTCTTTATAGATTCGAGATAGTAGATCTTTGTCTGAGGGACAGCTGGCAAAATTTTTTTCCCACATTGTGAGTTGTCTTTTCACACTGTTGGTGGTTTCTCTTGCTGTGCAGAAGGTTTTTAGTAAGAAGAGAGCCCACTTGTTGATTGTCTGTGCTACTTCACAGGCAGCTAAAGTTTTGTTCGTAAAATCTTTTCCTACACCAATGTCTTCATGAGTTCTTCCTAAATGCTCTTCCAGCCGGTTTAGTGTTTCTGTTTTAATATTCAGATCTTTAATCAACTTAGATTTTAGTTTAGTACACAGTGAGAGATATAGGTCTAGTTTTAGTGTTTGGCAAGTTGAAACTCAAATTTTTCCAGCAGCGATTATTAAAGAGGTTATCTTTCCTCCACTGAGGGTGTTTGGCTCCTTTGTCAAAGATGAGGTAGCTGAGTGTGTCTGGAGTTTTTTCTGAGTCTTTGAATCTCTTCCACTGGTCCTTAGGTCTGTTTCTCTGCCAGTCCCATGCTGTTTTTATCACAGTAGCTTTGTAGTATAGTTTCAAGTTGGGGGTTGTGATACACCCTGCCATATCTCTGTTGCCTAGAATTGCTTTTGCTATTCTAGGTCCCTTCTTGTTCTAAATGAATGTTTGGATTGTTTTCTCAAGGTTCATGCAGTATGCTCCTGGTATTTCAACTGGGATTACATTGAATCTATCTAGCAGTTTTGGAAGTATGGCCATTTTCACTGTTTATCCTTCCTACCCAGGAGCAAGGGATGTCTGTCCATTTTCTGAAATCATCTTCAATCTCTCTTTTCAGAGTGCTATAGTTTTCAGAGAAGAGGTCTTTGATTTAG
>NW_004624761.1:9172784-9187765 GCF_000247695.1 Heterocephalus glaber
GAGGGGGTGAAGGGAGGGCTAGGAATGGGGAAAAAATAAGAACCAAGATGCATTATGTAAAGGAACAAGTTCCCAATGTGAAATGTAATTGTGTTGTATACCTACAATGTACCAATAAAAGAATTTCATTAAAAAATTTAAAAGAATAAAAAAATAAAACTTGTCTCAAAAAAAACCTATATCTGAGATCAATCTGAATTTTTTAAAATTTTGAATAGCATTTTACTGTTGTCTGTATTTATATCTATCTGTTCTCCTGTGTTCTGAATATTTTCAGTCAGTAGTACTCAGATGGAAAATGACATGACAAGGGCTGGCTCTTGGATAATGCATTTTGAGCAATCCTAGAGCAGTCCTGCCCAATTAAACTATAATATCAGCTATGTTTGTAATTTTAACTTTTCTAGTAGCCAAATTAAAAAACATTTAAAAGCTTTGCACAGTGGCATTTTGTAGCCTGTGGGGTTAAATTGAGAAGCAATTATTGTTAGTTGAAGTAAAAACTTAGAAAAGATGTAAAATTAAATTTAATAGGTGATTGTATTTGATCCAATGTATTCAAACTATTAAAATTTATCTTGTAATCACAATAAAATATGAATAATTGATTTTAGATGGCCCTCTTTTCTAAATAAGGAATCTGATGTGCATTTATATTTGTAGTACATCTCTATTTGAACTTTATACTTCACAAGAAATCAATAGCCAGGTGTGCCCAATGTCTAACATATTAGGTAGTGTAGTTCTAGTTTAGATGGGGCCACTGGTCAAAGTTATAATTAACTGCATTACCCTAAATAGAAGGCTTGACTATCCAAGCCTATAAATGCAAAGTCACAAGTATTTTATTTCTTTTTAATTTAATTTTTTCCTTCCTTCCTTTTTCTTTCTTTCTTTCTTTCTTTCTTTCTTTCTTTCTTTCTTTCTTTCTTTCTTTCTTCCTTCCTTCCTTCCTTCCCTCCTTCCTTCCTTCTTTCTTTCCTTTCTTTTTTGTACAGGGGATCATACTGGGGACCTTGTGCTTGCAAGGCAGGCACCAGAACCACTGACCTAAATCCTTGGCCCCTAACTATTTTATTTCTGATGATACAAATTCAGAAATATAAAATTACAATTCAAGCTTTACTGGAAATAAATCTATTATCCTTTAAATTTGGAAAGTCCCCCAAAAGCTCATATGCTCAAATCAGCAATGTCCAAAGGTAGGGCTTTATCCTCATCAGTGGATTAATTAATGTTAATGGATTAAGAATTTGTACCATTAGTGGACAGTGATGGAAACTTAAGAGATGGAGACTAGTTGAAAGGAGTCAATTATGGGGGAGGCCCTTGGGGAAAATATCTACTTTCTGATCCTTCCTCTTTTTGTGTTGGGTTCTCTCTCTCTCTCTTTCTTTTCTTTCTCTGTTTCCTGAATCCCATGAGGTAAACAGATTTTCTCCACCACATGTTCTTTCTGTCTCACCATAGGCCAAACAGCAATGGTGCCAATTGATCATGGCCTGAGACCAAATTAAACCTTTTCTCTGGTACATTGATATTATTGGGTACTTTGTGAAAGCAACAGAAAGTTAAGAAACACTCCTTCCAAATTAAATCTTCCAGAACAATAGAACTGTGAGATATACAACAAATAGGGAGTGTTTCAAAATAGAATTTGTTTTTGAAATCTTACCTATTATACTTCCTCGGGGCATTTTTCATGCAATCTGTAGTGTCCTATATTATAAATTTTACCCCCTTTTAATTTTAAGCTTTCTCGTTTATTTATTTTTTTTCTCATTTATTTAAAGATAGAATTTTTTTCGTCTGTTTTTTCTTTAATTAAAAAAACAGAATTTGGCTTAAACTGCAGACCATTTTTTTCTTTCTGTTGACATAATATTAACTAACATCTTAGAAAACTTAGTGCTCTTAGGTTGGGAATGGTGTTGTACACCTATACTTGGAGCTACTCAGGAGCCTGAGGCAGAAGGATAGTACATTGTAGCTCAGGCTGGGCAACTAAGCAACCCAGTGAAACCCTTCCTCAAAATAAAAAGTGCTGTGAATACAACTGAGACCAAAGGCCATGTGTTCATTCTCTAGAAATAAAAACAGAACAGAATTTTTAAAAAGGTCTCCAGTGCTTCTTCAGAGCAACCATAAAATGTTTAAGGAAGACCATTCTATATGTAATGGATATTTAATTCTTTTTTTTTTCTGGTACCAGGAATTGAACTCAGGACCTTGCACTTGCCAGGCAGGCACAGTGTCACTGAGCTACATCCCCAGCCATGGAGATTTAATTCTATTTGGTAATTTGTTCCAATTTCTCTAGATGAGCATTTGTCTGAACCTTAATCCTCTCATTTATATGTAATTATATGGAATATTAATTTTTGGTATTTTTCTAAGTGTCTTTTACATGTATTAATATTAACTGGTTATATGGAGTATTTATTTAAATGAAGAAGTTAGTATTATCCTCACAAATAAGAAACTTAAAAATAAGTGGTTAAGTAGTTAGAACATTAGAGAGCAAAATTTCAAGGCAATCTTGTCCCTATGCTAATTCTCTTCATTACTAGTTATGCTATTTGTCACTATAATCATTGATTACAGATTCTTCATTGATAAAATTACTTGACAAATGTTTTAAAGAAAATATTAAAAAGGAATTCATTTCTAATCTTGAAGTCAGTGACACAAGTGGAGGCATTCGGACTAACAGAAGAATAAAATGGTGAAATGTCTTTTCTTTTTTATAAAAAAGCAATATATGGAGATACTAATACATGACAAGAGATGCTTATTAATGTGTGCTTTAAAAAATAGCAGCTGCTCGCAGGCATGATGGCACATACTTATAATTCCAGCTATTTGGGAAGCAGAGGCAGTAGGATCACAATTCAAACCCAACCTGGGCAATTTAATGACTTGGAGAGACTCTGTCTCAAAATAAAATAACAAAAGAGCCAGGACTGTAGCTCACTGTGAAGGTGCTGGGTTCAATCTCCAGTACCACAAGGGGGAAAAAAAGCAACTGCTGGAAAACAGTAGCATTCTTTTCTTCTTGAGAAAATTTCATGATTAATAAAATGTCAATTAAAATAGTCCCTCATGATATTGGAACTTCTACCATATAGAAGACCACAAACCTGGGAGTCCAGCAGAAATGGATTTCTTTCACCTGTCTTGATCATTTGCTGAGTGGAAAATTTGGGGTAGTCTCTGACTAATTAACAGGCAGCTTAAACAGTACCTGGCTTGTGTTGGCCATTTAATACATATTTGTTGAAAATATTGAATGTTCTTATCAAAGTTCTTTGGTGAATTCAAAATCAGTGTGTTCAAGGAGCTAATGAGAAGGCAGAGAAACTATGAGGTGGAACAGAAGAGTTTTGCACATGGAATTTGAGGAGGGAAATAAGTGTAATACATGATCATTGAGGAGTGGAGGTACATACAAATTCTTAGAGCTTTTAAAAATAAATAATTTTTATAATTCATAAAATAATAATTTAAATATAATATTTTGTTAAAATATTTTAGTTTTTCATAAAATTTATGCCATATAATTTTTAAAATATCCACGAATATGTTGATAATCCAAAATAGCCCATTTAACAATCAGTGTAAAGATATATAATTTTATTTTATATATTACACTTTGAACACATGTATTTGTACATGCACGTTATTTCAAATACATTGTTTAGCATTATAATACTTTTTACTAGATATTTTAAATATTTATATTAAGATAATTAACTTATTTTATGTTGTCTTTAATCATTTAATAAAATGTATAATTACTAAGACATCTATTTTAATTATCTAAAGTAAACCAACTCAATAAACAATAAACCTTGCTTTTTACCTCTTATACATTTAAGACTTTATTAGTTCAAGTGCTGTGGCGTTCTAATGATATTGTTGGCCTATTTTTCAATGTTACTAAATGGTTTTTTGTCACTTTCCTAACGTAAGTTTTATCATTGAAATTTTCTTCAAATACAAGGTCAGTACGTAACTGTGAACTTAGTATGTAATGAATAATTTTAAGCAAGCTTGCCTAAACTAAGATTTTTAAAATAAAATCTTATAAAGATTAAGGATTGTCCTTCCATAAATATCTCAAACCTCCTTAAATGTAGAATAAATGTAATATTAATAATAAAAGTAATAATACCCAATACTTATCATAACAAAGTAGCAATTATGAACTCCCGATATTTGCACGTGGTCTCAGGCACTTTATCATATTCATACTTTTTAAAAGGACTGAAAACAAATGATAAGGGCGAAAGGAATAGAAGTACTTTATTAGAGAAGAAAGAAGGGAGATGAGAAGTGGAAATAAGCGCTGGAGAATTCACGGAAAGGGCTTAGCGAGCCAGCCTCCTGGGGTTCACACTGAAGAGGCCCTGGAGATGCACCAGTCCCCAGGACTCTATTTTTACCTCGCCTCTCACTCTGCTTAGAAGAGCGAGTTCTGCCATGAGCTGTGCTTACTGAGTCAAACACAGCAAGGAGAAAGTCATCAATTACTTCCCACTCAACTCTCAGAGCCAGTGCTATGCTCCTGATCCTGTGGATGACTGCCTAAGAGTAGAATGAAACTTAGGTGCATGTAATTGAGGGCAGAAGTGAGGCCAAGTGAGAAATGATTGATTGGTTTGAACTCCAGTATTTCTTCCCGAACAAATGGACTTCAACAGGGTCCAAACTGGTCCCTGAAGATTTGGGATCCTATTTTGTGTAATCTTGACCACTATGTGTACCATTTTCTCCTATCCTCTTGTTTATAATCCCTCAATGTCAATTGAATCTTACAATTGGTTGAGCATTTATAGAAAATCCATCTATTAGCTTTAAAAAAATCTTTTAATCCTTGAAATTAAAAAATTTACTTTGTAATTCAGAAAAAAAAGTAGGTTACTTGAAACACAATCCTGTATGAACAAAGAACAATAGCTTGGTACTCAAAATAGAAAACTATAAATACCCCTGTGGGATCAGAGGTAGTGTTCTCCTTTTTTACACTTCGACATAAAACTGATGAAACTCTGCAGAGCTGGTTATTTTAAAATATTATCTAATTGATCCAAATTAGAAAAGCAATCTTGCTTTTAAAATGTTAACAAAAAACATGAGATTCCTATACTTATATTCTCTAAGTTTGCCTCAATTAAATAAAACTAAATATTGGTTCACATAGCAAAGAGATCTATCTTAGACATATAACTTGCACTTTTATGGCTGGTAGCTTGATTAAAATCTATCTTCCTCACAACACTGTAACTCTGCTTATACTCAACACTAACTATTTGGTACTTATTTCTGGTACTTATTCCTAACATATAGGCATATAGGATGGACTGATGAAAAATAAATCAATTAAAACAAATAATGTATTATTTTGGGAACTTTACACACAAACCAATTGCTGGTAGATTTTTTTTCCTTAAAATTTTATTTCATTCATATCATTATTTGGGGATGGAAGAAATTCTGGGAAAACATGATATCTGAAGTCATTAGTTAAATAAGTATAGGAAATAAATCTATTTCTTTTCTAAAGGAGAGTCATTCTTTTGGACAGATTCATTAATATGTTTGAACTCAAGCAAGCTTCTGGAAGCCTGGTCCAGAATATAGCAGTCTGTTTTAATTGATGAAGTCCAAAATCATTAGCAGTGCCAGGGTTCAACATTTCAAAAAGAAAATAAATTATGCTCCCTTATCTGTGAAGTATAAATGCAATTGCAGAGCACACATAGATTTTTTTTTACCTGACTCATGGATAATACACTGGCACAGGGCAATTTGGGGGCAACTTCTTTTATAAGCAGTGTTTCATTATTTTTCAAATTTTAGTAATGTGTTAGGGAATTGAAGCAAGGTTTAAAAAAATTGCTTTGGTGTTTGTTTCTGTTTTTCTATTTTTTCCCAGAATTAAAGCCTGCCAATGATACTCAAACACTGAGGCAATATTTAAATTCTTTTTGGTCTTTATAAATGTTCTTTAAAAGGTTTTATAAAAAACCTTTTTAAAAACTTTCATAAAAGTCTTTATAAAAGTTCAAAAGACTCATTGTCTTTCTGACACTGGGCACTCTTCCAGGTGTCTCTTTACTCCTCATTACATGTTTTATGTAGGCTCAGTTTCCATAGACACCACACCTACAATATCCCTAGCAACAATTCTCAGATTTGTGTTTGCTTTTAGCAAGACAATGTCACCATTTACCGATGAAGTTGTGTCCCATTGTTTCAGTAGATGTATAATAGGTGTTTTCTTCTTTAAATTTCAACACTAAAAATTTCAAGAGATGTATTGATTTTACCAAGTTGCTGCACTTTACTATGCTGTGCATTGTTTTATTTTAAAATAGCACTTCTAATCTGCACTGTTTTCTATAGTGTGAACTACTTTTGAGCTATGCAAATGTCACTTTCCAATTCACTTAGAAGAAGCTAAGAGTACATCAGCTTTCTGCTATAGCAAAAACTGAGACAAATGGTAGAATTCAAGAGCAGGGCATGCTGCATTGTAGATGAATTTAGTTTTTAGAAACTGAGTTAATTCATCTCAATTCAGTGTAATCTCACATATTTACTGAATATCTACTTTTAGAAAAGAACTATTACTGGTAGTATTATAGATATAAATAGATATAGATGACATAGACATAGACATAAGTGTGACTTTAAAATTTTTATTACATATCAGGTAAAACAGGCATGGACACAATTTCCAAACATTTTGCAAATTGATACATTTGTCACCAAAAATACAAACAAAATGTTGTGTTACACACATGAAACTGAGAATATCAGTCTGGACACAGTTATTTGGAATGAGTCATTTAGAAGCTGAAATTGGAAATGTACCTTAAAAGATGGGCAAGATGTAACTTCGCACAGATAACTCTTGTTAATGATAAGCAAAGCTTGTCCACAATGTGAACAAAGGCAAAATGGCACAAATAAGAATAAGGAAAAAGCAAGGACAGAGGTGATGAATGGGATGGCTTGTGTTGTAATGTGGGAGGTACACCCATGAAGAGATGATGTAATGAGATACATGCCAAAAAATGTATATGAGGTCAGATGATGGTATCTTCAAATAGCTATGCAAAGGAATTTGAAAAAATATCTTGTATATTAGCTTAGACTTAAGAAAAACTCCTTATGAGAAAGTCTCAATTTAGAAACTACAGATATATACTTTGACTATATATTTTCTGTTAAATTCACCATGCTTTTTCAAAACACAGACTTGTGTAACAGACATACACACATACACACCCCTATTAAACATAGCTGTTTAAAATGTAAGCACTTTATAGCTGCCTTTACTGTGATCGTATTCATTTATTAACAAACATGCAGCATTTTTTCTTTAACACCTAATCCATCTGAAATTTATGGATCTGTGATACTCTTAGGAATTCATATAAGCACCAATTGATAAAGAAAAGAGAAGTATCTAGGTAAGAAAAATTATGTCATTAGCTCAATCAAACTGCCTATATCTTTATTTAGAGGCTGTATTCTGGATAGCAATGTAAGGGAAGCCGAACAGGTTAGAGAGAAATGGCAAGTTGAAAATTAAGCCTATGACTTGTACAAATAATTTTAAAGAATTCAAATTCCACAAGCAATATCATAGCTAAGAAAAGTGGGAATAATTTTAATTTTAAAATGTCCGATATTCAGGAATATAATCAATGAGTACTTTATACTCTGTATCCATTAAATAATTTAGATCTCAGTTGTTCTTAGTAAATGTGTTATAATATAACAGAATTACAAAAGTAGATCATGTGCTACTGTTCGTATATACGTAATGCAAAAATGGTGCTGATTTGGGTTATATTTGGTTGTTTTCATTTTGCACAGTTTCTCCCATCAGTTGAACTTGTTATGTGATTCTGTCACATATAATTTATTTACAGACTATGGTTGGCCTGGTAGTAAGACACAGTATCTCCAATAAATACTGTCTGAATGAGTGGGAAAGGGCTAGCTGCTGGGAGTTGCTGCCCTACAGTGTCTGGGTGTATGATCTTCTTGATGATCTTCTGGATTCTGTTTGTCATTATCTTATTAAGGATTTTTGCATCTATGTTCATTAGTGAGATTGGCCTATAGTTCTCTTTTTCAGTTGAGTCTTTCTCTGCTTGGGGAAGAAAGGGAAGCCTGCTTCAAGGAATGAATTTGGGAGTATTGCTTCCCTTTCAATTTCACTGAAGAGTTTAAACAGTAGTGGCAGCAGTTCCCCTCTAAATGTCTTGTAGAATTCAGCAGTGAAGCCATCAGGGCCCGGGATTTTCTTAGTTGATAAGTTTTTAATTACATTTTCAATTTCATTGGTTGATATTGGGTTGTTCAGAATTTTTAGGTCTTCTTCATTCAACTGTGGTAATTCATACTTATCTAGGAATCTGTCCATTTCTTCTGTGTTGTCCATCTTATTGGCATATAGGTTCTGGAAGTAGGTATTGATGATCCTCTGGGTTTCTGCTGCGTCTGTGGTAATTTCACCCTTTTCATTCCTAATTGCATGGATTTGGGCCTTTTCTTGCCTTTTTCTGACAAGGTTGGCTAAGGGTTTGTCAATTTTGTTGATTCTTTTGAAGAACCAACTCTTGGCTTCATTGATTTTTTTGTATCATTCTCTTAGTCTCCATGGCATTGATTTCTCCTCTGATCTTTATAATTTCCTCCCTTGAATGAGCTTTGGGTTGTCCTGCTCTTCTTTTTCTAGAAGCTTGAGGTCCAGCATCAGGTTGTTTAATTGGGCTCGTTCTGTTTTCCTAATATGCATATTCACTGCTATGAATTTCCCTTGTAAGACTGTTTTCATTGTGTCTCATAGATTCTGATATGTTGTATTGTCATTGTCATTTAATTGAAGGAACTGCCGGAGTTTTTCTTTAATTTCCTCTGTGACCCATTGGTTATTCAGAAGTGTGTTGTTCAATTTCCACGTGTTTATGAAATTTTTTGAGTTTCTTTTGCTATGGATCTACAATTTCATCTCACTACGGTCTGATATTATACAGGGGATAACTTCAATTCCTTTGCACTTACTTAAACATGTTCTATGTGTGAGTATGTGGTATATTTTGGAGAATGACCCATGTGCAGCTGAGAAGAATGTGTATTCTGATTTTGTGGGGTGGAAGACTCTGTACACATCTGTTAAGTTCATTTGGACTGGGAGCAGCCAGAGGGTTGTTGGCCAGGAAGCCCCTTCCTCTGGAGCAGGAGCAGTGGGATGGTGGCCCAGAAGCCCCTTCCTCTGGGCCGGGAGCAGTGGGACAGAAGGTGGCCCAAAAGCCCTTTCCTCTGGGCTGGGAGCAGCGGGAGGGATGGTGACCAGGAAGCCCCTTCCTCTGGACCAGGAGCAGTGGGATGCTGGCTCAGAAGCCCCTACCTCTGGGTTGGGAGCAGCAGGACTCAGTACCTTGGCCTGGTGGTCTGGTGTCCTCTGCGTCTTTGTAGTGTTGAACAAGTTGGCTGCCTGTCTGCAGTAGGGTGATTCAGTGTCTTCCGCGTGACTCAGGACCTCTGTAGTGCATGCACAGACCTGCCTGTCTGCAGTGGGCTGATTCCTGAGTTCTTGTTCTTAATCACTCTATCCAGGGAGTAGGTCCCTATCAACCTAGTTTTTCAGATTTCTTTAAACAAAGAAAAAAAAAATATGGGCCCTTTCTAACTTCAATTTTTCTTTCTTTCCCAGTTACAATTTTCCTATTTTGTACCTCAGCTCTGACCTCTTTCTATAAGCTAACAAGGTATTACAAAATAGGAAGCATGGTAACTACTTCTTTCCTGATGTTTGTCCATGAAAACAAAAATATCCTATTTTCTATTTTAAGTGAGTTTGTTTCTGTAAAAACAGTGCAGCAAACAGTAAGAATCTCTTGGTAAATTATTTTACCCAAGAAATCTGAAAAATAGTGGGTTAGTCTTTTCTGATTTTTATTTAGAGTTGTCAGGTTTCAATTTAAATTTTCTAGGCCCAGCTTGACATGCCTTCTCTTTCTTTTTAAGACCTTAAATAATAGGTGGCATGTATCCAAGGTCCAATATATAGAGTTTAATAGCTAACCAAAGACCTGCAGGATATCTTAACTTCTCATAACACTGTAACTTGCTTTCCTTTCTATGGTGCTAGATAATGTGTCATCTTCTGGCAATTCTAACACTGAACCATATCTAAGCATTAATATACTCTTTGATCTCAGCTCCATCCTACATGTAAACCTCTGAAACTCTTACCATTTATCTATTTCTCATTGTATTATTTTACTACCCCGAAAGATTTTGGACTGATTTATATTTAAAATTTACTTCTACTTTTCATTAAAGAATTAGGTTTTCTCTATTTCATCTAAGCATTGACTCTGAAGTGTGTTCTGCAGAATTTATTTGCAAAAGTATACATTGTAAGAAGGATTTTATTGCCTACTTGTGATGAACACTAGCATAATGTGCTTCAAAAATTTCCTCTAATGAAAGAGCCTATTTAATTACATTTAACTTGATCCACTATCTCTATTTAACCAAAAAAATATTTTTTCTAGTGAAAATACTGTGTCACAGGACATCTTTTGTTATACTCTGTTCTCAGGTAATAGGAATATAATTTCATGAGTAATCATATACCAAATATACTGTGATGGATAACGATTCAAAACCTCTCAGGCATAGAAAAACTGTCTTCATTTTTCATCTCACCCCTGAGTTACTGAGGACCTCCAATTCTGAGTTCGTTTGTGAGACAGACATGAAGACAATACTCTGTTTCCAGCAAGGGACCCTCACCAGCTGTGTTAGCTTCTTCTCTGCAGCCCCTTCTGCAGTATTCAGCATGGTAGTCTCCATCTGCAGCTCCCCACAGGTAGATCTCAGATTTAAACAATTACAATTTGATAGCTAAAGAACTATTAAACCAGTAGTAAAATACTAAATGAAGTAAAAAATAAAATCATTAACTAAAGTTAATAATTAATTAATATGCTCCTAGCAAACACTCAGGAATAATAAAATGTAAAATAAAAATTAAGATTATAAAGAAAGTCACAAAGTAAATAAAATCTTTTTCAAAATCTCAATAATATTTTTTTCAGAAGTAGAAATATGCATTCTAAAATTTCTATGGAATCTCAAGCTATCCTGAATAAACAAAACCATCTTGTAAAAAAATGAATGAAACTAGATTCACACTTTCTGGTTTTATTTTTTTTTAAACATCATGAAGACTAGACACTGTAATGTCTAATTTACAAATCAAGAAGAGATTGGCAGCTACTGTGAAAAATATACTGAAGATCCCCAGAAGACAAAAATGGCATTATCAGCATCTCTACATCTTGGAATATAGGACTCTGCAGTTCCACTTCCAGGTACAGATACCAAAGAGTGGGAAGGAGGGTCTGGAAGGAACATTTGTATACCCATGTTCAAAGCAGTATTATTCACAATAGTTAATGTGTGAAAGCAGACCAAGTGGTAGTCAATGGATGGATAGATTATCAAAATGTGACCTATCCATACACTGGAGTACTATCCAGCCTTAAAGCTGAAAGAAATTTTCACATACATTACACCATAAATAAACCAGGAGAACATCAGACTAAGTGAAATAAGCCAGTTATTCATATGCAAGCATCACTATTACATAGTTAGAGTAGTCAAAAGTAGAGGACAACAGAAAGAAAGCCAATAAGTTAACACACACATCTTTATCCAATTGATATTTGATATTGTGCTTAGACTATACATTGGAGAAAGAACAGTAATTTCAATAAGTTATTCTGGAAAAATTAAATATCCACATAGAGAAGAATGAAATTAGATCCCTATCTCTTACTAGTTGCAAAAAATCAACATAGAATGGAATAAATAACTAAATGAGGGAGTAAATATGAAGCTACTAGAAGAAATCATAGGGGAAACAGTTTAGAACATAGAAACAAGTAGGAATTTTTGGATAAGATTCCAGAAACACAGGAAATAATAAAAAAATTGAAAGTAGGAAAGATTACATCAACTAAGATTCTGCTCTGTAAAAGAAAAAATAGAGTGAAGAGACAACATATATAATGGGACAAAACATTTACAAGTTATACTTCAGACAATGAGTTGATATCCAGAATATATAAAGAACAGCAAGAGTTGAATAGCAAAATACTAATAAGTCAACTGAAAACATCTATAGTCCTAATAGCTATTTCTCAAAAGAACATATAAAAATGGACAGCAGGTTTATAAAAAATATTCAACATCATTAATCATGAGGAAATAAAAGTCAAAACCACAATGTGATACCACTGAAAAAAAGAATCCTCACATACTGTTAGTGGGAATATAAGTTAGTATAGCCATTACAGAATAGTATGGTGGTTCCTCAAAATCTAAAAATTGAACTGCCATATAACTCAGCAATTCTGCTACTGGGTTTTTCCAAAGGAAATAAAATCTATATGTCTATCAACTTATGGATCAATAAAGAAAAAGTGTTATATATACACTGTGGAATACTATACAGCCATAAATATTATAGAATCTCATCATTTGTAACAACATGGATAAATTGGAAATTATTAAATTAGGTGAAATGAACTAGGTGCAGAAAGACAAGTACTGGATGATTATTTATATTTGGCATGTTATAATTTGATATAAAAATTAAGAAGAGAATGGTGGCTACAAGGCAGGGGAGAATAGGAAAGAAGAATGAATGCAGAGGAGTTTATCAAATGAGTACAGACTTAAGGTTAGAGGTGAGTAGAAATTCTGATTGCACAATGGTATGACTATATATGGTGTATTACATATTTTAAGAAGCTATAAAAGAATTTTGAATGTTATAATCTTAAAAATGACAAATGTGTTAGGAGATAGAAATATTTAACCTAATTTAAAAGAAATACAATGTATATTGCATTTTTCAGGTCCCAAGTTACATTGGTTCCCCACAGATATGTACAAATTTCATGTTTTATGTATCAGAAAAATAAAATAAGATTATATAAAAGTGGAATCATGGTTGCTACCATCCAGTGGACTACAGAAGTGGAGAATTATTTTATGGGTATAGGATTTCTGTTTCACAAGGTCAAGGGGTTATCAAGATAGTGATGATGGTTGCACAATATAATGAATATATTTGATAACTTGAGAATGGTTAAGATGGTAAAATTTGCTTTTGTTTAATGTATCATGATAAGAAGTGTGAAAATGAAAACATTTAAAGAAATAATAACCATGAATATGACAGCATCATAAAGAACATAGTAGCATCATCAACAAGAACAAAGGTCTATTCCTTCTTTGTAATGTCTAGGTACACTTACTTTCAAACAGATATATTTATTCAGATTTAGCTCCATGTCAATGTGAAGTATATAAGAGGCTCATGAATGAATTTGTAATTCACAAATATAAACATTTCCTGGCTATTCCATAGGAGTTTCAAGTAGGATTCACAAATGTGAATTCTAATATATAGGGCTGATTGTCTGATCTTTTGGTTCTAATTAACTATATGGTTAAAATATAAGTAGAATAAAATGGATAGATAGCATGGACTTTCTTCTACAAGCTAAAGTACAAAATTTTTATAGTTTTTGCTATTTACAATTTAGGTTGAATTCTTCTTTTTGAATCCATTATGTTGCCTTAAGTTGAAAGTTGTGTTAATAATTTTTCTCTCATTGCAGAGACAAAATACTAGTCATCCAAAGTTAAAGGAGGAAAGATTTATTTAGCTCACAGTTTGTATAAGATTCAATCTATAACTGGCAAACTCCAAGGTAGAGTGGCACATGGCAGAGGGGCATTGAAGAATTAAAATAGTTCATGGTCCGAATAAAATAGCAAAAGCAATGAGGGGCCTTACCCAAGTCTTTCTCTCGCTTTTATACCATTCAATCAACCAGGACTAGAGCAATGCCAAACCAATCACTCACCTACAGTGGTTTAATAATCCTTTAGTCCCAGCATCACACATTCCAGATTTATCCAGCTCTCAATAAGACTGCATGAACCTTTGGGGGCACATCTAGACACAAGCCATAACAAAAGTAATTACAAAAAGTTGAAAATACCTTCTAAGAATGCCATTTATAACAAAATGGTTCATCATTATAATTTTTTAGATTAACACTTATTATTTTCTCAAGCAGAACTTGGGACATGAGCAGGTTAGACAAATATACTTTCAGAAATAAAATTTTTGCTTTTGGAACTTACCTAGGAAAACCAGAGAACATAGCTCTCATAGGGTGATTTGACTGCAGGAACTAAAGTTTGTGTGATTTTAATCTCTAAAATGTCACTTGCCTCTCTTAATTCCACCAGCTCTTTGTGATTATTTATATTAATATTTTTTAAGTGATAATAGTTTAACATTTTCTTATTGCAAAATATTAATCCCTTTCTATTCAGTTGGAATCACTGCTTATGATGTGAAATCATTCTGAATGGTCTTTCCGAACATGTATGCACTGAACATAGCTCTAACCTATGAAATAGCCGACTTTTGTCTAGCAGAGTAATAAAGTTTTGGCAAAAAATCATAACTACTTTTTGAGAAGCTGGCTACTAGCATGGCTGCTGCTATTGGAAAGTGTTAAGGGAGTTGCACGGAACATGAAGAATCGGCCTGCTGCAGACAGGCAGGTCTGTGCACCCCCTGCCGAGGTCCTGTGTCACACAGACCACACCAAGTCACCCTGCTGCAGACAGGCAGGTCTGCCCGTGCCCTGCTGAGGTCCTGAGTCATGCAGAAAATGCTGAATCGGCCTGCTGAGGACAGGTGGGTCTCTGCACACCCTACCGAGGTCCCGAGTCCCACAGAGGATGCAGATTGCCCCGCTGCAGACAGGCCGCCACCTGGTTCCATGCTACGAGGACACAGAGGATGCCAGACCACCAGACCAAGGTACTGAGTCCCACTGCTCCTGGTCCAGAGGAAG
>NW_004624761.1:9193094-9203432 GCF_000247695.1 Heterocephalus glaber
GAAGGGAGGGCTAGGAATGGGGAAAAAATAAGAACCAAGATGCATTATGTAAAGGTACAGTTCCCAATGAGAAACGTAATTGTGTTGTATACCTACAATGTACCAATAAAAGAATTTAATTAAAACAAAAAAACAAGAAAGTGTTAAGTATTCTTGGTTTCAAAAATTGTTTTAGTATAGTATTGTGTGTGTAGTTACTGATATGTCTGTTTAATTCCTTTTGTTCCCTAGATGAATTAATGCCCCCTATAATTTATATTCTCATGTGAGTTACAGATAACAGGACACACTATATGTATGCATGTTTGTGTGTATACCTTCATAATAATGTGTAGTGATGGCAAGTTTTTGAAGAAAAATTAGCTATTAGAGGAGAGAGAAAGGTTGCTACCATCAATAAGATAATCAATAAAAATGTCTGTGAGAAGTCTGAGGTGATTTTAAACAAACAAACAAGGAAATAAAGCAAACAAAATAAGACAAAACTTTGAATGAAGACTATGAGCAAAAGATGTTGGACCACAACACTGCAGTGTGTAAAGAACAGCAAATAAAAAATCCATCAAGAATGAAGCATATATGTGGTATACCTAGAGACCTGTGGGATGGTTTGATTTCCTTTAAAAAATGTCCATTGTCCTACAGATTATATATCTCCAAAAAGTATTTAGGTCGTTAACAGAACAGTTTGCCTTTAAAGTGAGAGACCTGGTAGTGTTGTTTTTATCATTCTGATTTATTTTCATAGTTTAGAAATTCATTTGTTTAATGTTAGCATAAGAGACAGAAATGACTTCAATATTTTATTATGAAATTTCCAAACAAAAAAAATGTTACTGATGCTACTTTTACCCTGTAAAATAAGATTCTTCCTTATAATATTTTTTGTCTTCTATGCATATCTTTAAATTTATTATAGGCAGTGCTTATAATAAAAACATATTCTAAAATAAACAGTTATAACAGCTTAGATGAAGGCAGGAACTAAATCTAATTGGCTTATATAATGGATTTCATTCTATAAAAGGGGTCCGGAAATTAAAATTATTTATTTTTATAAAGTAATTGCTTCCAAACAAAACACATTAACTTCCACATTTGAGACCCTAAAAGTAACTTATACAATTAAATAAGCTTCTCCTTTTTTGTTGTATAAGAGAATGAAAGTAATTTGTCAGGGTGGGTATAGGAGGGAGTGGTGTTCACAGATAAAGGGGAGTTGGAGAAATCAAGAACCAAGATCAGGCAGGGAGTGAAAGATTAACAGGACTCTTAAACTCAGGCCACAACTAAGTTAGATGAGAAATGAAATTATAGTGTTCACATAGGCAGCAAAATAAGTGACAAGGTCAAGGTAAACAATCCCCACAAGAATTTATGCAATCAGGATATACAATACTGAAGATCCACAGAAGGTGTGGAACAGAAAAGAGACATGCAGTTAATAAAGCAAAGAGTTAGCAATAAGAATGGGAAGTTGAAGGAACAGTGATGTTTACCTAAGACTTGCAAAGGCCTCCTTTTGAAATAAATCCCAGGCCTAGGAAGTAACCTAGATGTGGTTTTGAACACAGTCTAGGAGGATACCAGTCTAGTAGGTTTGGGGGATTGCCGTAAAGAGTAATTTACAACAGGAAGTAAACAAGGACAGATTTATGGATCATTTCATGGGCCTGAAGGGAGTTGAGTTACAACAATAATGCATAGCCAACCATACAACTTGTCCAAACCCTATGTTTACCAGGCACTGTCCCTTTAGGGACTATTCACAGGAGTCAGAATGTGGAATTGTTTATTTAAATGAGATAAAACATATCTGAAAACAATCTTACCAGCATTTCTTTGTGGCTTTACAACAATCCCTTTCTTCTTATCCCCACATGGAGTGAAATTAGACTTTAAATCTCATCACTGAGATTGAATTATTTACCTGGGTTGTTTATGCTGAAGAGAATATAAATTTTCCACTTTCTTTCTGGCTTGTGGAAAGCCTGGTTACCAAGTCACACCTGTAAAATGAGGAGGTTGTAACCTCATCAATTTAAGTGGAGACCATTTAAATAATTGTGCTGCACCAAGTAATATATTTTGCTGTCCTGTTAGTCAATGTCACTTTTTATGTCTTTTCTTTTAATTTGTATTAATAACTTCAATGTCCTTTTATTAAAGGTAACCCTAATATATCAAGGATTAATAATGCCAATCCAGTATGCATTAAGATTGAGTCTTTAGTGCAAAGCATGCAATCATGTATAACAGTGATTTTTGAGATCTTACTCTCATTATTTACCATGGAAATAGTCACTTTTGAAATATATAAGTATGTATGTATATTTATATTCCTATATATTAAAAAGTTGTGAAAATATCCTCAAAAGTCACAAAATTTATGAATATGAAGATGTACTGTTCTCTTGAGTTTACTCTTTTATTGTACAACCTAAGCATTTCCGTATTAAATATTGCAAGCTTATTCCTTTATTTCAAAACCTAGAAATTGTTTTCCTTGCAAGAAAAGATATCCAACAGTGAAAGATGCATTCTGAAAACTTTTGAAAGTACAGGAAATATTAAAAACCTGGTGTATTATAGCATTTTGTTAGATGATTTACTATCCCTAAGTTCTC
Source organism: Heterocephalus glaber (assembly GCF_000247695.1). The sequence goes on from NW_004624761.1 coordinate 9,195,722, forward strand.
ACAATAGATCCATGAAATATGAAATCATAAACTCAGTGTCCAGGATAAAGGTGCATACACTAAGAGAATAAATTTTCTATCTATGGTTGCACATTTGGACAGCCAGTGAGTTTTACATCCAGGTCTCTCCAAATCCTAAGTTCCTGCTCTCACAGCCTGTGTAGCCTACAACAACTGCATGGCCTCTGGATTTCACAGAAGGGGAAAATGGAGCAGATCAAATATGAACATGTGAAAAATGAATCTGGCAGCAGGAGAGTAGTAGCGGTCATCTGGAATAGATGGTATAGGAATTTTGTTCTGTTCTCTTCTAACATACAGTCTACAGAGAGAGAAAGGACTTTATGTTTGTTTAGCACAGGGTCTTGCTTTCAACAGCAAAATGTAGGTAGCCTGAAGATTAGAGATAAATAAAAACTAAAGCTAGCAAATTCAGTGAAATTCTTGGAAAGCCATGGGAGTATATTCTCTGGAAAAAAAAAAAATGAACACACATATTGACCCAAGCTTAAGTTCACATCATATGCAGTGATTTTCTTTAGGACTCCCATCAGAAATTAGAATTGTTATTTACCTCTTCATTATGGGTGATATTTAGAATGCTTTTTTCAAGCAAATGCAGAAAAAAAATGAATGCTGTGCCAGTTCTCAGGTATAGGCTTAGAGGGTTTGTGCTCTCCTACTTGTTTCTTGGATTGCAACACTGCCCTGTATAAGCCCCAGTGCTCCTATTCCATTTGACACCAAATAACCAATAACATCTCGCTCATGAGCCTCCTAGGTCAGTCAGTCTCTACTGCAGCCCTGAGCTGATAGCATAGGTAGGGCTACCTGAAAATAGCCAAGGTCAAATCCTATTAGTAGATGTACTTAATTGCTGTATGATAAGAAAGAATGACTTTTCCTTTACTTGTTGAGGTTGTTGGTTATACTGTGGCTGAGCACTATAGCTAATGAACCATGTGACACAAAAAATGTTTTTCAAAAGGGAAAATAATCCAGATATTTCACTTCAGGGAAACAAATGAATGTCAGCAGTTATTGGTAAAAGTGATGATGGCCCTAGGAGTTTTTTTGCCCTCTGTGAAGAACAAATATATAATATTTTAATATGCACCAAATAAAATTTTTCCTTACTATTATTTGTCCTAACATGACCCAGAGATAATAATAACTATCTCATAGTTTAATTTTTCTCCAGAATTATACGTTGGAGTAGATAAAGGCCTTTGATGTTTATTCAATTTGAAAATATTACTTAGAAACTAATATCTCTGATATACTAGGTTAAATATAAAGTCGTAAGGATTGCATATAATTTTTAAAACTTCACTAGTTTCACTATAGAGTCGAAACAACTCAATATGATTTCTCTTATATTGTATAAAAATTATATCCCATCTGTTCTGTGTTTTTAACAACAAAAATAGCACTTTCTCACCCTTGAGACCTGTGTCCTAACTTTCCAGACATTTCCTTCTGAATGGTTTGAACCTGTCTGAAGTGTTAGGAGGTTTGAAATGAAAAGCCTGGCAACTGAAAATAGATTCAGTTTCTGCTGAATGGAAACATTTGAAAAAGCAGGAAATCAGTGTCTGTATTATTTTCATATAAAAGTTAGAATTTAATGAACTGTTAGATAGATTTGCATCAGTTAGAAGGATTTTGATTTTTTAAATGTCTGGTAGATAAGAAAAGAAATATTCTTTAAAATATAGACTCTTCCATTGTTCCAAAAGAGAATTTTAAAACATTTTGATATTAAAACATAAAATATGATTATTGAAATGTGTATCTGAAACAAATAAACTTTAAATGATAAAAAGTATATCCTATAGGATGATATGATTGCTATACTTGAATACAAATTTAAGATTTGAGCTTTCTGGGAACTCAGGCATAATGAGGGAAAATGGGAACATTCTAAGCTATTACAGTATATTCAATACACCTTTAAGCATATTAGCTATTATTTTACAACACTTACTCTACAACACAATTCCTACAATGGAAATACAGCTTTTATGTTCTATTTTACAGTAGAAGAAATGCAGGCTATATAGGTAGGTTACTTAGTTCTTATCCTAGATTTGTCATCTAAATGCCATGTAGTATTCTCAGGGTTCAATTTCATTGTCATTCATTTATTCATTCTTGAAATTAACTATTAGAATGTCTACCATGTTACAGGAATTGGTTAAAATTGTGTGTGTGTGTGTGTGTGTGTGTGTCTGGTTTTGATAGGGAAAATTCACAAGAAATAGATGTGCTAAACTTTTGGAATTCATCTTTCAAACAGAGTGGAATAATAAACCAACCTATAAGCACACAAAACCTAGTGTCAAAATTAGTTCATTACACAAGTAATAAGCAGCTAAAGAAAATTATATGGATAGTATTACTTGTCCATTGTTATACAACGTACTTTGTGTAACAAATTACTACAAACTTAGTGGCTTAACCAAGGCATATTTACTGTTTTGAAGTTTTTGAGCAAGATTCCAGTCACAGCCTAGGATAGTCCAACGTTTCACCAGGCTGTAATCAAGGCATTGATGAGGCTGCAGTTTCATCTGAGGGTCTTCTGGGACTAATCCACTTACAAAATTCTACTGGACTGTTGACAGAATTCATTTCCTTATAGCTGTGTAACTGTGTGGAATTTTGCTGCAGTTTTTTTGGTTGTTGTTGTTGCTGTTTTTTTTGTTTTGTTTTGTTTTTATTTTTGCCACCAGGATCTCTTTAGTATGGCTGATTATTTCATTTTATCCAAGGTAGAGTTTCTAGCTCTAATCTCCTTTGCATTATATAATTACACCACATTGTCCTTGTTGTATTCTATTAGTCAGAAGCAAGTCACATGTTCTGTTACACTCCAGAGAAATTATTTAAAGGCACAGCCAGTGGAAGTAGGATTCAACAACAGCAGTTTAATATTGGTGCCATTGGTAGTCACTAGGTCATTTCAGCCATGTTAGAGAAAAGTGAGCTATAGACTTGTATTGACTTTTTCTAAAAGGGAAATCAAGTTATTTAAATATTTTTTCCAAATGAAATATAAAAAATAGTGATTTCAGGAGTTAAAACAGTCCTATTCATTAGGCATTTGCACAATATTGTAAATGATTTAAAGATGCATTAAAAACCTAGGTCTATTATAATAAGAAATCTTTATTTGGTAAGTACAATTGCCAATTATAAAAGAAATGAATATAATCTATATTGTTCATTTATCTTAATTTTGTTGTTGTTGTTGCTTTGTACTGGGGATCGAACACGAGACCTTGTGCTTGCCAGGCAGGCAGCAGCATTACTGAACTAAATCCCTGGCAATTGTTCATTTATCTTAATGAAATAAACTTAGTGCTTACCAATACAAACTTCTTTAATTTTTTTCCATAAGGTATTAAAAATACAATTATTGCAATTTAAATAACCAGTATATGATTTTCAGAAAGTAAAAGTGTCACATATGGGTAAAGGCTTTTAAGAGTAGATAGACCCTTATTCCACATTATATCCTTATAAAACTATAAAATTATTATAAGGCTTATAGAGTCAAAGAAGAAAATTGATTTCATTGTTACTAACAGTTATATAAAATGAATTGGAGACAAATCTGGTTCACGCTACTCTGGATGCAAGCTTATTATTAGGTGCCATTTGTGAATATAGTTCTAAATCATTTTTTGTATTATTTTCATTATGTTTATGCTATAAGCATATGTGTGTATATATGTATATATGTATATATGTGTATATATGTATACATATATATGTATATATGTATCTATATGTATATAAGTGTATATATGTATGCATATATATGTATCTATATGTATATATGTATGTATATATGTATAGGTATGTATATATGCATATATGTGTATATGTGTATATATGTATGTATAATGTATGTATGTATGCATATATGTGTATATATGCATATATGTGCATGTATATGTATGTATATGTATATGTATATATATGTGTGAATATGTGTGTATATATATATATTTTTTTGGTACCAGGGATTGAACTTGGGACCTTGCACTTGTGTGGTAGGCACCAGAACCACTGAGCTAAATTCCCGGCCCAAGAAACAATATATTTTTTTCCAAATGATACTTTAAGCTTAGTAATTTACCATTTGAATAATAATAAAATGTAATAATCTCATCTTTCAACTTATTTTTGGAGATGGTTCTAAAAATAGTTAAACTATTCCTATAATCAAAAGAAAGTGTCATGATTTAGGTTGTAAAAGTCATAAATATAAAAGTTGACCAATTTAGTTTTAACTATGAAAATTGGTCCTAAATTTTGTTTTTAACCTTGTATTCTCACTCTTTGGAAGAAACAAACAACTATGCCTCATAAACTTATGTGTACTTTAAAACTTCAAATTAAGTACCTTGGATTATCTTTAAAATGATTGTCTTTTTATTTATAAATTCTTTTATTTATTTTATAGTTTGTAGTGATCTTTACTGAGCCAATAGATATGGTGGCCTGTTTCTGTTTTGCCACGTATGGTAGCAGCTGAAATTGATTTTGCAGTTTCTGTGATATTGATTAGGAAAGAAACCTTGTAAATTCCCATGAAGTCTTTTAGGCTACCAAATAATTTATGAAACAGGAATGGTCTTCAGTATTTTAGAATATACTTAACTCTAATCTTATTCTGTTAATTTATACAGATGACCAAATCCTGTCATATCAATAAAAGGCTCAGAATTAGTTTTATATATGCAAGTAGAGATATTAAATATATCTTATAGAGGAGAATATTAGTTGTTAAACAATAACAACAATCATTTTTAGAAATATCATCATAATCTTTCATAGATTTATCATACAGAGCTTTTAATATCAGATTAAGATGTTTAGCCAATATGACTTATCTTAATTATTTTTAATTGAGGAATTCTAATTTCAGATAAGTTTTACTTCTGTTTTGAGATTAGAAAATATCTATATTTTATGTTGTACAAGTCATGTTGTTCAGAATTTTCTGTTGTGAATTTATTCCCTCTGTGTAATTGTTCAGTTGGTATCTTTCTCTTGCCCTCAGTCCAGCAGATACACATTGAACCCCAGAAGTTGGCACCCATGTGATGTATGAAGGTGACCGATTACCTAGCTGAATTAATGAATAAGTGAATGAGGTTGCCAAATTTCTTAGAGATCAATCTTGGACAGAAAGATGGAAAATCCACACTCAAGAATGCTGTGATTCATTCAAAAAAAGATGCAGGGACATATAAATATATTTTATTTAAAATAATTTGAAAATGAAACTGGATTTTGTATGTCATACAAGTAGTTGATAAAATTTAACTAGGGATATCACTGATTATCTTACAATAAAATAAAAATATATGATTCTCATAAAAATTTGTGATTTATGTAAAAAATTATACAATTCATTGTAAATAATAATCTCCTGCCCATTTTTCTAAGCCATTCATTCACCTTGCAACCTAACCTATAGTGTGCACATTTATTGCAATGAGCATGACTCATCAATGCCAAGAATTGTTCAAGACCAGAATTTAGATTTCTTCATGGAAGAGATTTCCTTCCTTAAAGAGTAGAGTCAGAGTCCAAAATTGCCATCTGATTGCCCATAGGCTCTTGCCTCAAGCTAGTGCTTCTTGACATTGAAATGAACTTTATAACTCTACCAAAAAATGGAAAGAGAGATCAACCAGAATAAAGTAGATTTCTCACAACTCCTGGTTGCTTTTATGGGATCATCCAAGATCCTGGCTTGGTAATTTTTAATATTGTATTAGGAACATCCACTTTTATGAAATTTCAAACCAATATCTCTTTTGAGTTCAGCTGTTCTCCAGAGGTTTACTTCCAAATAACAAGAAACTGGTACCTATTTTACACTAGAAGGAAACTAAATAATAAATGCAAGTTTTCTTCTCTTTCTAGTGCCCTACCATTCCATTGTTCTAGAAGTATTCTGTCCTAAAACATTTATTCAAGTCTGTTCTCCAATTCACAGCTAGAAACGTGGCAACGTGACCTTTGTTATTTGATAAAAGAATATTTCACTTTTCTCTTAAATTTTCACTGATTTAAAAATAATACATATTTGGAAATGAAATAAGTAAGAAGAGAAGAAGCAAAAAACAGATGTGCTGTATTAATTCACTCATAATTCACAATGATTTAGCAAGCTTTAGGTCCTGGATCAGGTGGTGGTCCTGGATATGGAGTAGAGGTGCTGTACATAGGTAAACACAACCATGTGAGCAAATACTGATACTTAAGTGAAAAAGGTACTTATTTAAAAATCAATCAAAGAAGTGTCAGATGATAAATGTCTTACTAAAAGTAAAATATTTCTGGAATGCATGTTAATTGTTGAGTAATGTTCTAAGACTGCATAGGTCCTGGTTTGTTAAACAAAAACTCCATGTCATGGAAGGTATTTCCATTCCTGCCTCACAGCTGAGAAAGCTGAAGTCCAGGAAATAATATTACTCAAGGCCACAAAACCAAGTGAGTAGTCAGAATTTTACCAGACACGCTTCAGCATCTTTGTACTTCTAGGAGGTAAGCTCTATGAACCCCAGAATCCTTGCATTCTAGACCCCTGCCAAAGCCTCATCATCTGAACAATGGGAGTCTGCCAGCTCCACAAGGAGTGACCTGTGCCTAAGTGAGCTGTGTCTATGGTTGTAGCTACTTTTTCTGCCTGAGCACAGAGGTGAGTCTCAAGGTGGTCCTGAAAGTCAGGATACCCCTGGGTTCATCCCGCAAATGATTCTTCACTGGAAGATGTCTGTACTGTACCCGTGCATACTTTCACACTCCTTTTCCCAGCCAGACTGCATTTAAAATATGTTTTTCTATTTTGTTTCTATATGACATTGATTCTCACTCCAGAATTGATTAAAAATGGGTAATAACATTCATGACAAATCCTGAGTGTTTGGCTGTTTTAAAATTTCCCCTGCAGATATACTAGTCCATCACCTTGAAGTTTAGTTGTCTGCAAAATCTTGGCAAATGGACACAATGTACTCACATTTTTGGCACAGTACAGTGAGGACAGTCTTTGCTTTATTTTCATCTTCAATCTCCTCAGCATGGCCTTTACTGTTCACATGTATACAAGATTCTGGTCTTCTGAACCTTCACTGGGATTAACCATAATCTTCCACTTAATAGGGTTCTATGCTTTTCCTAGGCTGGTCCTCCAGATTCTTCTAGCTCTCTCCACAGGATAATTACCAACCTCTATGAATGTATTTCAGGTATAGTTATAATAATTGTCAAAATCATCAGTACCAATTTTCTTTATTAATCTGATTTTTATTACTACAACAAAATACCTGAGGCAATTAACTTAACAAAGTAAAACAATTTATTTAGCTCATAGAATTGAACAAAGTTCAAATGGCACAGCACAGATTCAAATGGCCTAGCACATATGTCAATGATGACTGAGTTAAATTGCATCTAAATCATAGCAATTATATTCTTGAAATTTGCTAAGAGATTAGAGTGCAAGGGTTTTCACCACTCCATACACAAAATAGTAAGGTGAGGTTCTCTATATAGTATTTAGATGACTGAGATCATCACTTCCATTATATATGTACAAAAAGTATTTCTTTGTTACCTTAAATAAATACAATTTTTGTCAATAGTACTTCAATATATAAATAATTGGGAAATGAATAATTGA
>NW_004624761.1:9216337-9269101 GCF_000247695.1 Heterocephalus glaber
TTTATTTACTAGTTTTAATATGGTTACTATAAATTTGAAATAACATGTGGCTCGAGTTTAATTTTTATTGAACAACACTGCTGTAAACAGAAGTTATATGTACTGAGTATCTCTTGCTGTATAATAAACTGCCAAACAGTTTTCATGGTTTAGGAGCCTGGGTGTAGTAGATAACCCATAGATCCGGTCAATAGGCTCTCGTGATCCCTACGCAGGGCATGCTAGGTACTCATTCAAGGCTCCCCTGGCGTATCTCCAGTGACACTCATTCAGGTTGTTGGCAGAGTTCATTCCATTGTGGTTGCAAGGCAGAGAGCTTCTGTTCCTTTATGAAATCTATAGTTCTCTGTCATTGAGGCCTCCCATAGGCAACTCACACCAGAGCTGCTTGTTTGTTCAAGGCCAAAAGAGAAAAAAAGAAACTCTAATGACATAGAGTCAACAGACATTGTTTCATTAGAGGAGTCGCATCTCATCACTGGTGTCATAAAAACATAAAAATATCATCAAATCATGAAAGAGACAGACTTTCCCCATTTTATTTGTTAGGAGCAAGTCATAGGTGTCAACCAATCTCACAGGGAAAGAATTAGAACAAAGCATAAATAACAATAAGCAAACATCATTTGGAGTCACTTCAGGGTCTGTCTGCTGAGTATCTCTGGTATCATACATGAAGCCTCCTTATCAATACACACGTTGCCAGTTAGTATATGGAACTTGTTGCTAAGTTTTCATGAGTTTAACTGAATTTAACTTTAGTACTTCTCTTGGAACAAGTCTGCATTATACATAATCATAGATAAAAATGAAATCTATGAAGAAAAAATAGTTTTCAGCAACACAAATGAATAGTTCTTTGATGGCAATGGCTGAAAAAGTACTACAATTTTCTAAGACAATATGTAGCTTAAAATAATGCTTCTATTGGTAGATCTTTTACACATACTTCCAAGTGATTAAAAGGTTGAATTTCTGGTATTAACAAAGCATAATGTTCAGTGTAAATGAGGTAGAATGTTAACTTCCAGGGTAACATGAGATAAAAGTGAATACAAATATGAGGAAATAAAAGACAATGAAAGTAATACAATCAATAGTTATTCAAGTAAAGTGTAAATGCAAAATACATCAAGTGGAAAATAATATTTTTCATATTACATTCAAATTGCAAATTTCTTTTATTACTGTAAGCTCTCCAATTACTCTGTTTTGACAATAATAATTTTGACCTTAATTAAATCTTTATCATTTTCAAAACTTACAAAGCTGTAATAATTTTATTCTATATCTTCGTCTTATAGAAAATTAATTGGATAAGAGGTAATTTTGTGAAATTTACCATTGTAGTTTAAGAAAAATTGTTAGGTAATTTCTGAGTATGTTTAACTTGGGTCAGATATCCTTGTGCATCGGTCAACATTTATTAAGAATAAAATAGAGAAAGTGAAAAAGAGGAAAATATAATATTAATACATTCTTATAGTTACTTATTTTTTAGTAATTGTTTGTGATTTTTATAAAATGATTACTTAAAAAGTACTCTCTTAAAACACAACTATTTTTCGAAAAAACCAAATTGCATGTATATTGCCAGGTACTAAGAACAATACTTGGTGAATAATAGAGAAATCAAAGTTAATTTAAAATTAACTTCAATATTTTGATCAAAAACTGGGCCAGGGATTTAGCTCAGTGGCACCACTCTTGCCTTGCAAGCTCAAGATCCCGAATCCCAAGTCCAAAAAAAAATAATGTTATATCAAAAACTATAATGAGCTGTATTCCAACTGAGAGCATGATACAAATAATCACCACATTTCAAAGACATATTTATTTAATTCTCTTTCGGGAATTGATAGAAACAAATTCACAAACTCTTAAAAACTATCTCAAAGATTTTCATTTGACAACATGAGAGTGAATGCTAAAATACCTGTACAGTTTGTAGCTGAAGACATTTCTTAACAGGAAACTGTTAAAAAAATCTCTACATTCTCACCAGTGCAAATAGGGATTCACTGCACTCAATGGCTACTGTGGTTTGGATGTGGAATATTTCCCCCAAAGACTTATACATTAAAGGCTTGGTCCCAAGTTGGTGATAGTGGGATACAGCTAAACTTTGGGGGGAGGGGGGAGGGATTGGAGGGTGTCATTCAGTTACTGTGAGAAACTTCCCGAAAACTGACTGTGAGACTCTGGCCTGGCCTTTCTCACTCTCCTTCCTAGTGCAATAGAAGAACAATGTGTAACCCCAAGTGTTCCCAACAAATGTGCAAAGCTGAGAGTCTCTAAATCTTGGAACAGAAATTTCAGAACCATGTTAAGGTTATGGAAAGCTAATACAATGATCAATCTATTTTTATTATTAATATATTTAATATTATTAAATATTATACTGACACTCTGGGAGAAGCCATTGAATAATATTTGCTTAGGTGAACAAATATTCTCACCCCCTGAAATTATATTGTTATATTGCCTCATATCATTTTATTTAATATTATATCATAACATATTGTATGTTTATTGTTTCTTTTATTATTGTGTAACTAACCATCCCAAACTTAATGCTATAAAACTAACATTATGATTTCTATAATCTGGTTTATCAAGAATTTGAGCAGGGACTGACTAGGTTGTTATGGTCCATTTGTTACCATCTGGGGCCCCTGAACAGGCTGCCTTCAATTCGGGCTAAGCATGGCTGAAAGAAATTTTACTTTCATCCCTGTTATTTCAGTGGCCCTTTTTATGGTCTTTCTATGTGGCTAGCTTGGGTTTTTCCCCAGCATGCTGCTGTGAGACCCTGGAACTTCTTGTATAACAATTCATTTCATTAGTGCAAATGATAGTGACAGGGAATTTAAATGATAGTCCTGACAATAGGCAGTGTCTCTTCATTACTCCATTGGTCAAAAAGAGAAAAAAGTGAACACACATTCACATGTTTCGAACTTATTAGAATACTAGAAAATAAATTCCTGGATGATTTGATTTCTGACTGACTTTACAATCTCTTTTTTCTTCTTTTTCACTAGACACAGGAATTGCCATTTTTAGGCTGTTCTTCCAAAAGAAAGCTTTGCCATGCAGTCTTTGCACTTGCTTTCACATGTTGAGAATGTGCCTGGGAGCTACCCACACACAGGTTACTCAGTGTCTTCCAAAGCCCAGCACTGAGAACACCTGTACATTCTGAACAAATTTATTTTAGGAACTCTATCATTAAGTTCACTGTCTTCTTTAAGTTGTAATTTTCTTCATTATTTATACTTATGTCCATATATAGATATGTGTGTGTAAAATATGTATTTTAGTTATTTGTTCACTTGTTCATTACCTTCTCCATCAGAATATAAATAACACAAAGAACTAATAATGATTGTTTTATATTTTTATATTTGGAATATATGTAGGATACTGTTACAGCAAGTGGTATTTTCTAAACAATGGTTAACTTAATGAGAAATTGACTATAAACAATGATTTATTGTCAAGTAAAAAATGTACAAAACCGAATGAGTGAAATTAATCTGGTGTGTGCATGCACTCAAGTGTTTGTGTGTGTGTGTAGCAAGTGTATAGAAGTAGAATGAGCAAAAAATTATCCATATATTTTATCTTTGAGTGATGCCATTATTGATGGTTTTTTAAAAATGTTCTGTCTTTCTATTTAGGAAAACAATATAGTAACAGTACTTACGTGACATGATACTTTAATGACATAATTAAATTTTAATTTTTAATTAAGATCTATATTCTTCTTATAAAATTTAAATATTTGTGCATATTACTTTTGTACAGTACATATTTTTGTGCCAAATGAGTATTCTAAACTTTTATAGTTTATTTTTCACATAAACCTGTTTCTTTTTCTATTAGATACAAGCAACTCATGCTATGGTTTTATGTAAATTGAAGCTAATTAGGTTTGATCAATACATTAGTTTCCTTTGAGGATACATTCAAGTAGATGTATAAATGATGGAGAAAATTAATACCTACATTGCCCTTGGCATGACAATTTTTCCTCTGCTATTTACTAAAATTGGATCACAAAAATGTTAAATGTGTCCTGTTCTGCTGACAGTGAAACTTAAAGAAAGACCCTGTGCTATTAAGCTAAAGTTAAAAGAGTAGAGCTAAAGAAATTTCTCAATTGTAAGAGAAATGTGAGCTTTGCAGAAAGTAAATTGGCTAGGAGAAATTCAATGAGGTGCCATCTAAAATGAGCAGATAAAGTACAGAGTGCTTTGTAGAACCGGTGAGAAAGCAATTTAGATATTCGTAGTGATAGCTCAGATTCCTGGACGTCTAGAAGTAATCTAAATCTGAAACTATTTGAAGTATATTGAACAGGAAAACTCTGTCTTGTATCATTTTTGTGTTTATCTTTCCTTGTTGATCTACCATCACTGGTAACCATTCATTATTTATTGTATCATTCCATTAAAAAGAGTGGGAGAACAAAGACTTAAAACTCCTAAAACCAAAAAGGGCTTCCATAACAGGAAGTTTCTCTGCATATCCATTTTCATGACTGCTACTTAATTTTCTATTCTGTGTCAAATATAACTGCAAACATTGTCATGATATTACTTTTAAGTCCACATTCATATATGTTTCGACGTAATTTTGCAAATGTCCAAAGGATTAATTTTCTCTTAAGACTTTAATAAAAGAACAGTTCAAATATCTCATTATATAGGAACCTATAAAATACCATTTTAATTATTTACAATTTACTATGTAAAATAAACCTTTCAAACTATTTATATAACTGTCTAGTTTAATCCCCATGAAGATCAAATAGGCTCAATACTATCAACCTCTTCTTAATGTGAGATCAAAGATGACTGAACTCCTTCAAACTACTAGTAGATGAGGCTGGTATTTGAGCTTCAGCTCTTCTCAGTCTGAAAGCCTCATGAATTAATGTTTGAATGTTAAAAATGAAAGTACAAATTTTATAAATTTAATAAATGCTTTAAATTTTTATGGTTATAATGAATTTATAATATAAGAAAAATGAAACAGTAGAATCCACTGCAAAATAATTTTAAATGACCACAAAAAACGAACAACAAAATATAAATTAAGTTAGTGTTATTTGTTAAAAAAAATCTTGAAAGTGAAGAACTGATGTTATTAATTAAAACAAAAGCAATGCTGGTAGAAGCAGAGACAGAGACAGGGCACATAATTGCAAAAGAAGATATATAAATGGCTAATATACAAAAGTACATTGAAATAACTAGTAATTAAACACATAACTCTTTTAAAATCATTTTAAACTTATGAGATAAGAAACCTCTATGAAAGAAAAAATACAGAGACAAACATTTTTAAAAGAAAGAAGTTTGCTTGAAAAAACACAAGATATATAATTTATAAAAATACCAGTCATAAAATTTTAAAAGAGAAATAAAATTAAAAACAGTCACTAGTGTGAAGAAAAACGAAGCAGTACAACAGACTGATCAAATTGAAATGGTTTAAAATAATCCTTTTTATGTGAAATAATATAAATTTCTCAGATTACTAGTATATGCACAAAGGTTATATCATATCATCAGATTCTTGCCAGCCTAATAATAATAATAGTAATATTATATATTTTTGGTTAAAGTTTTGATTTATACTTAGAAGGAAAACCTATTCAGCAAAAAAAAGAAATTATAAATTTGACAAACCAAACCTTGTATATGTATCATTAGAAATAGGGAAAGAGAAACTAAAATGCTTAATAAGGACTTGATAAAGCAGTATTTTACCATAGCAAAAGCATCTTATTTGAGGTTCTAAGGACTGTTTCTGCTAACACCTGTTCAAGGATAATCATGTTTTCAAAACTCGTTTCTAAATGATAATGCCCTCCTCCATCTGTCCAGACATCTTTTGTGTGCTTATCTTTATTGAACCTTCCATGGAAAACAAACTCCTTGTACCATAACATCAAAAATGAAACACATTTTTTTTCACAATACTATTTTTTCTTTTTCTTTCCCATATTACATTCCTAATGTGATGGGTAAGCTTCACTGTGTCATCTTGACTGGCTTGAGAGCTGCCAGGGTATTGTTGTGACCTACTTAAGGCTGTTTCTGGATGAGTGATAAATGTATGACTTTGGTTACTCTTTCAGGTCCCTCTCCCTTTCTCCGGTGCTACTCACCTCTGTTGTTTCTGGGACACCATGAGCTAAGCAGCTTTGCTCCACCACAAACTTCTGCCATGATGTTTCTTCCTTGGATCCAAGTAACCATGGAGTTAAGCCTTTGAAACTGAGCCAAATTAGAAGTCTCCTTTTTTAAGTTGTGGGTTCCTGGTATTGTGTCCTGCAACAGGAAACCTGAGTAATAAAGAAAAATGTGCCAGAGGGCCAGGGATGTAGCTCAGTGGCTCCATATCTGCCTGGCAAGTGCAAGGTCCTGAGTTTGATCACTAAGAAAAGTACTAAGTAAAAGGGGGTGGGGCTAGAAAAATGGAGTCCCTGCTATGACTGTCTACATTTTGCCCATGCCTTATGACTTTGTGGGAGACTGAGATTAAGTGCTGGGGATTAGTTGACCTGGTAGAAGAAATCTAAAAGTTCCAAACATTCAAGTTGTGGCATGGAGACTGCCTCCAGTGGTCCAAAGTGTTCTGGTAACAGATTCTTCTGACAGTAGAAAGTAGCATTCATAGGATTATGCTTTTTAATGCAAAAGTAGTAGGACAATGCATGCAAAATCCAAAAGCTCTAGGATCAAGGAAGCTTCCACCTAGGTTTAAAAAGAAGTCCTATGCAGCTGAGCAAAGAAAAGACTTGTATTTGGACTTTTGAAAATTACTGAAACTCTTTAGACTTTGGGAAAAGGATTATTGCTTTTCCAGTTGTATGCAAAATAGTTGTATCATGTTAAGTAAAATTATGACCCATGGGTTTATTTAGGGGGTTAATATGGTTTCAGGTGTTGTGTTTGGGTTTCAAGTTGACAAGGGGTGGGATGTAAGAATTAAACTTTAGGTCAACCTGTTTGGCTTGTGATCTGTCCAGGGACTTGGTGGATCACATAGCAAGGTGCTACAGAGAGGGCCATGGATGCATAAACATGAACTGTATCTGGGTTCTTACCCCTTCCTCTTTGGTTTTGTTACCCTGGTATGCTTCCTGGCTGACATGAACTAAACTGATTTGCTCCACCATGCTTTTCCACCATGATGTTTTTGCCTTGGAGCCAGCCAACTATGGACTGAATCCTTTTTATAACAACCAAGTTAAATTTCTCCTTCTTTAGAATGTAGGTTTAGGATATTGTGTCTCCATGACAGAGAGCTAACTAGTACTCTAAAATCATATATATCCTTCAAGAGCGACATTAATTATATTTTTTTCAACATTGTTAGTTATATATATAGTGAGGTAAATATTTTCTGATTTCTAATTATCCAAATCTGGTATTACTTGCAAATTCTCTAAAATAGTTAATGTTGATATAATGCATGTAATTGTCCAAACTGAAAAGTTAAAGTGGTCTTTGTCATATATATGTAACTCATTCCTCCAATAGGTAGTTAGATCATTTCTCTTTGTTTTGTTTTGTTTTTTCTATTTCACGGTCAGTTTTTTAGTTGAGCTTCTCTTCTTTTCATGTTGCAAGACTATAACATCAAAGTCCATGTATTTGTGTATATATGTTATATATTATATATAGGATATATATTTATTTTTCAATTTTTTCAAACTTATAAGTCTAATACCATCACCTCTTTATTTAAATATATTTATTTTTCCCAGTAGAAAGTAAAAACAGACTTGTTTTTAATCTCAGTACTTTTCCTTTTCCCTCAAACTCTACATCCAATGTACCATTATTTTACCATTGACAGTAAATTTAAATATTACTCCATACCCCCTGCTTTGTCTATCAGCTTTGTTATTGCCTCAGATCAGTGTTCTAAGTGGAAGGTTCCCCTTGGAATATTTGCCTGGAGACATCTTTGCTACTGTTGTAAAGTAGAGGAAAGGAGAGTATCACTGGCATCTAGTGAGTAGATGCCATGTGTGCTGCTAAACATACTACAGGCACAGTAAAGCACCCCAGCAAGAAGCTGTACAGTGTAAAATGTCAGAGGTGCTGAGTTTGAGAAACTCTGCCCAGCATCAAGTGGTGATGTCATTGGATAACTGCCATAACTTGATAAGGAGCTCTCTATACCAATCTTGCTTCCACTCAAGTCACTTTCCACCATGTAGCCTGAGGGTATCTCTCTGAAACTTTAAGAAATTCTTGTGTTTTGTACTTAAAAATTTAATTTTTCCTAAGTATAAGTTCTGAAAGATGAAAGAATCTTCAGGATTTGGTTCCAATTAACTCTTTTGTTTCCTCTATCAATCCTTTCTCTTTCTATGAAAATCTTCATTCTTACTGAAGTACTTTAATTTTTGAACATCCATCTTCTTTCTTTGGTTTCTGGAGTCTGGTATTTTACAAGACTGAACCTGCAGCCTTGACTGCCACAACACTGAAACATTAATCTTCACGTCCTTTGAACATTGGTCCATGCCCTCAGGAAAAATGGTATGTAATCAGGAATCCACTTAACACCATTACATCACTGAACTTTCTCATAGAGGTTAGTGGGTGATTTCAGGATGTAAAATTTAGTTAATGTTCTACTTTATATGACATGCTAAAAAAATTGCTTCATTTCCTTGTTTTTGTTGCGCAGTTTAACCCATCATAAGATATGGTTTTTTTTTCTTCCCATCCATCTTCCTTTTTTCATCTTCTTTTTTGCATTGAAACTTCAAGTTATTTCACTAGGAATACAGTGGCTAGTGAAGATGGAGATTCCTTTATTTCATTTACAAACACTCCAGGGATTCGTGTGGCTGCTAATTCCAAGTTATATTGAGATTTTGTGAGCATTGAATATGATTCCATCTAATTAATAGCCAAAAAGTCAAAAAATAATGGAGAAAAAAAATGGCAAATTTTGAAACATCTGGGAATTCCTTCTGCCCACATCTTAAACAAAATAAATCAACATGAAAAAAATATCTAGTGATATTAACCGGTTTTTGTAGAGAATAACAATGTTTTTATTACTTTTTTAGGTCAAGATCAAATTATGGGAAAGAAATCATTGAAATATCAGTGCTTTCATTTGGAATTTTGAACAATTTATGACAAAGAAAACTCAATGATTTTGCCAATATAAAAGATAATGTAGTCTTTTTAAAAAATAAAAACATACTTTCACGATATTTTTAATATCAACTTGCTTGATTATTTGAATGCTATTGCCCGATTTTTCTTAAAATAAGTCTAAACATCTTATATAGTCTCAGTAATTTCATGGGACATTGGTTCTATTGTTTTTCTGCTTTAGAATATCGTGGGAATAAAGATTTCTGAAAATATGTACCAGTAAGTTCCATGCCAATTTTTTAGTAATTAGCATTTACATGTTTAATTTTCAAAAGCAGAAAACTCTTTATAAAAGACTTGTCATGCAGAATATTTAAATTCCTATGATTTTTCTGTTTCTTTCAGTTATCAAGAGTAAAATAGTCTATTTTACAAGGGAGTAAATAAAAGCTTTTATGTTGTTGATATATTAAAAAGAGTAAGTGAAATGAGTTCAAGTTTGATAAAAAAAAATAGTCATTTCCAGAACATGTAAATTTTGATTTCTCTAAGCATTTAAAATAGATATGTCTAAATGATTGTGATTAACTCTTCTCTTTTAAAATTATTCCCCAGATAGGAGTAGGCAATTGCAAAACACTCCAAAATCCACAGAAGCATTATTTTTCACTTATAAATTTCAAGTACTTTGGATCTTTCCTTTGTTTCATTGCCTATTACAGAAGGATGGAAATATTAGCTTTGAGAAAAATGAAGCCTATATATATATATTGCAGAAGTATTTAAATTGCATATCTGCATGTTTTAAAAATTGCCAATTAAAAAAGAGAATATCATTCCAATTTTATCCTATTTAAGGGGAAATTTATTCAAGGATAATCAGAAATCATCTGTCTAATGGAAGATTAGATTTTACTGAGAAGAAATAGCATATATTACTGTGGAAAATAACTAGATTTATTTTTTCATTTTCTTTACAGTTTGTGGTCACTTGCAAAGTAGAATTACAGAAAAAGAAGTACTTTTTCAGAAGTATATTGCAACATATGGAATAAATACTATAGTGCTGAATATTAAATTTAATATACAGTAAAGGAAATATTTGGAAATAGCAGATATCAGAATTTTCTTTCATTTCTTCTTTTATATACTGAATGTTGAACATAAAAATAAAGGCACAGGATGATCTCCACCATGAAACATTTCATATCATAGGAAAGAAGATGTATATTTCTCAAAACTTAGGTAAGGCTTAGTAAAGCTTATAATGGAAGTTTTTACAAAAGACTATGAAATAAAGATTATAAAGCTGTTAATTCTACTAGAATGGGAAAATGGTGATGGCATTGAAGAAAGCCTCTCAGTAAACAGGCAATTTAAACTGGAACTGAAGGAGATGGAGGCATTATGGAGACCATATTGTCAGAGGTTATATATAAGTGAGATCAGAAAATCTATGGAAATGTAAACAGGTAGAAGATATCAGAAGCATATGTGTTCATTTTGGGAAATGTATGGTGGACTAAGTTTGTTCCAGAAGGGGGCTTGAAAATTGATTTGAAATCATGTTTGAAAGGTTTGGAGGGGGAGTTACACAGTAATTTTGTAATTTAATGCATAAATAATAGAATATTGTATTACCTTTAAGAATGTGGACTGGTTAAATATTTAATTTAGAAATTAACTGGTGTAATATATGGTGATTTGGACGCTAGAGGCTTCTTTCAGGATGATGAAGTAAGACCCAACCAATGTTGTTTAGGCCAGAGATAGGAGAAGAAGAAGGACTGATTGAAAGCTGTCATAATGATAGCAAAAGAAGAGGTTTTGAAAGCAGAATGAACAAAACATGATGATGTCTTAGTGTTGGAGACACAGGAGTGAAGAAGGAAGAGGAAGTATGGAGAACTATACAAACAATATTTATGACATCTGGCCCTGGAGAGCTACATAGTCCTTAAATATCAGATATAATTGCCTATGAAGAAATTTGCATGACTTCTCTTTTTTTCATTTTCTTTACATGCAATTTTAATATTACAATTTTTGAGTCATTCCTATAACTTATATATGGTTCTATTGTTATTCAATAGCACTTTGAATTTCTTTGGCAAGATTTCTCTCAAGAATGAAAGACATAAGGATAAGTTAGAACAAGTACATAACCAGAAGAAGCCATAATAAATTATCCAAAGGTAGTAGCAAGTAAAAAATGACTATACGGACAACAATTCTTTCTATGATTCTGATCACAAACCAAGCTGGTTGTGAACTGAATCAAAATCAATGGTTAGGTTCAGTGTTGACCTTATGGGGAAATTTGATTTTGTTCGTGACCAACTTGGTTTGTGACCAGAATTAAGGAAAGAATTAAATTCATGAACTGAGTTACCACTCTAAATCAGAGTTAGTACAAGGAAGCATATTACAAAGATCAAAGCAGAAAATAAAAGAATCAATGAATTCAAGAGCTTGTTCTTTGAAAGAATAAATAAAATAGATAAACCCTTAGCCAATCATATGAGAAAAAGGAAAGACACAAATCAATGTGATTAGAAATGCGAAAAGTGAACTCTCAACAGACATCACCAAAATCTGGAAGATTATTAACAACTGCTTCACAAAATGATATGCCAATAAATTGGAGAACTCAGAAAAAATGAATAACCTCCAAGATACCTATGAATAAACCAAGTGAAAGAACACTTAAAAACCCTGAATAATCCAATAACAGGCAATAAACTTGAAACATTAATAAAAAACCTACCAACTAAGAAAATTTCAGGTCATGATGAATTCACTGCTGAATTCTACAACAACTTCATAGAAGATCTAACTCTCATACTCCCTAAATTCTATCACAAAATTAAAGGAGTACTCTCAAAGTCACTGCTGTAATCCAGCATGACTGATCCCCAAACCAGACAAATATCCAACAAAAAAGAGAGCTACAGACCAATTTCTCTGATAAACATAGATGTAAAAATCTTCAACAAGATATTAGCAAACCATTTTCAAAGTTAAAAAAAAGGAATTAACCTAATCAAGGAAGTGAAAGACATCTACAGCAAAAATTACATCATTGTAAAACAGGAGATGAAAGGGAACATCAGAAAATGGAAACATATTCCCTGTTCCTAGGCAGGATAGGCAGAACAAATGTAGTCAAAATTCTAAACTTCCAAAACTACCTCTGATTTACAGTGGTACCTCCTTTCAAGAATTTAATTCTTTCCACAATTCTGATTGCAACTGAAGTGATCATGAGCAAAATCAAATTTCTCCATAATGTCAACACTACACCTAACCACTGAATTTGATTCAGTTTACAACCAATTTGGTTTGTGACCAGAATGGTAGAAAGAATTAAGATTGTGAACTGAGGTACTACTGTAAAATGTTTTTGTTTTTCTAGGACTTTGAATTTCATCCTCAGGTTATTTGCTTGGGCTTGCTCTATTTTATTATGGGCATTTATAGCTACAAACTTCCCTCAGTACTCTTTTCATTGTGTTCCATAAGGTCTGGTATATTTTACTGGCATTACCATTTCATTTTAGGAACTCTGACATTTCTTCCTTAATTTCTTCTGTGATACTTTGATAATTCAAGTGTGTGTTGTTTAGTTCCCATGCATTTCCATGGATTTCTATTTTCACTGGAATAAGAACTGATAATATGCATGGTAAAATTTTGATTTTTTTTTGCATTTGCTTAAACATTTATTGGTTATTATATGGTCTATTAGGAGAAAATTCCATGTGCTGAGGAGAAGAATGTGTATTCTGTTGTTGGGTGAAACACTATATAGATATCTATTAAGTCTATTTGTTCAAAGGTTTTGTTGAACTCTTAGTACTTTGTTGTTGCTTTTTTGTAGTTGTTCTTTCTGTTTGTGAAAGTAATGTATTAGGGTACCCCACTAAAATTTTAGTTATAGTTATCTGATCTTTTATATCCAGTAGTTTTATTTTTAAGTGATGTCGGTTGAACCACTGTTTGGTGCATATGTGTTTATAGTTGTAATTTTGTCCTATTGAATAGTTTCTTTAACCAATATGTATTGTCACTTTTTGCCTTTTCTGATCTGCTTAGTCTTAAAGTCCACTTTGTCTGAAAATAAGATAGCTACTTCTGGTTGTTTTCAGGTTCTCATTATATTGATTATTGTTTCCTGTCCCTTAAGTTTTAGTTTACGAATATTTGGGGAGTTAAATATATTTCTTGTATACAGAAAACTGGATTTTACTCTTTGATCCACTTTGTCAGTCTGTCTTTTGATTGGAGAATTGAAACCATAGAAGAAAAGTTTCCCTGACCAGAAATCCTTGCCTTTAAGGTTTATTTTGAAAAGTCTGCTGCAATTCTAATGGGTTTTCCTTTATAAGTGATTCCTTTCTTTTCTCTAACATCTTTTAAAATTCTGTCCTAGTGTTCAATTTTTGATATTTTGATCATGATGTGTCATGAAATAGTTCTTTTCTGATTGTGTCTATTTGGGCTTCTATATGTCTCATTTATCGTTATGTTAAATTGTTTTCTCTATTACTTCTATAAGCAGTTTTTTTATGCCCTTTCTCATGCCTTCTGATTTTTAATTAATTCCAGTTAATCTGAGATTAGTCTTTGACTCATGTAGCTGCTATTGGAAACATTTTTCATGTTCTCTTTCTGTTTTTAAGATATCTCCCATTAATCAATCACCAACTATTACCTGTGCTCTAGATCTGACATTCTGCTTTCATGTTGATTGCTTCTGCAGTACATACTTCAGTAGAATTTTTAATCTTATGGATCTTGAAATACATTTTTATGGACTCTATATTCTTTTCTATGTTGAGCCCTCATGTTTTGCATCTCCTTTTTTATCTCCACTAGAAGCATGTAATTCCAGCACATGAGGCAACCATTATTAAAACATGTTGTTTATATTTCTTACTCATATGTTTATATGTTTAAGGCTTCCTGTACTTTTCCACATAGATATCACCTCTTCAGTGATGACTTATGGAGAAGAACACATCATTTGTCTAGCGCTACATGTCAATAAAATACTTTTTCTTTTCTTCAAATTTTGTATTGTAGGTTAAGATTATATTATAATCAAAAATTTTTAAGATCTTTAAATATTTTAAAGCTAAAATGCCATAGATATCACAGAAACACTTCATAGTGAGGATTTTTAGACTCTGTCCTTGTTTTTATGTAAGTAGTATTTATAAGATATACAAATAAGAAATGGACATTCATACTTAAAGATTATTTTGATGAAGGAAATATTCTAAAATTTTAATTTCAATGTTACTGGCATTTCAATTTAACTTTTATTAAAACATTAAGTATTTTGATGTTTAAATTTGAAAAATTTTGGCTAAAAATTGATATATGCAATATCCAAATTGATCTCTGAGGAAATTGCCATTAAATTTTCTAGTCAGCAATTGGTTCCCTGTGGAGTAGATCTTACTATTAGTTTTCCTTTCTTTAAAAACTGAAGAAAAAAATAGCACTATTAGAACCTGAGTTTATTATTATTATTACTATAAATTAGGAACTATTAAAATTATTGTAATGAATCTATTGAAAATCAGTAGCATTGTTGATTTGAAATGTTGAAAATATAGGCAAAAATATAATCTTTACTAATTTAAATTATGATAAATATGTAAAAGAATACACTGGATCTTATTCTCCATTGTGTTTCTCTCAGTAGTCCACTTTAAACTGAGTTCTTTAAAAATATTGGATGATATTGTTTGCATCATGCTTCATACTCCAATTTAATTAAACATAAATTAAGATAATTTTACATTACCTTTCAATTTTTGTTTATTATTTTTGTTAAACTAACTTCAATTTTAACAATACTGGCAACTCAAAAGTGAAAGAAATCAGGTATTAGAAAGGTTGGTTTACTACAAGGGTGCTGAAGAAGAGTATTTTCTTCACCATGAAATTTATAAATAAGATGGGCTTGAGCTTTATTTAAACTGAAATTGCTTTTTTTCCTTTGAGTATTAAGTATTAGTTGTTCTGAGTTGTTGGATTAGTAGCACTATAAAGTGGGCCATAAAAACTAAACTTTTCAAAAATCTACAAATATATATATATTATACTCTTACATTGTTTGCCTTGAAACAGGAATGCTAAATATATATTTTTATTTTGCACAGAGCTGTATCTTCTGTAGAAAATAGCTAATAGTTTTTGAAACCCCCTTGAGGCTTTTATTAACATGCTATTAGATCTCTATAACTACATAGGGAGATGTTTCTGGTGTTCCAGCTGGACAATTTATTGAAACCAGGACAAAGCCCCAGTTTCTATTTAATTATCTGTGACATTGCTACAACCCTAAGAAATTGGGCTGCCTGGTAATTTTGCTGCATTACTGAATCTCTTACAAGGTGAAAATGGTGAATTCAAAAAAAAATATTGAGTTATAGTCCAGGAATGAAACTCTAATGCCTGTTTCATTCATTTCTCTGCTTTAATTCTAGGTTTCTAATAAAATAATTCCAAGAAGATAGATATCCTATTTTTACCTTTAAAGAATGAGAATCTACAATCTTATTTGGAACCCAAATCTCATGTTTCCATGTCCCCTCAGTCAGAATGTCTTTCCCAGTATCTATACAAGATTTGGATAAATTACTATTTATTACTTCTCATTGAAAATTGGTTGAATGTTATACATATGACATCCTCAAGACTTGATAACTGTTATCTGAATTAAGGAAAATGTGTTATATATTTTTACCATTTAAACTGTATTTGTAATACGAGACAGTTCCAAATTCCACGATTGTCTTCTGAACACCTTTGAAAAGATGTCTCATTATAACAACATAAAGATAATTCTATGAACAATCTAGGTAGCTTCTCAAAACTACTTTTGTCTTTTCTTAAAAAAATTCCCAGATGAATAAATTATTGAAGTTTTAATTTTTCTATATTAAATATTAGTTATGATTCTGTTTACCTTCTAATTTTATCAAGCTATTTGAACTTTAAGTGAATATCATTCCATATGAATTATCCTGCATAAATTTTCCATAATATAAATATATATAATTACATATGTAATTTGGCATTATATATATGAGAGAGTTCACAACTATTTATTTAAAATCCATTCAAAATTCTTTTCTATTATAGTAAGATTTGATTATTAAGTTTGTAAGAAAATAACAATATTTAATAACAATTTTAAGTTACTTAAAATGTATTTGATTAGGATATCTATATATTTTGTTATCTTAAAAAATATACTGATGAGAATTTTTCTTTCATAAAAAGAGAATCAAGGCTCAAAGTGACTAAATGATTCTACCATGAACAAGAAAAAGTGTTGTATTCTAACCTCTTAATAATGTTCTATAAAATTCAGAAATTTAATTAATATGTAATTGTAATAAAATGTATTTTATTTCACATTTCACAATGCTTTTGTTTATGAAGAACATATGTCCATTTATTTCTCCTGGAGATATAGAAGCACACAGGCACACACATAATAAAATACACAATAAAATTCTTATGGTAGAGAATATTTAGTAGCATCACTGACTTCTCTCTATAGAATTTAAGGTGCTGTACAGAATCCGTAACAATGTACTAGATTTTACAAAATATAACTAAAACAATACAATGAAGAAAGAATATAATATAGACTTTGGGCTGTAAAAAGATGGATGAAAATGCAATTTGTGACTAGATATAAAGACATGAACACATTTGTCTACTTCCTCATCATTTCATAAGGGTAAGGAGCTGAAATGGATCACGAGAAGAGCCTAAGATTACTGCGACCATCACAAAAGAAATAAACCATTGATTGGTGTTACTTATTTTAACTAGTGTCTTTTTCAATCTCATCCAGTTTCATCTGTTAACTCTTGAAGGTTGAATGGAAGGAAGCGTTCTGAGGAGTCACAACAAGAAAAGAGAGGGTAATTACTTAAGGAAACTTGGGAACTAGTTCTACTTTCTTGTTTGCTATTAAGAAGGCAGATATGCAGCCTTTGAGTTAGGATCAACAAATGGAGTTACTGAAGTTCATAAACAAGCAGGTAAAAGACACTGTCTTTGTGAATTCCTCGATAGCATTATAAGCTCGTATGAAACTGGAGAAAGGTGAAACATCAAAAATTAAATGTCTTAGTCAAAATAAGCCCCTGAGATACATGTATATAATCAAGATGGGTTGCAGAGTTTCAGTGAGAGAGCATGTGGATTATGAATGAGAAAATCATGACAACATATGCTATACCAATTCCTGCTCTGCAAGGTCACCACATGAATGATTCAGTTCTATTTCCTTGACTGAATTAATGGAGAGTGTGTGATTGGAATGTATTCTGTCAATACACAGCACTACAATGTTACATATGCTAAATGAGAACCTTTATAAATGTATACATACAGTATATATCCAATCTGTGTTGATAAAATATAGAAAATCTACAGTAAATATTTAAATATTAGGAAATACATGCAGACTCAAGGCAAAAGATAAAGTATGTAGAAACCACAGGATTTTTCTCTACATCAAAAATTACAAATGCTTGCAGATGTGACATTGATCAATGGTTTATTTCCTTACTGATGGTTGTAATCATCTTAGGGGCTTCCTTATGATCTATTTCTTCTCCTTACCCTTATGAAATGGTGAGGCAGGAGACAACTATGTTCATGTCTTTATATGAGGTCACAATTTGCATTTTAATTCATCTGTTTACAGCCCACAGTCTACTTTATATTCTTTTTTCATTGTAATTGTTTCAGTTATATTTGGTGAAATAAAGTCATTATTTTCACTAATACTTTTTCTTCTATGTATGTTTAATAAAGAATTAATTTTCTTGGTTAATTATCAAATTTGAATCAAATTATGTGAGGATGTTGGTTGGAGTGACCAAATGAAACTACAAACTTAAGCTGTGGATGAAATAATTGGTTTTTGGTGTTTTAAGGTGTTGTGGTTTAAATTTTGTTTGCTGAAATCCTCATCCTCAGTCCTTGGAAACTGACATGATTTAGAGATAAGATTTTTACAGAGATAATCATTTTAATGTAAGGTCCTGAGTGTGGAACCTCATTAGATATGACTGGTGTCCTAAAGACGAGAAATATGGGCACAGCAAACAATATAAAGGGAAGATGGCAAAATGACACAAGTAGATGATTGTCTCGATCTAGCCCAGGAGAGAGACGTAGGACAGTTTCTTTCCTCGCAGCTCTTGGTTCTCAGGGGCCAATCCTGCTCATACACTTAGTTTGGAATTCTAGTCTGCAGAATTGCATGGCAGTATTTTTCATTTATTTAAGCCAGTTTGTGGTACTTTGTTGTGGTGGCCCAACAAAATAATACACAATAGAGTATGAAATTAATTTCAGAATTTCAACTTTCCTTTTCCTTCCAATACTTTGTCTCTTACACAACTGTATTAGATTGGTTTTTATTTTCATTCGTCTTTCTGAACTACAGGACAAATCTTGAGTTTCCCAAATTATGGACACCATGTTAAACCCTCCTCTGCTCCTGGAAGGTATTTTCTTCTCTAGACAAAAATATTTTATCCAGTGACAGAAGATGACACAAAGCAGAAAACTGCTAGATGTTTTAATATATCTACGGAAGGCTATTTACTGCTAAAGTTCAAATCAACAATTCCATGGAGAGAGGACAGGATACTAACATCCCAAATAGGTTGTTTATCAAAAACTTAAAGAAGCCACTGCATTTTTTAAGACAACTTCAATAAATTTTTCAAAGAAAATATGAGAGGCTGTATCAATATACTTGTTCTTTCTTGAGTAAACTGGCAGTATAGTTTTATTTGTCAGAAAAGAAAACACATTTAATAAAATAAGTAAGACCAAAAAGAAAGAAAAAAATGGAAATCAACAAAAGAATTTTTACTCTTTCAATTACTTTTATTTCTCTTTTTAATTCACATACCAGTTTTGTTATATAAGAAAAAATATTCCTGGGAAATACAGAGTTTAAGTAAATACAGAAAAAAACTGTGATCCTTATTTCATCAGAAATATTGCTGCCTATTTCTATTATAATTAATTATCTGATGAAATTAATTAAATTATTCTTCATTTATATGTTTCTTAGGAAAAATAACCAAACTACAGAAATACTTTTCAACATTTAGAACATACTTAAATTTAGGCTTTTCTAAACATAAATATAGGTTTCTTTCTGTATTCTAGAGTGAATAATGTATATACAAACAATTATTTGGTACTTTCAGAAACACTATTTTAATTTTCCTTCATTGGACATTATCAATATTTTCTGTTTTTCTAGACTTTGTGCATCTAATGTTATGACCAAAGTATAGACTATTCTAAAATGTGCTCTTGAAGAAATAATATGTACAAACATTATAGAAAATGGCACATGTCAAACTGAATATTTGGAAGTGAAATTTTCAGGGTAAGTTCATCAACTATAACAAATGTATCATTCTTGTGAAAGATAGTAATAAAGGAAAAGGCTTTTCATGCATGGGGGGCAAAATGGTAAGGGAAATCTCTGTACATTTCTCTCAATTTCTCTATCAACTGAAATCTTCTCTAAATGATAAATGTAATTTTTAAAAGTTGGGCAAAAAATTTTTGTATTCTATGGTATATTTAGTTCTTTTGCCTTCCCATATGGGCTTTATAGGTTTTCAATATTTACTGTATTACTAAGTTTTTCTATCAGTGGAAAAAAAATTCACTTATGTAATTTAAAAGAGGGAGGGTTTATTTTAGCACATGAATTCAGAGGTTTCACTACATGGTTGGTTGTCACCATGGCAGACATTTCATGGCAGAGGGTATGGCAGAGGACAGCTGCTTAATTCATGACATCTTTGGAGATAACAGAAAGGAAAGAGTCAGCAAGAAAGGGGCCATGTGGTAAATATAGTCCCCAGTATTACACCCTGATGCCCCATACAGTCTCACACACAAGTGTGCTGCTTTACAAATCTCCTAGGCATCTCCCAAGCCAATGAGTTGACAATCAAGAGTACCCATTACAAATCTATCCCTTATTACCCTCACACCAAGTCACATTTCCTTAATCATCCATACTCTCTAAATTAAGATAATAACAAGGCCATAATTATGCCAACATAGTGTAATTATTCTGTTTGCAGCCCCAAATGGACTAATTCTTTCTCAAATCTCAACAGTTTCAGGTTGATCAAAAGTCCAATTCTAAAGTCTCCTCTAAGACTCAAGGCAAAAGCAGCTTTGAGCCCCTGTAAAAATAAAAATAAAATGAAACAAGTCACCTGTGTCCTAAATACAGCGATACAGCGTAAACATTCTAATGCAAAAAGGGAGAAATAGGGAATAGAAAGGAGTAAGTTCAAACCATGACTGAAACATGGCAGGGCAAACATTAACTTCTATACTTCTGTGTTCAACATTTGGGGCATATGGTGGCAAGATGTGAACTCTAGAGGCCTTGGGCAGTGATGGTCCCAGGTGAAGCCAATGTGGAGTCTCTTCAGCTTTCCTTGGCAGACATTTCACATTCCTGGTATCTCCAACTTCTTGGGGTCTCAATTACATTACAGCTTTGGGTTTATTCTCATAATTTCATGCATTGCCCTTTCCAGGGCTTCTGTTGAAACTGAAACCTGGAGCTATACATACTAGAAAATTCAAATTCCTTAGAATAGTTTTTTCTTCCCTATTGATTTTGAGTTTTCTTTCTTAAAATATTTCTTTCAGGAGTCTGACGTGGTGGTGTGGTTCTATAGTCCAGGACTCTGGGAGACTGATGAAGGAAAATCATACATTTTAGCTTAGCCTAGGCAACTTTGTGACTTAGCAAGGCCTGGTCTCAAAATAAAAATTGTTTAAAAAATTACAGGGATGTTGCTCAGAGTGAAGGCCAGAGGTTTATTCCCAGTACCAGGAAAGAAAGACAATCATCAGAAAATAAAGAAAACCCTTCAGCTACAATCTGTTATTTTGCTGAAGTCCTGTTGGCTTGGTCAGAAGGTATGGAAGAGGACAAGTGTTCCACAAACTTATGATTAAATCTTCTTCTTTAAGATGACCAGGAATGTGATTTTTTACAAATCTCTCATATCTCATATCCTTTTTCTCCTATTTAAGTGACACAAAAGTAGAAGCTGGAATTGGGCAACTACTTTTCATCCAACTGGAATAAGGCTATGCTCCTAAAATATAACCCTTTTGTATAAAACTTGTTCTGGTCCTTTTTCACAATGAGTGCTACACTTCTCTATTGAAAAAATCATTACAATAATCTTCCTCACCTTTTTACTGTGAAAATTTGGTGGCAATCCTTAAGATTAAGCTTAGGAAAATGTTAGGGGCCCTCCCTGTGTCTCTGGGTCCCAGGAAATTTCCATTCATCTAGTGCCACTCAGTCTCCACAATTCCTATACATTTCTAAGTGTTCCTACTCTAGCTTCTGCTCTAGGTGAGCAGACTTCAGCTGGAACTGCCTGTCCAGATTCCTGGATGGTGCTTAATCCTGTGATTTCACTTCCTTGATGTTTCCAGAAAAAGTTGTTCATTCTGATTTTGTTCTGTTTTTTTCATTGTTTTTGTAAAAATAATGATCTCCAAACACTTTATTTCAGAGCTAAAAACAAAAGTTTAAATAAAATTTTGAAAACCTGAATAATTTTTTATCATTTGATGTACTTATAGATATTATAAGATCTATGGTGCTAAAATGAAGCTAGTATACATTTAGGGTATATTATCAGATTCATGAAGTGTTGTTGAAATTCTATATAAATTGTACACAAATGTTTCATTATCTTGATAAAACATTTTTAAAGAGCTGTCCTTAAGACATGTGGCCATGAAAATATTAATTTACTTTGAAATTTTTATTAGAAAGTATGATCTGTTTAATTGCTTTAATAGAAATTTCTGTTTAGAAGAAAATTTATATATATGTGTGCTTGTGTGTGTGTGTTCTTCCATTATTATTTTTCCTTTACGTCTTCTTATTTGTAGGTCCATCTTAGAGAATTTACCCAGCATTATTATTTTCATAAATAAGTATTCCAAATTATGAGTGTCTATGATGGAGGTGATCATCCTGATTTTCCCAGAACAACTATATATATATATATATATATATGGCCCTCTTTCACTTTCAAGAGTAATTTTGCTTTGATCAATAACTATTATAAGGTCAATATAATTATAATCTATATTAATGATGATTCTTAAATCTTCTCTTGAATTTCTGTTGATACCACTTCTGATAAGGTAATTATTAGTCACTAATTTGATGAAAATTATGTGACTATTTAGTGATGTTGAAGTGAGTGTTATAGTTTTTCAAAATTCCATTTGACAAGCTTGTCTCTGTCTATTAGGACTGTGAAAGGAAACATTATTTTATATTACAAAAATAAATTTCAATATGGACATTAAATAGTAAAGATCTTTCTAATGCTGTGCATAAAATATATTCTGCTTACATAAAATACCAGTGAAATAGGATTTTAAAACATTATTTCCCATTGTGTTAAAAAAACAACATTAGGAATAAATGTCTACCAAAATTTGTATTTCTCCCATTCCTACAAGAATAATAATGATCATTATTCAGTAGGTCTTTCCTAGCCTAGCCTGACAACTAACATGAAATATAGCAAAATAGCATACATTTCTATGTATAAAAACAAAGCCAAGGTTGTCTAAAAAACTGATTCTTAGTTGCTTTCCTTTGCATAACTAACAATTTAAATTTCAATTCAAATATGTTTGCCATCAAAATCTCATCCATCTGAATTTTCAATTGTCAAATTTTGTTCACACACAAGTTTTTTTTAAAGTCTTTTCTTTTAACTGGTGTGCTGCCTGTGTGTTTATATAGCAAAGGAATGGTTTCCCTAGTGTTACTGTAGTAGCTTTCTGCATTCTTTGAGTCTATTGACCACAACCATTTGTCTCATAAATTAAGTGTTCTGTCTGTATTGATTTATCTACTATAGCACTTGTCCTGGTTTAAATTTAATTATTTTTTGAGTAGGCAGCTTGTTGTATTAGGATTCATGTATTTATCCATCTAAAACATATTTTGTCATGTATTGCTGATGCACCTGGGCACCTTCAATAAACAAAAGTCAAACAAATTTATAAATAATAAACCTATCCATTTAGCTGGAAACCCATTTCCGCAACTAACAGCTGTAATCACCTGCTAAATAAGCTCACTTACGCTTGACTCAGAATCAAAGAACTCACAAAATATAATTTATTCATATTGTTCCCCTTTTTGTTTACTTAAAATTCCAACTTTCATAGTCATTGTTTTATCAATATACTTTTAAACTGTTTTTCTCAAGTATTTTGGAGTGCAACATTAATATTTCTTGAAATACAGCTGCCAGGTAGAGGTTTTAGGAAGTTTCTAATAATGAACACCTTCTGTGTTTGGTACTTTCTATAATAGGGAGATTAGTCTATAATGGCAAATCCTGGTGGGAGTTTCATGGTTTATCTCTCGCATATAGCTGTTGTAGGTTTGTTGTAGTATGATGACGATGCTAAGATTATGGCTTTGATATACAATTCTTGGGTAGGTATGGATCTGTCAACTCCTCAGATGCTAGTATTCAAGTCTTTTCTTTTTAGATTTCCAGGACAATTTACTCTGGGATCCTATCATAAGGATTTGAGCAGTCTCTGCCTTGTATAGGCCTCACTCTGAAAGGACTATACACTACAGCACTCATGGCAGCAGGGATTTTTATGAAGCTCAGAGAAAATCACTTCTAAGTTTCAGTCGAGAAACTACACTACTTAAATTCCATATTATAACTCATGATAATAGAGATTAAAGAAAATTATTTTTAATTGTGTTTAAATGTATTTAAATTTGTAATTTGTTTTCTTTACTCTTAATGATAAGTCTATCTTAAAAACGTTGATGCTACACTGTTGAAAAAGTTAAAAATGAAAAAAATTAAGCATATTGGTGAAGGTGTCACACTTAATGCTAACAATCCAAAAAGGAGCATAAGCTTTCGTGATCTTAATATCTGCATTCTCTCTTTTTTATAACATTATCTTCAAAAAAGGAATTGCATTTCAGCCTGATGGTGCAAAATAAAATTACAAGTGTACTTTATACATGATTATAATTCATAATCCAAACATAAATTGACGTTCTTTAATTTCTTAATACAGCAGTTGCTTCTTAAAAGATTATGTCAAAATTTTGACATGGGTTATAAGGAGACATATTGGAAAGCTTAAAATGGTATCTATGAACCCTGATAATTGCCCATTTTTTTCCTCAATACAATATTTGAATTTGACGGAGATGATTTGAACACATGATGTTCGGCCAAAATAATTCTAACTGAATTTTAAAACACGGCACTTTTTTCTCAGATTGTTTGAGCCTCAGTGAAAATAAATGAAAATTTTAAGTGCTGGGTTTTCTAAGTATGATAAAAAAGAACGTGTTCAAAATCTGGGTTGGCAACTCATATCCTCGTATCAACAATGACACGTGGTATAAAAGAGAGAAGACAGTAAAGTTAAAGCAGTGCTTATTGTGAGTTATCATTTTTTTAAAAGACGTTAAAATATATATATTTAAAGAGCATCATGTATAGGCCTCCGGGAAACAATTAAGATCATTAATTGGGAGGGGAAAATCACACAGAGACATTTTGGGACCACAGTGTAAGAGAAGGTGCTCTGTCTCGCTGAGTGGCACCACAGGACTATCTACGTCGTGGTCCCCAACACAGGCTGGCGGGCGACAGAAAGTGGTGGACGCACGGCTGGGTGGGCCAGGGCCAAGAAATAGGCCAGTTCGTCTTGCTTGGACTTGTTGGTCTGGTAAGCGGCCCGGCAGTGGGGGCTTGTTCCCATGCGGGAGGCTCCGGAACACCCGCAAGTGCAAGAAGTTCTCGTCCCCAATGTCCACCTTGATGAAGTAGTTGGTCCCTGCCACTAGCTGGCTCTTGAAGGACACGACCTTGAAAACAGAGTACTTCCGGTTTTCTGCCTCACCTTGTCCGCAAGCTCCTACGGCCCATTGCCTTACCTGGAATGACGTAGGTCTTTCCTATTTCTTTCATACTAAGAAATAAGGCTTATGAGAAACTACTTGCAGGTAATAGATTAATCCCCTGTAATTTGGGAACACATTAAATTGGTTTCTGACTATCAGCTATTAAGTGATTTTCCGGAGAATAGGTGAGCTATAGTGTTTTAAATCTGCCTGGTCTTGGTAATGTTAGGGAAGTAATCACACTCTCCCATGCATTTAGTCAAATGTACATCATTTCCAGGGAAGACTACTAGAATCTGCAGTTGGTCTAATTCTTTAGGATTGCTTGACAAAGCTGTTAGTCAAAAGGGAGTGTCAGAGAGGCAAAACAACTAAGAAGAAGAAAGGTGAACATGTACTTTCAGAAGTAGAAAACTCAATACAATGGTAATAGCAGAGTTATTAAACAACTGATACAAGCAGACACAATGGTCAACATCATGACAGTCATGGTAGGAAGAATTTATAATGGAGTGTACAGAAGAAAGCAAGAGAGAATTGGTAAGTTCTCAACATCTGGCAAAGTAGGAATTTTTATGTTTCTTACATTTTAAACTTGACTACAACCTTCATTCTAAAGTGTATCCATAAACTATTGCTTTGTAACAATAATCCTGAAACATAGGAGTTAATACAATAAAAATTTAATTTTTCATGATTTAGAGTACTGGCTTGGTGATTTTGTTGTGTGAGCTGGCTTGGCTAATATAAGGGCTTAGCTAGCATCTCATCTACTTCTGAGTAATCCAGGATGTCCAGACCTAGCAGTCAGTTTGAGATCAACCAAACACTCAGGATCACTAGGACTCATATCTGCCCTAGTTACTTTTCTCATTGCTGAGACAAAATACCCAACATGCAAAGTTAAAGGCAGAAAGGTTTATTTAGCTCACAGTCCATAGAGGTTTCAGTTCATAATTGGCTGGCTCCAAGGCAGGAAGACATGGTAGACAGGCATCACAGAGAGGAAACAGTTCACAGCAGGCAGAAAGTAGCAAAACAAGCAAGGGATGACCACAGCTCTTTCTATCCCTTATATCTTATCCAGGCTACTTAGGAAGGGTAGCACTCACACACTTAATCCTAGTGCATTAATCTTAGCATTACATCACACACTCTAGATCAACCCACTTCTGAAAAACCCCACCTATGATCACATGAAGCTTTAGGGAAGGGATGAAAAGAAATGACATATCAATAACTCTTATCCCACAGGCAATCCTGATGTTCTCACATGGAGATCTTCAACAACATTCCTATTACCATCAAGAGAAGGGAAACCCCAAAGCATAAACACTTGCAAGTCTCTGAGTGCATAACATCTGATATTGTTTTGTTGGCCAAGCAATTCTCATGGCTAAATTTACAATCTGAGATGGTAATACCCAAGAGCACGGACAGAGGAAGAAGTACTGTGACACGTTTTACAAATAGCTTGTCTTGTATGGATTTTAGACATGTTTTCCTGGGGTAAGCCAAAATGAGGGGAGGAGAAAATATCCAACTTTACATAAAATATATAGTGTTCACTATTTTTACAGGACTATACTATTCTAGGAGCTAACATGATTATAGTATTTTTATTATCAGAGAATGACAGGAAAAGATACACAACTCTCAGATTTCATTCAAGTTTTAAAAAGAATCACTTACTAAATAGCAGAGCAAGTGGAGAGAGGGAATAATTGCATTGCTTTATGAAAATGTTCCATAGGTTCTGCTTGTTTGATGAAATGATTACACCTAGGAAGCAATTTCATAAGAGCTGAACCTCAAATCTGTTGGATCTAAGCTCACAAATATGTTCCATTTTGTCTTTTTTGTTAAAATATACTTCATATTATTTTATGGTAATAGTTTTTGTTCTTAATAATGCATGCATATAAATATTTCTTGACATTTAATATTAAATGCAAAGTATTTTACATGGCTGTTGAAGTCTTACAGGAATTAAAACAAGCTACAAATATGTTTTATAACATTTATATAAAAAGAAAATATATTGAAAATTTTGATCATCTAAAGCATCGATTTGTACATAGAATATTATACATGTATTTGATCCATATGTGTAAAAAAGATAATTGCATAGGTTTGAAATGGTAAAAGACTGAAGTTTTATAATAAATGAATTAATGGGTCCGTTGTTCATGAAATGCCTTTTTGTTAAATGAAACCAGCCCATCGGTCTTTATTGATCCTGTTATTTTAGATTGGTTATGCCTCCTAGTTTCCTTTTATTTAATCAAAACTACTATGTTACTGTAGAAAAATATATAGCCTAAAATTAACTTTAACTCATACTACCACAAAGTATCCTGTCATAAACACATCCTAAATAAAATTTTGAAAACAGTCTAGTAATTAGGAGAGAATGATGGTAAAATGAAGACCTGTTTAATAAAAGCAATAAACTGCATTTACAGAGTCAAAGAATTTGTGTAGGAAAACATTCAACCTTGATTACATGGAAATCAATTACACAAATAGGTACATACACATATACTTCCTTACACATAATTTCAGAGGTTATCAAAATGACAAAGATAATTTTACTGATTTTTAACTATCAATGTAATAAAGTATTTTAAATACAAAAATACAGCTTTCCAAAATTCTGTAAAGTTGTTGAATTATCATAGGGAGACTATTTTCTGAACTTATAAGATGAATAAATGTAATGAGAAAATACACAATTTCTTCATAAACTGTCTCTCCAAATACATATATACACAGACATATATATAAATATATATATATATACATGTATATAGACCCACACAAACATACATATCGCTAAGAAATATTATTAATCCTGAATTCAAGATCATTAGCTAGTCAACTGAATATGTCAAGAAAGTCATCATAAGGCTATTTAAAAATATATACCTATGAATTTTTTCCATTAAGTTTATTGGTACATTTTAGGTATACAATACAGTTACATTCACCATTGGGATCTTGTATCTTTATATGATGTAACTTGGTTCTTATTTTTTCCCCATTCCCCTGGCCTCCCTCACCCCCTCCACCCTTCCCTATTTACAAATACTTTGTTTCCATTTTTTTCCTTTTCTCATATTTTTTCTTTTCCCTTCTTTCCTTTCCCCAACCCCTCCCACTTCTCTTACTCCTTTAGACCTTTTCTTCCTATTTCACATTATCTATTATACCTCCTTATTTACACTTTAAGGTTTTCATACCAGAGAAACTATTCGGTATTTACACATGTGTGTCCTATTTATTTCACTTAAGAGTATGGCCTCAATGTGCATCCATTTAGCTATAAATGTCTCTAGTTTCTCATTCTTTATGGCTGAGTAGTACTCCATTTTATAAAAAAAAAACCCACATCTTCTTTATCCAGTCTCCAGTTGATGGGCACTTGGGATGTTTCCAAGCTTTAGCTGTTACAATCTGTGCCACTATGAACATGGGCACACATATATCACTGTGGTATGATTCTTTTAATTCTTTTGGGAAGATACCCATTAGAGGGATAGCTGGGTCAAATGGGACCTCTAATACACATATGAATTTGAGAGACACTTTTTCCTGTCTTAATCGGCAAAAGGAACAATGTGCTAACAACAGAGTAGGAAAAAACATAATCATCAGAGTTTGAACCCTCATTAAAGAAAATGATGGGGAAAATCTTTCTTCAGATTACTCTTCCTCTTGTGACTACTGTTACCTTTACAACAATTATGTTTGTCATTACTATTGCGCTAATGCTGTTGCTAATGCAGTTATAGAGAGTAGAAGTTGAGCATCCCTTATTTGAACATCTGAAAACCAAGTTGTTCCAAAATCCAAAAATTTTTAAACATCTACATGATTTCATATTTGATCTCATAGTAACAGGTCTCAATCAAAATGCAAGTATCTGAGACATAGTTTATTCAATGTCCTCAAGAGAATAACGACCCTTACAGCTCCCTTCAGCTGAAGTCTTTTTCATACGTGCCTAGATACTCCCATGCAAGAAGTCCTTCAGAGAGTAATAAAATACCACATGTCCATGTTGGACAATGCCAATGGCATGTTCTCCAGAATGCTGATGTGAGGTTGCTATCTGTATTCATTATTCATTGAACATTTTTTATTTATCTGCTCTGACATGTGAAGATACTGTTAAAAATGTCAAAAGGGGCCTGGGGATTTAGCTCAGTAGCACCGTGCCTGCCTGGCAAGTGCAAGGTCCTAAATTTGATCTCCTGTACCAAAAAAAAAAAAAAAAGTCAAAAGGACTTCAGATACCTCTGTAGGTAACAGTGACAAGAAAAAGAGGAACTATTTATGTTCCTATAGCACAGCAGAACCTGTAAGAGGTAGGCTGCTGTGGGACACTAACGGCATGCCTGAAAAGGAATGGAGGACCCAATCCTTTTCATGCTCCCTTACTCCCTATCTTGTGACATGGTGTGATATTTTACTTTCCCCATACACTGCCACCATTCTGACTCACCATAGTCCTAAAGGCACAGGTTCCACTGATCACAGACTGAAACCTCTGAAACTGTGAGCCAAAAAATCCTTTTTCACTTTTATAATGCATTATCTAATGCATTTGTTATAGTAATGGAAAGCTGACTAACACAGACAATGTCAAAACTGCAAAAAATATATCCTCTACCTTGTTTTTGTTGCCGAGATTTGCTTTTGCTATTGTAGGTCTCTTCTTGTTCCAAATGAAGTTTTGGATTATTTTCTCTAGGTCTGAGAAGTGTGCTTTTGGATTTTCAATTGGGATTGCATTGAATCTATGTAGCAGTTTGGGAAATATGGCCATTTTTACTATATTGGTTCTTTTGATCCAGGAGCAAGGAATGTCTTTCCATTTTCTGATATCCTCTTCTCTTTTTTGAAAGTGCTGTAGTTTTCAGAGTAGAAGTCTTTGATTTTTTTCATTAGGTTGATTCCTAGATATTTCATTTTTTTGAATGCTATTATGAAAGGAATTGTTTCTCCAGTTCTTCTCTCAGTGAGTCTGTTGTTTATGTACAGAAAGGCTACTGATTTTTTTGTGTTGACCTTGCATCTAGCTACTCTATTTAATCTGATTTTTAATCTAGACTATCTAAAGAATTTAAAAAAATCAGATCTGCCATATTTAAAGACCCAATCCAAAAATGGTTATCTGAAATGAATAGACATTTTTCAAAGAAGTAGAAATGGAAAATAAGCATATGCAAAGATGCTTAACATCACTGGTCATTTGAGAGATGCAAATAAAAGCAATGCTGAGATTCCATCTCACCCCAGAAAGAATGGCTGCAATCAAAAAATCAACCAATGACAAATGATGGTGGGGTTGTGGGGAAAAAAGAATCCTTCTCCACTGTTGGTGGGAGTACAGAATGGTGCAACCACTGTGGAAATCAGTATGTAGATACCTCAAAAAACTAGGATTAGCAATCCCATTTGATCCCAGCTATTCCCCTTCTGGGTATCTTCCCAAAAGAATTAAAGGAATCATGCCACAGAGATATATGTGTACCCATATTTATAGTAGTACAATTTGTAACAGCTAAAACTTGGAAACAGCCCATTGTTCATCAACTGAAGACTGGATAAAGAAGATGTGGTTTTGTTTTTTTATAAAATGGAGTACTACTCAGCCATAAAGAATGAGAAACTAGAGACTTTTATAGCTAATGGATGTACTTTGAGGCCATATTCTTAAGTAAAATAAATAGGACACACAAGTGTACATTCCAAATAGTTTCTGTGGTGGGAGAAACTGAAAGTGTAAATAAGGACTGAAAGGTATAATAGATAATGTGAAATAGGAAGAAAAAGTCCAAAGGGGAAGGGGAAGTGGGAGACATAGGGGAAAGGAAAGAAGGGAAAGGAATAAATATGAGAAAAGGAAAAAACAGAAACGAAGTTTTGTAAATAAGGAGGGGTAGAGGGGTGGAAGGCAGGGCAGGATAATGGGAAAAAAATTAAGAACCAAGATATGTCATGTAAAGGTACAAATTCCCAATAATGAATGTCATCATATTGTTTACCTAAAATGGACCAATGAGCTTAATGAATGAAAAAAGAATATGATACAAGCCTGACAAAGTTATTATTTTTTTTAAAAATCACATATATATTATTAATATCCATCAAATAAGAAAGGATATAACATTAAGCAACATTAGGTAATCAGAAAAGGGCTTCTAAAGCTTTCCTCAATTCATCTACAAAAATATTTTACATATTTGTTTTTCTTTATCACTTCTGATGCTCTCATTTCATCAATGATACAGAACTTTCTTTAAACAAAAAATAATTTCCCCTTTATAAAGTTTTTTATTAGTACATTTTTGCTATACATGATGTTTACATTCATATTAGGGAATACATACATATACTATCAATATTTTGATTCTTTTTATTCCTTTCCCCTTTCCACTCTCTTACCTTTCTCCTTCCCTTGATTCCCTTCTCTCATTTTTACATTATCACTATCTTTATCATTATTTAAGTTTTGCTTGTGACATGTAAAATTATTTTTATTAAAATACTTCATAGATATGACTTAATGAACAAAAGTGTGTCTATAGATATTAATAAAAACACAATTGCAGTATTTAAAGCCAGAGATACTTAAATTGTTAAGTTTTGTATTTTTCCTCCCTAGCAGTTCCAGGTTAGAATAATGAGTTAAAATGCAATTTATTACATATAAGGAATTATCTGATGTCTCGAACAATGCTTCTCTCTTCATTGAAGCAAATTACATCACACAGCAGTATCTGAATCTATCACGATGATCCCAGGGATGGAATGACTTTACTTGCTTAACATAGGTGAAAAAAAATCTCCTGTTGTTTCACGTAGGTATATTCATGTTTTCACAGAGGACATGGATTAAAAGATCAGTTTCCACTGATGCACTGTCAAAATTAGATGACCAGGAGCGTGAAATATGCCAGGAGGTAATGGAATTAGGTAGGCATTTTTGATTTTTAGATTTATATTATTATCACATTTGGTTAAATATCTGTTTCAGGACATAAGTCAATGTGAATAGCTTAAATTGTAATTATGACATTAAATTAGCTTTCCATTTATATTGGATGTTGATAATAAATTTAAAGAAGGACGCAATGCACAAGGACTAAACACACTGTCATTCACTATTAAAATATTCAAGTGCTTGTAAAAGCAGAGTTGAGGCAATGATTTCCTCACTGTACTAGAGCCTCAATTTCAGCATTTAGCAACTGATAGAAAATCATTTTTCATCTCCATCCCAAAGCTCCTCTTCTGCTTTATACCTGCACTGGACAATTTTTGTGAAAAGCCAGTAGTAGCAAAATTTTATTTTTAAGTGTTACATTAAATTATATAGTTTGACCTATAAAAGTAATATGATTTTTATATTTAGATAACTTTTACAGGTCTAAATATGGTTCTTCAATAATTCTTGCAATTATTAATATGTTTAGAAATGCAGATAAAATTATATGTACTGTATCTCTTCAAATTACACTACAGTTTTTATAATCAAGTATACACCAGTTTATGATCACAAAACATTCAAAGTTTATACAACAAACATTAATACTTCCTCGTCTTTTATGCTTTTCTATTTGTTAGTGGAGTTGAAATCCTTATGTTCCAAATAACTAAATATTGTCAAACTCTAAGAGGATTTTTAAATTTATGTCATAGGG
Source organism: Heterocephalus glaber (assembly GCF_000247695.1). Next base: position 9,249,235 of record NW_004624761.1, read on the forward strand.
AATGATTACAATATATGTTCATAATGGATTCTTAAGATACATTTTTAAATTTTTGCTTTGAAAAATTAATATAAAATCCACAATGTATTATAACTAAATGGTTATTTTAATCAAAGACATCTAAATTAGATTTCATTTAGTCATGCAGTCTCGGCGGTCACATAAAATTTCTGAATCTTGAGTTAGTATTGTAACTGGTGAATCATAATGTTTACTTTGTAAGAGTGTCTATACACTTGAAATTATAAAGAACATAAAAGTATCTCATTGGAAATACTTTATAAAATCACAACAACATTTATTTCAAAAAATAATTATGTTAAATATCTGGGTCCATTAAAATATTAGGTAAACAATAGTTTGTTTGGTATATGAATACTAAAGTTTTCCAAAATAATAAATTTGAGATGAATATATTAAATACTTAGGGACTGGCTGGATAAGGCAGGCAAGATGGAAAAGACAGTATTTTAAAAACATCAAGAAAGAGAAACCTAATGTGGCTGATGAGATGAAGGGTTATGTTGGAGAAGCTCAGAGATTTACCTAGAACGGAGCTATCTGAAGTGGGGGAGGAGCTTACACTCTGTAAAGGAAAATCAATAGGAAAAATCAAATATGCAGATTGGGCTAAACAACCCCTACCATTCTGAGAGTATCACAGGAGGCCAGACCGATGGACTGGGGCTGCAGAGGCCGGCCTCCTGGGACAGATTCTGCAAGCACCAGCCGCTAGTCCCACGGCATACCCTCCTAACCCCGAGGAAGGCTGTATTCCCCTGTGGTGTTTTCTACAGTGCTTACCACTGGCCAGAGAGAGCCTAGACAGCTGAGCAGCCCTTAGCTCTGCTTGGATCAGCCCGGGTCGTGAGCCCGCCCACCAAGTCACCGGTGAGCTTGCCCTGCCCACAGCATCCGCTGGCCAGCCTGCTTGTCTGCAGACTCACAGCGCTTTCACCCTGAAGGCCAATCCACACTGCACCCGCCCCGTGCGCCTGACCGACGACACCGGAGTCCCTGAAGGGTGCACCGCCTGGAGCTCCCTAGTCCAACTGTGAACAAGACAAGAAGGGATCTGTGTCGGTTATTTGGCTTCATGGCACAGAGATCACGAAGAAATTGCATGTACGTTCTCTCATTGCAGTGCCAGATCTGGGTTTTTGTTACTTTTCTTTTTGCTTTAATTGTTGTTTATTTTATCTCTTCTATGTACTATTGTTGTTTAACTTTGCCATCTGTACCAACACTATTTTCTCATTTTTTACTTGTTTCTTCCAGTTTTCAAATAGTTCCTTTCCTTTTTCCCCTTTCTCTTTCCCTCAGACATTCCCATCTTCTCTCATATTAACCTTGTCTTACCTATTTTGTTTCTTTTGTTTTTTTCTTATTTTGTCTAGCTCCTTATCTTACCTTGCCTCTTCCCCACCTTATAGTTACACAAATAAATCAACAGGTTCTGACAATCTCAGAGCATTCCTTTATCCCTAATTACACTTCTACATCCTGCCTTTGCCCCTCAAAATATCCTGTGTTTTAACCCTTCACTCCAAAATAAAAGGCCTCTAACAGAATATGACCTTAGATCTTTATAAAAAAGCTTTTACTTATTATTATTTCTCCTATTTACCTCTGCTCATACTGACTTATACCCATTTCATCCCCTGATCTTTTCTCTTCACCTTCCACATCACACAAAAGCCACTAATAGCAAAGTACTATAGGCTGTCAAGGTTATTGATAAAGTGTGAAAGTGTAAGTGCAAAGTTTAACTCATATAAGTGATGCTTGTTCACATCTGTTGATGCTGTTATAACCAATAGTGATTCTGTCCTCTCAATATAGTTACAGGTTCCAAATCATTTAAATTGAAGAGCAGAAGGGCTGAAAAATATCTCTGGACAAATACAGTTGCAAGCATATCACCAGAAGAAAGACTCTTTCTAAAATGAGTCTGCAAATTAGCTACAATCTCTTCTCACTCTCCTTATGTACTCTCTGGACACACATGCACATGGGATCACGGAAAAACAAGGCCTTTGAGGTTGCCCAATTCTCCAAAGGCAGATTTGGAGGGCACGTGTGCGGAGGAAAGTAAATACAAAGTAGTGGACTTTTATGAATTCATTAAAGAAGAGGGAAAGAAATTTGAAGACTTCAAAGACATGACTCAAAAATTCATGGAATTATCATACAAAATGACCAACGTGGATATGAGAAAGATAAAAAATTGAAAGAGTTGACCAAAATGACAAATTTACCAAAAATATAGACTTAAGAAAAGATACCAGACAGAAACACTAGACTTGAAATCATTGTATCGACTTCATAAATTTCAAAAATGACTAATGTGAAATAGGGTTTTTGAATTTGAGAACAAAATAGTAAGTCATTACAAAATACTCAGAAGCTTTAAAATGGTAAAAGAACAAGAAAAATTCCTCTGAATACTAGACAACACTAAGAAGACCAACCATAGGCTAAATGGAGTTATAGAAAAGTCTAGAAGATAGTATACACAAAATAAGTCATTTGTTTACTGAAATCATGATAGAAAACTTCCCAAACATGAGAAAAGAGATCAATATACAATTTAGTAAGGCATACAGTACACCAATGAACCAATCAACTACAAGGAATAAAAGAACCCCTGAGACATGTTACAATTATAATTCTAGATGTCCAAAGGCATACTTAAAAGCTGTCAAAGAAAAGCAAAATACCACATAAAAAGGTAAACCCAGTAGAATTACAGCAAACTTCTCAATACAAACTTTAAGACCCAGGTCTTAAAACCTAAAGTACTTAAAACTGTAAAAGTAAACAATTTCCAACCAAAATAACATATCTAGGAAAACTTTCTTTCAAAATAGGTGGACAAATAAGACCATTCCATGAAAATGAACAACCCAAGAAATTTATGAACAACAAACCAGCGCTCAAGAAAATACTCAAGAATATCCTAGACAGAGATTATGAAACCAAGAAGGCCAAAAATCTAGATTGAATGAATAATCAAGCTTGGTGGATAGATGAACAGAGAGGGAGGGAGGGAGGGAGGGAAGACAGAAGAAAGGGAAGGGGAAAGAGGGGGGGGGGAGAGAGGGAGAGGGGTCATTAATAGAAATTGATTGCAATGGTAGAAATAATTCAACATCTTTTAGTAATAAACCACAATGTTAATGGCCTCAACTCCCCAATTAAAAGCCATAGATTGGCAGACTAGATCAAAAAACAGATCAAACATTCTGTTGTATTCAAGAAACACGTCTAATCCAAAAAGATATTCATAGACTAAAAACTGAAGGATAGAAAACAATTTTTCATGCAACAGTATAACCAAAACAACCAAGAATCGCAAATTTCCTTTCGAAGTAAACTGCAGGCTAACACTAATCAGGAGAAATAAAGAAAATCACTACATACTAATTAAGGGAATAATCCAATAGGAAGACATAACACTTGTAGAATATATGTGCACTGAATACTGGAGCATCTATCATAAAACAAATACTGCTGCACATAAAAGTTCAAATCAATTCTAACCCAATCATAGTAGGTGACCTGAATACTCCACTCTCATAAAGAGACAGATCAATAAAAATACCAGTGAAGAAAAAAACTGAAACACATCTTGAACAAACGGACTTAATAGATGGCTATATATTGTTCTATCATACTACAACAGTATATACATTCTTCTCACTGACACTTATAACTTTCTCCAAAATGGACCACAAACTAGTCCACAAAATGTGCATAAGTAAACATAAAAAATCAAAATCATCCCATGTTTATTGTCAGAGCATTGTGAAATGAAACTAGAAATCAATCATAGAAGAAATCACAGAAAATTTAGGAACACTTAGAAACTTAATAGCATAGTCCTGAACACCCAATGGGTCACAAAAATATTATGGTAAAAATTAAACAATTTCTGTCATATAAAATGACGATGTCAGTAAAACATACAAGAACCTATGGGACACAAAGAAAGTGGTCCTATGAGGAAACATTTTTGCAATCAATACTCACATTAGAAAAACAGAAGGAGCTCAAATAACCTAATTATTAACCTCAATACACTTGAAAAACAACAATAACTGAAGACCAAACTGAATTTAAGGAGGGATACTACAAAGAGCACAGTGGAAATTAATGATACCGAGATTTTTTAAAATATCAAAAATCAATGAATCAGAGAGGTAGCTCATTTAAAGAATAAACAAAACAGATAAAAAGTTAGCCAAGCTTACCAAATATGAGACAAGACTAACATCAATGCAATTGGAAATGAAAAAGGCAAAATCACAATGGACACCATTGAAATTCAGAAGATAGTGAGCAGCTACTAAAAAATTTGTTTCCAAAAACATTAAAAATTTTTGAATAAATGAATAATTTCCTAGACTCCGATGGATTACCAAAACTAAAGCAAGAGTACATAACAATTTTGAACAATCCAATAACAAGCAATGAAATGAGGCAATAATTTAAAAATACCTACCAAGTAAACATAGTCCAAACACCAAAGGAGTACTTCCAAACACATGGAACCCAGTACCACTATGATCCCCAAACCAGACAAAGATTCAACAACAAAGTATGCTATAAGTCATTCTCCTTAACGAATATGGATGTAGAAATACTCTCAGTTAAATATTGGCAAATAGACTGCAACATATCATCAAAAGGATTATACATCATGAGCAAGTAGGTTTCATCCCAGGGTTGTAGGGATGGTTCAGCATTTGCAAATTAATAAACATAATATACCACATCAAAGGAAGTAAGGACAAAAATCAAATGATTTTATCAATAGATGCAGAAAATTTTTGAAAAAATAAGTATCAGAGGACCTTACTTGAATTTGATAGAAGCCATTTATAACAAATCAATTGACAACATCATATTATATGGGGGAAAACTGAAAGCTTTCCACCTAAAAATACAAACAAGACAAGGATGCCCACTATCACCACTTCTGTTCAGCATACTTCTTGATATATTAGAGATCTAGATATAAATAGATATAGATATATAAAGTCAAATTATTATTATTTTCAGATGACATGACAGTATGCATAGAAGACTCTAGGGTATCTACTAAACAATTCTTAGAATGAATAACTAATTCAGCAGTGCAGCAGGGAACAAAATCAACACATAAAAAATCAACAACATTCATGCACACCAATAATGACCTCACTAAGAAAGAATTTAGAAAAATAATACCATTTCCAATAGCATCAAGAAAAAATGAATAACTAGGCATTAAGCTAACCAAAGAAGTGAAAGTCCTCTACAATGAAAAGTACAGAACGTTGAAAGAGAAGATTGACAAGGACATCACAAAATGTAAAGATGTTCCCTTTGATTTGATAGACTAAACCAATATTGTTAAAATTCCCATATTCCCAAAACTGATATATATATATATATATATGTGTGTGTGTGTGTGTGTGTGTGTGTATTTACATGATCTCAATCAAATACCAGTATCATTCCTCACAGAATGATAGAAATCAATCCTAAAATTCATATGGTATCACAGGAGACCCAGAATAGCAAGAGCAAGCCTGGGAAACAGGAGCAAAGCTGGAGCATCACAATACCTGACCTCAAGTTATGTTACAGAGGTACAGTGATAAAAATTGCATGGCATTGCCACAAAAACAGACATAGGGATCAACGTGACAGAATAGAGGATGTAGAAACATGATCAGACACACTTAGCTATTTGATAAAGGGGCCAAAAACATGTTGGAGAAAAAGTAGCCTCCTTTGTCAAATGCTGCTTGAAAAATTGACTACCTATATGCAGAAGATTAAAGCTGGACTCATATCTCTCACTATGCATCAAACTAAAATAAATCTAAATCAAAGATCTAATTAAAATAGAAACAACCTACTGGAAGACAAAATAGGTAATTATCTTGAAGTCCTAGGAGTAGGGAAGCACGTTCTAAACAGACCTCCAATTGCACAAGAAATAACATTGAGAATCAACAAATGGAATTATATAAAATTAAAAGTCCTCTGTACAACAAAGGAAACAGTCAACAAAGTGATGAGATAACCTACAGAATGAGAAAAAAGTTTTGCCAGCTATTCTTCCAACAGAGGCCTAATATCTACAATACAAAAAGAACTCAAACCATTACACCCTTCAAAATAAAAGATGCAATCAGTAAATGGGCAAGTTAAATGAATAGAGATTTCTCAGAAGTGCAAATGACTAATAAACATATGAAAATATGTTTAACATCTTTGGCCATAGAGAAATGTAAATAGAAAATGAGAAAGGATGACAAGCAATAAAATAAAAACAAATGTTGGGTTGGCTGCAGTGAAAAAGGAACTCTTCTTTATTGTTGGTGGAACCATAAACTGGTACAACCATTATCGAAATAACAAATGAGATTTCTCAAAGAACTAAAAATAGAAATTCAATTTGACACAGCTATTCCCCTTCTACACATCTTCCCAAAGAAGCTAAAAATATCATATTACAGCTATACATGCATACCAATGTTACAGCAGTACAATTCAAAATATCTAAATCCTGGCAGTGAAGTCTATGTTGATTAACAGACAAATGGATAATATCTATACTATCTGACTATAAACAAGGGGATATTTGAGGCAGTTGTAGAAAATGGATACACCTAGAAAACCTATTATTAAGTGAAATAAATCTGACACACAAAGTTAAAAACCATATAGTTTCTCTCATTTGAGTAATAGAAAGTACAAATAAAGATCAAAATAAAAGATTGATGAAGATAAACAGGGAGATCTTTTGCATACAAGAAGGAGTCCAAAGGACTGGGGGGGTGGGGGAGTGGACATAAAAAGAATTAAGATGTATCATATATGTATACTAAATGCCCACAATGAATGTGAATATTATGTTCATAAACATGAACTAACAATAACAATAATAATGGAAATTAGAAAATCTAGAAACAGAGGGAGGGAGGTTGATAGGAGGAAGAGAGGGAGGGTGGATGGGAGATAGGAATAAGAAAGAATCAAGATATGTTATGTACATGTACCTACTCCCAAAAGAAATGTAAATTTCATGTACTGTAAAAATGTTCTAATAAAATAAAATTTTTTAAAAGACCAAGGTTCTATTAACACAGATAATATCCTTTTTAATTTTCCACAAGGTTTGATTTGGAAAATATTTTTAATTAAAATATTAGACATGGGCTCTTCCACTTTCAGCTTAGTTTCTTCCAATGTGCAATTCAACCATATGCAACAATTCATGACCATAATTATTTTATACAATGAGAATTTTATAAAATAAGAATTATTTTCAACCATGAGAATAAAAGCAAGATATTTTGACCTAAGTATATTTGCATACAAGATTTATGATACTAGATCAATAAAAATGCATTCATGTATATTCAGAAATGGAAGTGATATTGAATTTTTATGACCACTATTTCATTTATCACTTTAAAAAGATAAATCTCAGTGAGATGAAATTGCCCTTAGTTATTCTCCAGAAAATGCTAATATCTAAAGTAAAAATAAGTAAATTACCTAATAAAAGCATTTTCCTGACATATTCCCACAACTGGTTTGAAATAAAATACTACTGAATGAAGTGTCATTGATCCTCTTATCAAGAGGACAGAGACTGTGACATTCTTTGATAAAATGCAATAAAGCTGATCCTGTGGCATTTTGGAATATAGATCTCAAGAAATTGTTTTTTGGATCTTTATATTTGTTTATCTAAAATTTCCCAAACATCATGAAATACTAGTGGAGATGCCAGCTTAATAAAGTATGAAGAGTCACATGGCAGACCTGTCACATGGGTGAGTGAGGTCACCTTATGTGTGCAATTTCAACTGACCCTCTAGCTGAGAAAAATGACTCAGCCAATGCAATTGAAGCCATGAAACTCATGAAGTCATTAGCTTAAGTTTTATTGTTGTGTGATGTACAAGAATAGATAATAGGAAAACACCTTGCTTTTCATTAATTTTACTTTGTTTATTTGGATATGACTCATAAAGCCTTTGCTTTTTAGTGTAGAAAATTATGTTTGTTTTCTGAATATCAATAATACAGTTAGCTTAGTAAAATTATTTTAGGCAAAATATTTACTTACTACATTAATTTAGCATAAGCACAATCAATAGTAATAATGCATAAATCTTAAAAGTAAAAAGGACTTTCTACACTGTGATTTAATTCCTGAAATTACTGAAATATACTGGAGGTTTGCAGAAGACTTAGGAGTACAAATTATGTAAATATATTGCTATTCAAACAATTTTAAAGAATATACAAAGGATCAATGTGATTCAATATAATATATAATTCAACAGTGAAAATTTTAAAATAGATTTTTAGAGCAGTTTTAAGTTCACAGAAAAATTGTTAATATATATAAGGACTAGACAACCTTCACCCCATTTTTAATACCTTATGTTATAATTTACAGTACTTACAATGACAGATTTGCATTTGTTAATGATTCAATAATTACACATTATTGTCACTGAAATCTACCTTTTATTTACCTTTCTTAGTTTTATCTAATTTCTTTTTCTTTTCTGTTCTAGGATTCCATTTAGGATTCAAAATAGTCACAGATAAATGCCTATATCTCTAATGAGTAAGTTAGGTGACAATAAAACCCACTTTTGAAAACTTAATTTTGTGTAAGTATATCCATAGTGTTAAACTGATTTCATTTTTGAAATATTGGGTTGGTATGTGAGAGCTAAAAAAGTCGTTGAATGTATGGACTTAGAATTGTTGACACCTTGAGACCAAAATGTTAAATGAAGTAAACCAGATACACAAACTTAAATATCACGCGGTTTCTCTTATATGAGAAATTCAAAATATAACTAAAGAGAAAGATGAATGAGAGGTAATAGAAAATACGGAGGATATGGAAAAAAAAGAGCAAACCATGTACCAATACACCATGAGGAATGTAATCACTATGTGCTGCATACATATACTAATAAAAATAAATATAATGCATCTTTGCAAGTGATTTGTTTATTGTCTTAGGATTAGCTAGTCTTGGGAGAAGTAGTTTCTCCATCAACTATACTTCCAAATATATTAAAATACCCCAAATAAATGCATGATGAATACAGCCCAAACAAGACTTTTTTGAACAGGTGGCCAAGAGGACATACAATTTTGCTAGTTTCTTCTTTGGGCTCTCCCAAAGCCAAGTTTCCTGTGATGGTTATGCCTACTCCATGCTGGGTCCAGGGTTGAGTCTGTTCCAGGCCAGGCCCTGGGATATCTGCACATTAATGTCTCTAAGTTCTCCAGTGCATTTTCATATTCAGTCTTGGTGCATCCTATTCTTTACATTTAAATGTAAGCCATATGTGAGTATGTTTTGTGGGTATGTGAGTCCTTCCAAATATCTGAGTCAAAAAAATCTTTAAAGCTCCCAAGGAAGGTAAATAATACATATTGTAAGTGAAAAAAGCAATACAAAACACATAAACTGAAGTTGAAAAAAATAACGTGAAAAATGAGAGACCTTTAGTCATATAAGGGAAAACACGAAGTAATTGTGGAATTAGAGATCTGGAAAAACAAGAACAACAACAAAAAGGCAGAAAAATAGCAGTATTCAAAGTACTTAAATAATAACTTACTGGTTTTTTTCAAAATTAATAAAAAGAATGAATTAAAAACTTAAACTCATTGAAAATGAAACTGGAAAAATAACAAGACACCCCATATTTGAATTATAGAAATCATTAGCAGAGATAATTTTAAAAGAATTTATAGATCAATGCATGTGATACTGGGTGTATAAAATAAGAAAATTCCACATATTTTGCCTCAGAAATTATGTGAGGTCCAAGTTTGATCCCTGGTACAGAAAAAAAAAGAAATTATGTGAGGCAGTAGATAACAGAACTTGTTCTTTAAAATGCAGAAACACAGTTAACCCTTTATATCCATTCAAATTATGCCAAAAAATGAGATGAAATAAAAAATTTTGTTAAAAATGTTGGAAAAATTCATAACCACCCAACATATGCTGTATATAGATAGTAAATATTTCAAGTAAATGGAAAATAATTAGTGGAAAATCAGATGCAATTAAAGAGATAAAAATCCTATATGTGATACATGTAGGGTAAGATATAAAGCATATTTTTTCAATATTTGTTATTTTAAATGGTAATTGTTTAAATAAAAATTAATCCTATGCTATGAAATTTTTAAAAAAGAAATGGCAACACAGGACATGAAAAGAAAATTGAAGTATGTGAGTATATACATATTTTTTTATACATGGCATAATAATATTAAGTCAGACTTTTGAATTAAAGATACATCTTGAAAACTCTTAGGAGAAAATCACAATAAAATGACAAAGAGGTATAAAAATAAGGTAACATAGGTTCTGAAGGAAAGCAAAAATTACTCCATACAGCAAAATGATGTTAGAAAAAAAGGAACAAATAATTGGTGAGACAAATAGAAAACATAGCAAGATAGAAACTTGAACTCAAATCTATAAATAATTTAATTAACTTTAAATGACCTCAGTCCAAACAAAAAATATCTAGTAATATAAAAAGCAAGTTGTTTGAAGTTTAGAAGAAATTTTTATTTAACATAAAGCTTAGTTAAAAACAAAACAATAAACAAATATAAAATTATACTAAGAAGAATGGAAAGATTAATAGCAATGTTTTCTTAAAGAAAGGACGTATTTCTAAAGGGTAGCAGTGATATTAAGTGATATTTCATCATTAAGACAAAAATAGTCCTAAATATATGTACATAATAAGAGTTTTAAAACACATGAAACAATTACTGATATGACTAAAATAATACACAATGATTATCAGTGAAAATGTCAATACGTATCTCAAGTACATAAATATAAAAGTGCCCATGAAATATTAATCTTTATAGACTATAGGTTAGGCAATCAGTGTTTCAAATTTCAAAAGGTTAATATCAGTGCATTGTATTTTTTGGCCACTAAAAATGTTAAAACCTTTAAAAAATATCCAAGAAATGATCAGTTAAATAATACATATAAATAATCCCAACAAAAATTTGCCATAGTTTGAATTTGATAACAGATAATATAAACAACTTATCAAACTTTGCTGGAGTCACCTAAATCTTATGTTTAGGTTTAGGATAACCTAAAACTGTTATCCTATTGCTATATTTATATAAATCTAGGTAAAACTTAATGCTTGTATTAGTAAAAAGAACTCAAGTAATCTAAATTTTAAACATAAAAATGCAGAATATTACAAGAAAATCAAGAACAAAGTATATAAAGTGAAAAATATAAATGAGAACATAATAATAATGAAAATTTTAAAATAATGAAAAAAGAATGCATTATTGGAAATGTTAAGAAAATGTTAAATTTCTTGCTAGACCAGCACTTCATAACAAGAATCTTTGAAAAATCTGAGATCTTAATTTTTAAACAATTAATTTCTCAAGCTGTTTTCATGTATTTATGATCTTACAACTTGTTTTATATTTGGTAGAAATACTCAAATTATTTATGAAGGCCTTAAAACAAATAAAAAGTAATAATAATATGTTATATAGTTTATGGCCAATGGAGTAAAAGAAGTCACCAATTACTAAGGAAATTTCCCATAAATTCTATGTACATAATTAATAAGGAAAATATCAGGCCGTAGATTACAAAACAGATACTCACAATGATATCTCCAGACTAGCAAAATTGAAAAGAATTTAAAAGGAAATGGAGAAACCAGAAATATCATATATTGCTAGTGTAATTAAAAAATGGTGTAAGTATTAGTTTGGAAAACAGTTTGGCTGGCTTTTATTTATTTACACAACCAAGTAATTTTACTTCTAGATATTTATCTAAGGCAAATGAAAGATTACATTTCTACAAAAAGTTTAATGCCAGTTCTAATAGAAACTTATCTATAATAGTTCAAATTTGAAAAACAATCAGTATTTCAACAGATCCTTAACCAGGGAATGAGCATATATCCATACAATATAATATTATTCAGCAATAAAAGGAATATATTGCCAACACACAGAACAATATGACTAAATCTCAAAAGATTGTTTTCTCAGGTAGAAGCCAGACACAAAAAAGTACATGTTATATGGCTTTATTTTTGTGCATTTTTAAACAAATATATTGAGATGTGTCAGAAATACAAGTAGTTGGCTAGATTCAGTTTGGTAGAAGTTAGTGCTCAGGAAATGTGAGGAAATTGTAAGTGATTAATGTGTTCTATATCTTAACTATGGTTCTATATCTTAAGTATAACTTAACTATGGTGGTAATTTTGTAGATTTGTACATTTGTCAAAACACATTAAATTGCAAACTTGAATTTTCTACATTTATTGTGTGTATATCAATTTTACTCAAGTAATGTTGACATATCATTTAGTAATTAAAGATGTTCTATATTTTTAAGAAATTAACACTACTTGTCATAATTCCAGTTTCAATACTAATCAATTACCGAAAATGGCATCCTAGAAAAGCGGTAGATGCATCACACATCTTAAAAGCCATGCAAATTGCATTTTTATGACTTTCAAGACATATATGTGATATTTTTTCACACTAAGAGATATTTTTAGGTTGTAATGGAACTTAGGAAACAAAAGACTTTCAGCAGATTCCTAGGAAGAATTACACAGTAGAATGGTGTTTATTTCTGATTTAGGCAGAAAAGAAATTCTAGTATAACATTAGCTTTCCTCATCATTCAGTCAATTTGCCATCCTTTCAAATTTGCTGTTCATCACTCCATAATCCAGTGACTTGGTTTCATTTCTTAAAAAGATTTTGTATGAATCTATTTCCATGTTTATGATTCTTTCATTGTTCTTGTCTTCTAGCCTAAGGGCATGTTTCTGTATTTACTTATACCTTTGGTTTTGTATCTCATATTTAAAATACAATATCTGCAAGACATAATTTCTTAAAAATCATGATTTAATATTTTTATTAGCATTAACTCTTATCCATATTTGTTTCACTACAAAGAATCTGTCTCAATATAGAGATCCTTTTGTATGATTTATTTACATATATTAATGTGCACATGTTACTTTTTATATAAGTACTATGTATGTACATACTGTATATGTATTTACTATGTATTCATCTATGTATGTGTTTATATATCATTTATATATCATCTATATCTTCATATCTCCACTCTGTAATGAGTTAGATAACCATATGACTTAATTATGAATACTCTCAATTTTAGAATATTCTTTGTGTAATAAATATTAAACTGACTTCACCTTGAAATACTTATACATAAAGTTTAGTTTAATTCTTTACTTGTTTTAGAAACAAGCAGTTATATTGAGGTATATCACACCAACATGGACTCAAAGAGATAACACTCACATCTCATTTAAAAATACTGCCTCTACAAAAAATTAAAAGAAAAATACATTTCCCAAGTTATACTAATGCATGGATGTCTTGTGGAGGACTTTTCCATATAAATTACAAAGTCTTGTATTTTTGGTTAATGTCAAATATGTATCTTTGGAAGGAATGAAATTGTTTTAAAAAATATTTTTAAACAATTTCTTTTTAAGGTCTATGTGCAATATCACAAGAGCTAACTGTGCTTTCCTGTCACCTTCTGCAATTTTATTTCTATGTAAAGTCTATTTCATTAGAATGTCTCATCTTTCTGGCCAGTTTCCATCAGGTTCTTTGAGTTCTTATGATTCATAAATTTTCCAGTCCATGAAAGAAATAAAAACAGAAATTAAAGATCAGTAGCTTGCTGAAACTCACATGAAAGTAAGCACAGCTTTTTTCAAGAAACAATTTATCATCACACTTCACTTCAAAGTGCTTTTCAAAAGCTGACTCAGTAAGTAAAGCATGATCCTTTTCTTCTTTGTGTCCTTGGTGTTTTGTTTTGTTTTGAGATGAAGTCTTGGTATATTTTCAAGACAGGCTGACACCATTCCCCAATCTCCTGAGTTCACATGATCCTCCTGCCTCAGCCTCCCAGGTAGGACAACAGTTTCATCCCACACCTGGCTTAAAGCATGATTCTTATAAGGAATATGGATATTATAGTACTTCTAACAAATGGGGAAACTAAAGGTGAGGATTTGAGTTTTCAAAAGAATAAAGAAAAAATGAACTAAATGTGTATTCTTACTACCAATTTTGTCTCATTATATAAGGTAAGACTTAAACTCCTTTCTTAGCACTGTTAAAAATCATTATGAGTTCATTTTTGTTAGTAATATTAGCTGTATTAACTACATTACAGACATCTGATTCATAGTCTCTTGAATTTTAAAAGTAGAGGCTTAGACAAATATGTGTTTTGAGTCATTTTAGTCAATTAAATTAAATGAATGTTTATTGAATCACAATGTGTATCAGATTCTACAGAAAGTACACAACATGAAAAGATGCACATGAAATGTTCGATCTCAATGACATTCAGGGATGGATACAATGATGTAAGTAAATCTTTGGAATAAAAGGTAAGTGAAATTTTGCAAATATTTCTGAGATAAAACATCAACACAAATTAACAAGCTACCAATGTGAAAGCATAAGATATATTCTCAAAGAAGAGGTATTTAATACGGGTCATAAAAGAGGAATAGAATTTTTCCAGAAGGGAGCAGAGAGATCTTGAGATGCTGGTAAGGTCGAAAGGTATTTCAGGAGATGGAATAGTGTGCCAAACTAGAAATATATTAGAAGCTTAAAGGGAAGACAGAGTTTTAGTTTGGATTGAAATATAGAACACAAGCAAATTAGACAATGGGGAAATTTGTGAGGTGATATTGTAATAAAGTCAAGCTGTATGCTTCAGAAGTGGTAACAAGCAAACAGTGACAACAAAAATAGGACAGCCTGTCTCCATTAGCTCTCTGTTGGGGATGGGATAACAGAATGTAGGACTCATAATAAGGGGCTCAGAGTGGCACTTACCTTATTTCAACAGGGAGATGACAAAAATGTGTGTTGTCATTGGTAATTAGCATGAGTTGTTATTTAAAGACAGTAAAGTAGAAAAATCAACAGATTTTAAGGACCCGTGAGAGGTGGAAGAAGAAAAGAGAAAGGACTGATGGGCCTATGAATTTATGGTTTAAGTGGCTGAATAAATCCCAGCAGAATTGATTCAAAATATAAGGTTGATAAATTTAAAAGGAGAGATTTTAAGCTTGATTTGGAAAAAGCTGAACTGCAATCTGTACAGTAAAAGCATTTTGCTGTGCATTTGTAGATTAAATGTTTGAACAGTTTCCTGAATCCATATTAGATTATTGTTTCATTAATAGAAAATGTCATCTTTTAACTAAAGAAATTATTTTTAATTTGAATGATTAGTGCTTTCTAATATAGATACTTAAAATATCAAGAAAGGCTATTATTTCTATTTTTATTGTTTAAAATTTCTTTTTCATATATTGTTATAGAACACAAAAGTTTAGTAAAGGAAAAATCAAATGTGTTTTCAACAACTTGGAAATAATTTACAGTAAAAATTATATAAGATTACAACTGAAGTTAAAAATATAGTTTTCTAAAACTTTGATGCAGAGTTGAAAAGAGCCATTTTTTTCCACTAAAGTCGTGCTAGTCTCTGTAGTTTGACATTGGTACTATCTTCTTTCTCACTTTCTTCCCAACAGACAATTCCATTACATTCTGTGAATGTAGAGAAATGCTGATTTCATCAAATTAAAATTTGACATTGAAAGGCTTCCCATGTAAATCCGTTGCTGAATGTTACTATTTTTAAAAGCGGAACTAAAGAAATCATTTAGTTGTATTTAATAGACGCATGCTCCCATTGACCATAATGTTAACACCTCATTGAGCTGACAAAGTTAAGGGAAGGCTGAGTTCGCTTCATTGCTAGTTATTCAGGTGAATATGAGTTTCATTAAAATTATTATTGGTGAATTTTCTTCACATGAATAATTGAAATGTGTGCTTTCTTCCCTCATACAATGTAACCATCTTGCTGCTCCCAGTACACCACAGGCAAAGAACAATCACCTTCTTCTTACAATATGAAGAAAAAACAAACAAACAAACAATGTGTGCATACTCAAACTATATCATCAGTTGCCCAAATATCTCAAAATTGCCTTAATTTCTGTATCCTGCATTGTTTTAAGTAATTGATACTATAACAGTAAACAAAATAAATTGATTTGGTAAAATCATTTAAATCTATAAATCCTACTGAACAGTTTGAAAACATCATGTTTCAGTAAACGAAAATAAGAATATAAGCAATGCCAAGTATTACCAACATAGTACTAAGATCATAACTGTCTTGGTCCTTAAATACCGAGATCTGGTCAATGCCTTGTTAGACATGACTGGGATATTTAAGGCACTTGAAGCACTGGAGAAGATCTAATACTCACAGTCAAGAGCTACCTGCTGTAGAATTTAAATCCACACAGCTATCCCTGAGGTGACATGTATTTTTCCAATTAGAAGTAATCTACAAAGTGATTCCATTCTTTGGTTTGTTTTAATACTTTTGACTAACACAAAGGCATTGCTACTCAAACAGGAATCTTATTTTTCAAAACTGTATTGTTTCCTCTGGCCATGTAAAGAACTGTTACATTTAGAAACATACCCACAGCGGGTGGGGAAAGGAGACAAAAACATTACAGAACAAAAAAGTCAAAATTCTGAAACCTTCTCTAGAAGTAAGCAATGTCTCTGCCTATGAGGTAGTGTTTTTAGCCAAATGTAAATGTTAGTAAGCAGAGGGAAAAATGAATATTTCTTTATCTTAGAAAAAATAATGAAAGGCAGCTGATTGTAAATATCCTATCACTCTCCCCTTTTATTTCTATACTTTCACAGAAATATATGCTGAGATATTCATTCTCTATTTTTCCATAGAGACAAATCCTTAGATGTATTTTTTCACTAATATTTCACAAAATTTAATGAAGTAAGTTCTTCATCATTTTCTTCTTTTCATATATTTATCTTTCTTGAGGAAACTAAACCTCAAGCAAGAAGGTATTGTTTCTCAGCTAACAAAGCACACAAATATGTAAATTTCAACCAAAATTTTTAAAGTAGTAACAACACCATTGATATCTACAGAAAAATCTTCATTAATATATTATTAGTTTGAAAAAGAGTGTAAATTTTGTCTTATGCTGTCCTTAATGTAACAACTTTAAAATATGTATAATCTAAAAAAGCATCAATAAATTGAGAAAGACTAGCTAGCTATACAGTCATCTTGCTAAATGTAGATTTTAGTGAGATCATTGAGATTGTTACAGCTTGCATGTAATTTGTTCCCAAAGGGTTCATGTTTTGGAAACTTTCTCCCTGGTGTGTTCATGTGAAAGGCAATGGAACCTTAAAGAGATCAGTCTGTGTGTCAGGTGATTAAATTATAAGAAATTATCTAATGATTATTATCAATCCCTCAGAAAGGATTAATGTTGATCTCACAGAATGATTAGTCCATATGAGCCTGGAAGCAGTACTGACCTTTTCCTGATTTTCCAGCTTCCCGTCTCATAATGTAATCACTCCCCCTTGCACATTGTCTGGCTATGCTGTTTTCTGCCATGTTGTGATGCAACCAATAGGCCCTCAATAGAAGCAGCAGATGCCAGTGTCGTGCTCTGGATGCTCCAGAGCTGTGAACTAAATAAACGTCTTTTCTTTATAAATTACTTAACTTCAGGCATTAAGAGCTACAGAAAACAGAGTATTACAATGGAGAACAGAAAGCTGAAAACAATCTGTTCTCTCAAATCTACAATACTTTGTAGACATACAGATACAGATACTTAATGATGGGGGAAAATTCTTGAGTTAAAGTGAAGAAGTTCAGAACAAAAGTTTGGTTTATGAGTCACTGAGGAGGAACTGTTGGGAGGCTGTTATACCTTATAAAATTCAGAGAAGGTTTAGCATGTACCAATAAGGCCAGTTCTAATCAGACTGAAAAAGGACTGGAGGGATGGTTACAAATCTTCAAGTAGATAGCATCTGACAACAAAAGTAGAGTCATTGCAATGTATGTCTTTGAGTATAGGTTGTCTCAGACAAACCAAAGGAAATAATATTAGAAATACAAATCAAAATAATTCAATAGTAAAATGAATCTTTAAATCTAGTAAAATATTTCTTGTACTTCTGAAAAAGTTGAATAGTTTATTATTAAAAGTTAATCTTCTAAGTATCATGGAGGCCATAGGTTCCAACAAAAATATGGAGAGTTACATGAATTTTTAGTTTGTACCATACAAGTTATTTTCATGGAGGGGAGTGTGAGAGTCATGTTGAAAAGTTGAGCTTCAACCTTCTTTCATTGTTTTACACCATTTAACTGTGAATAATAAATTTCAGTTAATAACCAGTTATAGAAAATTTTCAGAAAGGTTTGACCTGTGGGAGTAAAATTTTGAGTTCAGATGATATAGATATTTTGCTTTCTTTTTAGGGTGTTGTTAAAGGAAGGATAGTCAGATGATTGGTACCACTTTAAATTTTTCATTTTTAAGTATCCAATTACTTGAGCTCCTTTACTTTTGAATTCTCTTTCAAAAGTTGGCCTAATTCATTTGAACTGCATGAATATCCTAGGGAAAATGAATCATTTAAAAAAATATTCCAGTGAATTCAAAGAAGTAGTTTTACAAAAGTTCAAGATGAATAAGGTTTCAGCCATGCAGGGAGAAAGAGTTTAAGCACAGAGTGTACAATCCATGCAGGCTCACCCTCAGACAATAGGCTTGCACTGTGCATGTGGTTCATATCATTTGCACAGAAAAATTAGTCCTTTGCCTTCACTTCTATTTCTGCCTTCTTTATTCAAGATTGAATTTGAGTAGATTCAGTGGCAGTGCTTCCTAAGTAAGAGTTTCTACTGTATTCTGGTGTGCCTCTCCTGCAAGGAAGCTTGAAGTTGGGTGGGTACTAGCAAAATAAACTGATCATACATGTTACTAACTTGAAATGTGAAAGCCAGCCCTGCTGAATTTATGCCAAACTTGAGACTACTTCACTTTTCTAATCATCAACCTTTTACTGGAAAACATTACACTTGAGTTATAGTTCAATTCTATTATTTTACAAATAAACTTCCATTCATTCATTTACAGTTTTCCTCCATTCTTAGGCAAGATTTGACAAGAAGCCTGTCTTCTTTTGCATAGGGTGTTGACTGAGGTAGTCAACAAGTATGATTTGGGGATAAATAAGTTTTTTGAAAACGTTAGGGCTAAAAGAGAGCTAACTGATTTGCCACCCAGACAGCAACCTCTGTAAAAAATTAAAAGGACCCCTAAAATAGCAAGGGACAGAATCCATCTTTAGTTAGTGGTTTTATATATTAAAATTTTAAAGTTTGAATTTATTTAGCGACTAAGCATAGCTTAATAGCATATAAGCACTAAATGGAACAATTTAGGGAATACTTTTATAGCCATGTTATTTGATTCTCAAAAAAACCCTCTTCATAGATAGACAGAAAGATTATTCAAAATTGCTAGGTGAGCTCCCTTGCCACCATCCCAAACTCCTAGGGCAGAGAAGCTGACCCAGTCCCAGCATCTGGAAGGAAGCACCCCTGCCGCCATCCCAAGTTCCTAGGGCAGAGAGGGAGAGCCGGTCTCAGCACCTGGAAGGAAGCTCCCTTGCCACCACCCCAAGCTCCTAGGGCAGAGAAGGTGAGCCATGCAGATGCCAGAAGCACCCCCCCATGCCGTGGAAATGGGAAGACACTTAAACAAGCCTCAAAAACAGACTTCCAGATCACCTACAGCAACCCCAAAGGGAAATGAGATGGAACACTCTGATACTCAAC
>NW_004624761.1:9294215-9331428 GCF_000247695.1 Heterocephalus glaber
GGTCTGTTTCTTTCCCAGTACTATGCTGTTTTTATCACAGTAACTTTGTAATATAGTTGCAAGTTGGGGATTGTGATACACCCTGCCACATCTCTGTTGCCTAGAATTGCTTTTGCTATTCCGGGTCTCTTCTTGTTCCAAATGAATTTTTGAATTCTTTTCTCAAGGTCTGTGAAGTATGCTGCTGGGATTTCAATTGGCATTGCATTGAATCTATATAGCAGTTTTGGAAGTATGGCCATTTTCACTATATTAATCCTTCCTACCCAGGAGCATGAGATGCCTTTCCATTTTTTGATATCCTCTTCAATCTCTCTTTTCAGAGTGCTATAGTTTTCAGAGAAGAGTTCTTTGATTTCTTTCATTAGGTTGATAACTAGGTATTTCAGTTTTTTGAATGCTATTGTGAAAGGAATTGTTTGCCCTATTTCTGTCTCAGTGAGTCTATTTTTCGTGTAGAGGAAAACTATTGATTTTTGTGTGCTGGCCATGTATCCAGCTACTCTACTGAATTTGGGTTGTTATATAGTTTAGTGTGAAGGATTTCAGTTTTTGACCATTTAGTATGATACTGGCTGTTGGTTTTTCATAGATGGCTTTTATCAGATTGAGGAAAAGAACATCTGTTCCAATTTTTTATATGGTTTTTATCATAAATGCATGTTAGATTTTGTCCAATGCTTTCTCTGCATCTATGGAGATAATCATATGGGTTTTGTCCTTGGCTCTATTGATATAGTACATTACATTGATTAATTTGCGCATGTTGAACCATCTGTGCATTCCTGGATGAATCCCACTTAGTAAGGGTGCATGATCTTGTTGATGATCTTCTGCATTGTATAGGCCAGTATCTTATTAAGGATTTTTGCATCTATGTTCGTTAGTAAGATTGGCCTAAAGTTTTCTTTTTCATTTGAGTCTTTCTCTGCTTTGGGGATCAAGGTGATGCTTGCTTCTCAGAATGAATTTGGGAGTATTGCTTCCCTTTCAATTTCATTGAACAATTTAAACAATATGGCAGTAGTTCCTCTCTAAGTGTCTTGTAGAATTCAGCAGTGAAGCCATCAGAACCTGTACTTTTCTTAGTTGATAAGTTTTTAATTACATTTTCAATTTCATTGGTAGATATTGGGTTGTATAGAATTTTTAGGTCTTCTTCGTTCAACTTCGGTAATTGATAACTATCTAGGAATCTGTCCATTTCTTCTGTGTTTTCCATCTTATTGGTCTATAGGTTCTGGAAGTAAGTATTGATGATCCTCTGGATTTCTCCTGGGTCCACTGTAATTTCACCCTTTTTCATTCCTAATTGTATGGATTTGAGCCTTTTCTTTCCTTTTTCTGATAAAGTCAGCTAAGGGTTTGTCAACTTTGTTTATTTTTTTGAAGAAACAAATCTTGTCTTCATTAATTTTTTGTAGCATTCTCTTAGTCTCCATTGTTGATTTCTGCTCTGATCTTTATAATTTCCTCCATTGCATGAGCGTTGGGTTTGTCCTGCTCTTCTTTTTCTAGAAGCTTGAGGTTCAGCATCAGGTTATTTAATTGGGCTCACTCTGTTTTCCTCATATGTGTAATCACTGCTATCAATTTCCCTCATAAGACTGCTTTCATTGTGTTCCATAGATTCTGATATGTTGTATTGTCATTGTCATTTAATTGAAGGAATTGTTTGATTTCTTCTTTAATTTCTTCTGTGACCTATTGGTTATTCAGAAGTGTGTTATTCAATTTCCACGTGTTTATGAAATTTTTGAAGTTTCTTTTGCTATTGATCTCCAATTTCATCACACTATGGTCTGATAATATAAAAGGGGTAACTTCAACTCCTTTCACTTATTTAAACATGTTCTATGAGTGAGTATGTGGTCTATTTTGGAGAAGGATCCGTGTGCAGCTGAAAGAATGTGTATTCTGAATTTGTGGGTTGGATCATCTGTAAACATCTGTTAAGATCATTTGTTCAAGGATTCAATTGAATTCTAGTATTTCATTACTTATTTTTAGTCTAGTTGATCTATCTATTTGTGGCGGTGGGGTATTGAGGTCCCCCAGTACTATTGTATTAGTGCCTATATGACTTTTCACTTCCATTAGTATTTGTTTTATATAGTTGGTCGCATTAGTGTTTGGTGCACAGATATTTATAATTGTCATCTCTTCCTTTTTTTTTTTTTTTTTGGTACCGGGGATTGAACTTGGGTCCTTGAGCTTGCTAGACAGGCGGCAAAACCACTGAGCTAAATCCCCAGCCCTATTGTCATCTCTTCCTGTTGGATTGTTCCCTTTACAAGGATGTAGAGTCCTTCTTTGTCTTTCATAATCAGTGTTGGATTGAAATCCACTTGATCTGCAAAGAGGATAACAGCTACTCCTGCCTTTTTTAGGTTCCTGTCGCATGGAGTATTGTTTTTCACCCTGTAACTTTCAATCTATGAGTTTCTTTTTGCATTAATTGTGTTTCTCCTATGCAGCATATTGTTGAAGTTGCTTCTAGACCCATTCTGGCTGTGTATTTCTTTTGACTGATGAATTGAGACCATTAACATTGATGGTCATTACATATTGACTTATCATTGTCATGACTTTTTCTTTTTGTTGGTTTCTCCCCCTTTACATTTAGTTTCTTGTTGTGCCTGATGGGTTCATTCTGCTGAGATTCCTGAGGTTGTGATCCTCATTGTCTGTTCCTAGGATATTATCTAAAATTTTTTGTTGTGCTGGTTTGGTATTCATGAAGTTCCTAAGGTGCTGTTTGTCATGAAAGTATCTTATTTCTCCATCCATTTTGAAAGATAGTTTTGCAAAGTACATCAATCTGGGTTAGAGGCTGTTTTTCATTAGGGCTTGGAATACATCACTCCAAGCTCTTCTTACCTTGAGGGCTTGTGTTGAGAAGTCTACTGTGATTCTGATGGGCTTTCCTTTGTATGTGATTTGTTTCTTTTCTCTAACTGCTTGTAGAACATTTTACTTCTGTTGGGTTTCTGGAATCTTAACAATTATATGCCTATGTGTAGATTTTTTTTGATCAAGGCTACTTGGAGTCCTATATGGCTCAGTTATCTGTATGTCAAATTCTTTTCCCCTGCTTGGGAAGTTTTCTGCCATTACTTCTGTAAACATTTTTTTTTCTACGTCATCTGCACTCTCCCCGTTTCTTCATTGACTCCTATCAGTCTTGTATTTTTCTTCTTTACATAGTCTAGCAGCTGCTGGATTGATTTCTCATGGTCCCTTACAATTTTCAAGAAATTTTTCTTTTCCTGGTCACTAATTGTAATCTTATCTTCTATATCTGAAATTCTTGTCCTCACATTGGCTCATGCTGCTGTGTAGACTTTCAATGTAGTTTTTTATCTCCTGGAAATCTGTTTGTATCTGTTTTATGGATTCCATTTGTTTCCTATGTTGGGATTCCATCATGTTCATCAGCTCTTCTATTTTTTCATCTTTGTCCTCTCTAGATTATTAATCATGTCTTGTGCTATGGACACAATCTCTGCTATTATGTGAGAAATTATCTCTGATTTCATTTTTTTCCAGGTCCTCTTTTGTTGCCAGTTCAGGGAGTCCAGATTGTTGAGTATCAAAATGTTCCATTTTGTTTCCCTTTGGGGTTGCTGTAGGTGACCTGGATGTCTGGTTTTGAGACTTGTTTACATGTATTCTCATTTTGATGGGGGGAGTGCTGTTGACGCCCACACAGCTCACATCCTGTGCTCTGGAAGCAGTGCAATGGCAGCCCAGAAGCTCCTTCCTCTGGGCAAGGAGCAGTGGAACGGCCAAATTCCTACTATTTATAACCTGCTCAGTCTGTGGTATTTTGTTGCAGCAGCCTGCATAAACTAAGATAGATATCCAAGTGCCTGTGAAAAATCTCTTTTTCAATACCTCCACAGAGGAAAGGCTGGGTAAAAATCTTTCTAGAATTTTAATTATGTCACATTTTGAATATAATAATGCAATTGTGGACCAACTGCAGCTGTGCTTTTACAAGAATCCAGTCTCTTTAATTCTTGATTTTTTGAGATTTTTATGATGTAGGTCACTATTTGAAATTCTCCCCTTGTTGGCTTACAGTCTAATTTGATTATGACTTATTTGCTTTCTACTTTTAGAAGCATTGTTCATGTCACAATTTATCTAATATTATTTTTTCTTCTTTTTTTTTATTATTATCTTTATTTTACCTTCAGAGTGGTTTCAGGATACAGAGGTTGTAAATATATGAATTAGTCTTTTATTGTTAAGTAGAAGTCATAAGATTGACTATTGTATTTTTATTACAGAAAAGTGCTTTAAGAAACATGGAATAATAATAACAGGATGAAATAATGTTAATAATTAAAATGTCCTGAGTGGTAAACACATTTAAGAAGTTTTTATTGGTGCATATTAGTTATACAGAATAATTAATTTGTTTTGTCAGAGCATATGAATACAACATACACTAATCAATTCCATCCCTCATAATCTCTTTGCTCTTCCTTTCCCCCTCAATATAGGTTACTTTATGTAATTTAATTATGATAGCATTCTCAAGTGGTAGAATTGATAATTCTGAGATAGATGTTATTCATATTATTGGTTAGTTGAATGATTTGTAGAGATAACAAATAGTACCGAACACACAGGTTCTTCTGAATATGAAATATAAAATTCATGCTCTTTATTTTATTTTTAAAACAGATTAACAACATAATTTCAAGGGCTTTTTACTTGTAGAAGACAGAAACAGAAGATTCAAGAGAAACCTTGACAGAAAGCAAAGTCAGAGTGATGCAAAGTGAAGACAGTGCAGTATTCCTTGTGTAAACAAAAGTAGGGAGCCAAAGGCTCAAGAATACCAGTGATTCCTAGAAGATAGGAAAAGCAATACACTGGATTCTGCCCTTCAACATCCAAGCTCTCTTTTAATATACTAAAATAGTAAGGATTTTTGTAGCACTAATGCTAAGCAAATGGATGCTCAACAAGTATTAGTTATCATAATCCCAACTTTAAATATTAGGAAAATGAATAGAAGAAAAGTAACATTCCTAAGGTCATATTGTAAATTTTTGAAACACTATACAAATACAGATTGTCTGAACTAAAAAATATCCTTTGCTTGTAGCCACAATGCTTACATTTTTAAATGCTTTTATTAATACAAGAAAAAAGCAGCTTAATGTTTTCAGGATAATTTTTATAAAATTATCATTTATTATGGAAAAATAAATCATTCAAGTATCAAATACACAGGGGTCTTATATAAGAGGTCATAAGAATTATAAATTAAATTCTAAACTTTAACTTATTACTTTGTTATATCAAATTTATGACCAATTATAGAATAGGCTCAGTAGCCTTAAACATATTCTATACTACTTAAGGAATAAATCTTTATCATATTATTATGAATGAGAAATCTTTTATAAGTAAAATATTTACATTTTAGTAGCTAACTAGCTTAAGTATTATATATCACAAACAAAATTATATTGATATCTAATCATTCTTGTTATAAAGCATTTCTATCCCTTTTGCTGTTATTCAAATTGGAAGCATTTTCAGTGGTCATAGGATATTAATACAGATCTATTACCTCCTCAAAAATAAAGACAAGAGAAGATATCTTGACAGATAAGAAAGAAGTAGACTTTCTCTCATCTGTTAGTTTTACTAGGAAGGAATAGAAATTATTTCAAAAAGAAAAAAGACTCATTTCCCAGTACAGTGTAAACAGAATCCTTCAATTATAAAAATTATCTTGAAAACATCTAAAGCCCTTATTCTAATGATGTCAATGGGATAAATGTTATATAGATTATAAAGATGTTATTTAAATGAGATTTTTAATAATTTATATTAATCTAACCTCATAAATAGTTTGACTAACGATAATACATGAATTGACATATTTAATGGATAAGCTCTAATTCTTGATTTCTTCTTGAAAATTCTGAGAAATGAATGTGCTGTTTTTGTTTGCAACTTTGTCTGTTTTGTCTTCTTCAGATTTTAGGGCAGATTCAGAGTCTAAAATTTTGGAGATGATAGAACCATGCAGAACTATGTTTAGAATTTCCTGATTTGGAAATATGATAGGATCAATGGGGGAATTGATGCTTATTATTTTCTATATCCACTGGGCGAGTTAAAAATAGACCACTATGAAGATGTAGATATTTAACCACATTTTGGATATGTGTATATGTGTGTGTGTGTGCATGTGTGTGTGGATGTGTGTGTGTTAGCTGAGGAATATTACAGACACAACAGTGTCAAAAGTGAAAATCAAAAACGAGATGTAAGCTATGAAAATGCCTGTAGTGCCTGAAGGGTACTTTTAAAAGAAGTGTTGCTGGAGATATTGCCAAGAGAATTAATAGATGTAGTCCTTCTTCTGAAGTGTGGAGGGGTCAGTGGACAGTCTGTTATGTCTACATGTGGTGAGAAAGAGAAGTGGATTTTTTTATAGTCTTTGAGTTTAACAGTTTTATCACAACACTAGCAGTGAAGCAAATGTTAACATCAACAGACACAATAGAGTAAAACAAAAATAACAGTTTTGTGGGCATCAGGAAGTGGTACAATTGGAAGTGATTCCCTTTGAATTCAACAACAATGTGGTAAATAAAAATTAACAATGGATGCTAAACACTGCACCATTGCTAAATCCCAGCCACTGGGATGGATGCTGAGATTATCTAATCTCTGTCCTTGAGGACTTCCCAGTCTGGATATGGAACCACCAAAGAGCAAAGAATTACTGCATCTTCTTAGAAATACATGGAAGACAAGCTCACCAAACATTATGTGGGTATAAAAAAAGCAATCTTATCCTGCATGAAAACAAGAGGTCATTGTTTGGAAGGCTATATATTATTTTTCTAAAAGTAGTACGGCAAATAGTTTACTATAATGTGGTGCAAATAATAGAAACGTTAAAAAGTGCTTAAGTAAATACAAATATTTTACTGTGTTAAGGCTCAAAAATATAGATGAGGGATCAACAGAAGATGAAGTAGAAGGGAAAATCCAAGAAGTGGTATCTCAAAGGATAAATTATAGTCTTCTAAGGTGTCTGATATTTATTCTCGAGCTGACAATAGCTGTGTCTTCATGAGAGATCATCTTGTGAGAACTTGGAAGTTCATGAGGAAAGAGGGCTCTGAGGGAGAAAGCTGCTATAGTTAAACATTCTGAATTTTAGAAAATAATAGCCAAAATAGTGAATATAAATTAAAAGAAAGAACCAGCACTAACAGAAAATAATTTGATAATTTGTAACTTATTAGAGATAGGTATGATTAAAATAATTACTTAAATATTAATGTTAATATATGCCAATTGCTTTATATGGATTGTCTTTCTGCAATCCTTAGGAATAAGATGTATAACAGCAATGATATTATGCATTAATTTTGAAGATGGGGAGAAGATTTAGGGTCTTTATCTACCTTGTGTATTTGCTCCAATCACTGAATTATGGTGGAAGGTTCAAATTCAAAAACTTCATTTACAAAGCCCTTTCCATGTTTAGCATGCCTCTGGAACTTATTTTATACTGTAGAATTTTTCTTCAGGCTATGATTACATAAAAGTGACATTGATTAGAATACAGACTCCTTAAAAAATGAAAATGAGAAAGTGGTGAGTTCAGTTTAATACATGTTATGTTTGATAGGTCTTTAGTGTATACATAGGAATGACAGAAGCTATGGTTTTAATGTTGGTGTCGATTCAAAATTTATATGTTTAATTACTAACCCCCAGAGTGATAATGCAAAGAGGTTGAGCTTTTGGATAAAGGATTACACCATGGTTGTATGCTTTCACAAATGATATCACCGTTCTTGTAAAAGAAATTTCGGGACACCTTCACTCCTTCCACCATGTAAGAACATGTCAATAAGTAGCACATGGAACTAGAAATTCAAAGCCTACAGAAAGCTAAAAAATACATTTCTCTATTTTTATGTTACCCAATTTATAGCATTTTTATAGCAGTCCAGAATAAGATGATAGGAATTTCAATGTGTACATTGCAGCATGGACAAGGACTCCAATATGTTCATTGTAGTGAGTAAATTTAAGCTTATGTGAGTATAATCTCCATTACACAGTAGAAGATATTCCCACATGTGCTTTCTAGAGGTTTCTCAGGATGGTGATTTTAGGATTCACATTATGATATTGACTAAATCTTCCTAAAAGAAAAATACAGATAACCAAAGATGAGTTATTTTCTTTGAGGAACTCATATTGTAAGACAAAATCAACTCTTGGGGAAAAAGGAATATTAAAACATAGATTTAATGTAATGCACACTATTTATGGAAAACTTTAAGATATTTTCTCCCTTATATATGCTCAAATTTTGAGTATATGTTTTATAGCAATGGAAAATAAAATATATTGTTTCTTCTATTGTTTCTTTGAATATTTGAAAGTTGTCTCCATGTATTTTCTTTTATGGAGATTCAGTCAATGTAATAATGTGAATCCTAAAATTGCCACCTGGAGAACACTTTTGTGTTAAGCTTTTCACTTTAGAAAACACTTGTGAGAAAATTTGCTCCTGTGGAATGTAGATTATATTCACTATTAGCATAGATTCATTTATTAGAGTGAAATTAATGGGCCAGTGCAAATTCCTAAATAAAGTCATCACAATATAAGGTAGTTTCACTAAAAACAGAGGTAAATCCTGAGTATGGGCAATCATTAGTGAGACATGAGATGACAGTCATCATGACCATCATGGAGTAGTTTATTTGGAAACAAATTCAGAAAATGGAAAGGAAACTAAAAGATTATTGTAATGTTTTGTGAACTTTTTCATTGTTGACCATGTGTCAGTCAAAAGAAGTTAGTGTCAAACAGTGATTTGGAAAATAAGTTCATATTTGGTGTCTTATGATGGTTTTCATCAAATATTTAGTATTAATGCTTTTTTAACCTTCTTTGAAAACCTGATTACTCTTGATTAAGTCTTTTTTATATACACAGAAAAAAATTCCAAGTTCCATAGTTATTTCCTATGTTCAAAGCACTTTTCAGATTAGTAAATATACAGGTGAGACTAATTTTTTAACCAGGCAAGCAAGCTTTATTCCTTGAATTTCTAAAACAGATTAATTATTATTTAATAAAATCACTGAAAGTTCATGTTGAATAAAGCTAGGGACTTAATATATAACATATACAACAAGAAATAGTAATGTTTAGAATTTTTACTAAATTGAGTTTATGGAATAAAATTCTGACAGCCCAGAGCATACTAGAAATAACAGTTGAGCTCTATTTTTAATCAGTAACTTTTTTAAAATATAAAAGTGACACAAATTTAATCATTTAACCTTACATTTTTCCAAACTAGAGAAATGGTCCATTAGCTCTTTTAATATTGGAAACTCTGAATTTTAAAGGCAAATTTTTGGATGCTAATAGATTCCTATGTTTGTCCCAATCCATGAAATTTAAAAGTATAAAATTGCAAAATGAATTTCAATGGTTTTTCTATTAGTACTATTATAAGCTTATACTCAAAAGAAGTAAAAGCATTGTCATCAAAGCTTTCATGTTCTTTTTAAATCTTAAACGAAACAAATATTTTTTTTAAATCCAAAATTTTATGATAAAAATAAACATACAGAATCTTTACTAATTTACTCTTTTCTCTGCACCAGTAATATTTTTCCCATGTTGGTGGTATCAAAATATTCTATAAGTATGCAAGATAACTTTAGAATTTAAAACAATTCATATTTATACTTGAAAACTCTGCATGAGCAGTTATAGACATTAAATGAAATTACATAGTCCTATTACAAAGACTCCTTTGTAATGGTAATTTCCATAGAGAACAACTGTTTTGTAACGGCAGGGGTGTTTCTTTCATTGTGCTGCTTCAGGATTAATTAAAATCTTTCTTCTAGTGCATTATAAGTGAAAATCAAATGTGCTACTGATATAGACTAGTTGCGCTGGTGATTATAATTATGATTATAATGCTATGGCTTTCTCATGGTCATAATTGCATAGTTCACCTTTATTCTAATTAGCCCTTCCAAACCCCACCAAAACTAAACCAAACTACTGTATCATAAAGTCTTATCAATAAGTTAGGGATGACTGTATTACTATGTTTCTTGACTATACAGTATTTTCAAAGAAAGTACTTCATCAATCATTGTTATTGAAAAACAATATAACCACTATGTACTTTATCTAAAGTCATCAGTGAGATGGTGATAAAAATAAAATACATCCATATTTTTGTCAAGTGTTCTTACTGAAATATGAATTCAGATTTCTTAGTTATGTTGATGTTCTAAAAATGGTTTCATTTTTATTAACTTTTTTGGTGGTGCACTTTTAATTGTTTTGTAAAATCTATTTGAAATTTTCCTCACAGTCTATTGTTTGGCCCTTCATCCCTCCCTGATTTTATTTTCCAGATTCTAATGCGTTGGCTCCTGTTCATCTTAGCCTATATATTTGCAGATGACTTCATCTACATAGGTGGTTCTAACTTCTAGGTATGCTGATGCTTCCTCAGCAGATTTTTTTCTAATCCTAAATTCAGCTAAATTGCAGCCCTTTATTTACAAACGTCTTTTAGATATTTTTGCATAAATAACATACAATGGCCACAAAATTAACATGTTCAGATTGAACTCATCAGCTTTTTCTGAAGCACTCTTTCCTGTTTTTCATTATGTCCGCAAACATCTACACTCTCAGTGTCACTGAAACTCCATATTCTCCCTTGTTCCTTAGACCTAATCATCGAGTAAGTCCCACAGAGTCTATCTCATTAGCACCTTTTAAAATTCATCTCATCTCTTCATAGATACTCTGTTATCTTTGTCCTAAATTTTAACATATCATTCTTGGATCATGAAAATCAATACACATATAATTTCTCCTCAATTAGAAATCTGTTAGATGTTTCTTGTCCCTCTGTGTGCTGTATGTCCCTTCTACAGAGTACCTTGACCAAAGTTCTGAGTTCAGAAATTTGATTAGGTAATGTAATTTCAGATGCATAGAAAGCCGGAGGAAAGAAAAGCTAAGGAAAAGGTGAGTTTTATAGATGGTCACATAGAAGAGATCTTATCATTAAACAATCTTAGCATAGGAAATAACTACTTTAATAAAATCCATTTGAAACTGAAATGAAAATTCCATAAGAAACAGTGTGTGGAGAGAAGGATGAAATGGGATAGTGTGCTAGAAGGAGATTATATATCAAGGATTTTGTTTACTCACAGTTTAATCAGTAAAGATGTAGGAAAATATTTTGATTCCTGAAGACATTTTGAACTCTTGCTCTTTTTTGTAGAATTCTTCAAACACTTTAGAATTCTGTAAGTTTAATTTTTATCACATTCGATTTTTAAAAAGGAATCTAAAGAATACTATTTTAATTAAATATACAAAATAAAGCAGTTTTCCTAAAGAGTTACCTCTCTACTTTCCTCTCTCTATTTTCTCTACATTCTCTTTTTTAAACACCTTAACTAGTATTTTTTCAATATTTCCTTCTTTGTTATTAAGTGCTCAACCTTGTTCATTGACAGTGGTTTTGTATGTGACTGGAATAGTCTACAAACATAATTTTATTGGCATAATGAAAATGTGATTCTTGCAAGATATGCACTTTCACTTTTAATTAATTTGCATTGTATTTGCATTCCATTGACTAATGTTTACAGAACACTACAGTAAGTGAGCAGAGAACAATAAAGAACTTGAAGAGAGGAACAAGGATGCTTATAATGTTAAGAGGCAGGCAAGGGAGAGATGATGATATTTCACTGGAGAATAATTTTATAAACTGTCAGTTTCTTAGTGATTGTTTTTACGCTATAGCAAATTTTGTTTATCATCTCAACCTCACAACTGTGGGGATTCAGAGAAGGAATAGCTAATGAGAACACACTGCATATTTACTTTTTATTCCTTTATTGTTCTCATAGGAAGCTTCATGTTCTATTAAAATTGTCCATGTACTCTTCTTTCTCCAATTAGACTATAAATTCTGTGAGGTAAGCTAACTTAATAACAATAAAACAATAGCAATAAGATAATAATCATCCAATTTACTTGGGGTAATAGTTTGGAAAATCTTTTACTTGAATTTTCTCATGAACTCTTCTGGACAGCTCTAGGAGACACGGCACATTGACTCACTGTTGTTATCTCAGTTTTCCTCTCAGAAAACTCAAGGACAAAAGTCTGTTCCTTTTCTCAAGCACATACAAAAAAGCGGTGGAACTGGGATGCAAATCCACACTGGGCATCAAGTCCCTATACTTTGTAAAAAATTGCAATAAAATAACAAACAGAATTTGAGTATAGAGTGCTCCCCTTTTTATTTTTTAAATAAATTTTAATGAGTGATAGCAGTACCAACTTGACTTCCATGTCATGTTCATGCACTTGAATTAAATCTTGCCTTTTCCTATCAAAGAACGACTCAATAAATTGCTTCACTAGAAGTAACTTAGTAAACTTTGATTTGTGTTTTTTAAACATTTTTAAGTTAGAAATGTGATAGAAGCAATACACTATGCACTGTTTACTTGATATAAGCCATGTTTTCACATTCTCACCTCATCCTCCCTATTTTTAAAGCTCTAAGTAATAAGTCAGTCAGATAATTTTTATAATAAATATTGAAATACACCTTTTAGATTGTGAATTATTCTTTGAATGGTAGATCCAGTTACACATCCAATTCAACAGATTGATGTTAAATTTTTACAGTATTAGATAAATAGTTTTATCTAATATTCTTTTTGTTGGTTTGTTTGTTTCAAGACAGTATCTTGCAATGCAGTTCAGGCTGGTCTCAAACTCATCATGTAGCCAAGGCTGGCCTTGAACTCATGGTGATCTTTCTGATTTAGCCTCCCTAGTTCTGGGATTATAGGTGTGTGCCACCACATCCAGCCTAATTTTATCTAATTTTTAAGGAATTAATAGAATATAACTTAGGGTCTGAAGCCTATTTACTAGATAGGATCCCAGTTCTACCACTTTCTGGGTAAATGAGCAAAAGACTTAACCTCACTCCATTCTAGTTACTTGATAGGGCTATTATAAATATAAAATAAATTTTCTTGTTAAGCATTTATATTTGCATCTGACAGTAAGTAAATGTTTCTTAATATATTCTCCTATATTATTACACTGCCCACTGTAAAAGATCACTCATTTTTTTTGAATTACTATAGTTGAAGAGTTATAAGAAAGTTAGAAATAGCCCAATACTTGGCACATCATTAAGTATGAGATAATCATTGGAGAAGTAAAGAATAAACATTACTTCGAGAGACTGCAATTTGTCAAGGTAGAAAAATTTCAAAGAGAGGATGGAAATGTCATATTTCTTTCAAATATTAAGGTCTCAAAATGTGTTTGAAAAAAGATATTGTACGCAAATTTAATCTCAGATACTTTCTGGTACTGATTGATCATAGTGCTAGGCTGTACTACAACGGTGATATAATTCTGTTTAAACATTAGCTCTTAGAAGTATAGAAAATTAACATGCAGAATGTACTACATTATACTTGCTAGCATTACATCAGGAAGTAGATATAGTAGTATATTTTTATTAGTCTATGTTTGTGACACATAACATACATTTATCTTGGGGAACTGGTACATATACAAACCACATCTCAATCCTTTTTACTTTCCCTTCCTCTCCTCCCTGGCCCATCCTTCCCCATCTTCAGATTCCCTTGCATCTCTACAAAGTCAACCTTCCTTTCTTTATCATCTATTTTTTTTTTTTTTTTTTTTTTTTTTTTTTGGTACCTGGGATGGAATTCAGGTCCTTTCACTTGCACAGCAGGCGGCGAAACCACTGAGACAAATCCCTGGCCCTGATCATCTATTTTTTAATTTTGTTCTTAAATTACTTATATTTTGGGTTTCTCATCCAAGAGAAATCATGAGATACTTAACCTTCTGTGTCTGATTTACTTTACTTTGAATTATCATCTTAAGGAACATCTGTTTTCCTACAAATGATTCACATTTTCTTCTCTATGACTGAGTAGTATTCTGCTGAATACATATAGCATATTTTCTGTCTTTCTTTCCTTCCTTCCTTTCTTTCTTCCTTCCTTCCTTCCTCCCCCCATCTCCCTCTTTCTTTCTTTCTTTCTTTTTTCTTTCTTTCTTTGTTTGTTTGTTTGTTTGTTTGTTTGTTTGATACCAGGGATTGAACTTGGAACCTTGCAATTGCGAGGCCGGTGGCGGAACCACTGAGTTAAATCCCCACCTCTTACCATATTTTCTTTATCCATTCATTTCTCAATAACTCTATAGGCCACTTCCAAGATTTCACTAATATGAGTTGTGCTGCTGTAAAGATTATATTTATCATAACTAAAACATTGAGTAATGAATTCAATCAGAGACTTTGTAAAATTCTTAATAAAAAATGAGGCAAAGAATCAAAATTAATATAAATAAAACATTCCATGTACAAAGCATATATTATTTTTTAGCAATTTTTTCAAATTAGTAAGTTTAAAAGTTCTATTCTGTCTTTACAAAGATGATATAGTTCTGTTATTAAAATAAAAGTTGAAACAACTTTAATATTTCCCAGAAGATTCTGTCCTAAAAATGGCACTGAAAATGCACTTGGTCCCATAATTTTTGCTTTCATTACTGCAAGGGCTTCTTTTATATTTAAAAGGAAACTGACCTTTCTGGAGTTCCATTTGTGAATCCACCATTTTTTTGACTATCTTTGTGTCATTTTGTCTTTTTCATTTTTATTGGAGACTTGCGATGGTTCTATGTCTGCCATAGCTGTATCTAAACTAATGATTTAGAACATCATTGGGAAATGACATGGCAACTTACTGTTTTGTTTAAATTAAAAGCAGAATGTTTTACAGTAGAATTACTGCATGTTAAAAAAAATTTCCCATCCCTCACTATATGAACATGACCACATAGTTGGATAGAGAAAGAGGAAGGTGTTATCATTTTAACTTCATGTCTTTTCTTTGAAAAACCATCCATCTATCTTTATAAGATGTATCTGTCTGTCTATTCATCTAGCCTGTCCAGCAAAAACAGAAGATTTTTACTTTTTCACAAACAATTTCTTATGTAGCTCTATCAGTGTTGACACTTGTAAAGAATACTGAATATCAAATGGTAAAATAGTGCTTAGCTTACCAGTAATGCACGTGCTTAGAATGTGTAAGACCCTGTGTTCCATCTCCAGCACTGCTAGGGGAAAAAGGAGTCCTCAGTGAAGTATGAATCTTTTTTTTTCCTGTGAATAAAATATGAATTAATATTAGGCTGTCATTAACTAAAATAAATTTAGATTTTATTTAATAAAGTAGTAAGAAATTCTTGATTTTTTTCTGCAAAGATATTATTTGTGGATGTTTCCTATTTTCCTAGTTTGTGGAGTGTTTTAATTATGAAACAGTGTTGGATATTATTAAATACATTTTCCACATCAATTGATCATGTTTTCATTCCTTTATACTATGAATATGCTGTGTTACATTCATGTTCAAATGTTAAATAACGCTTAAATTCCTGGAAGCTTCCTAGATGAAGATTTGTATTAGACAACTATATCTGTTTGTTACCAAGTGCATACATTATCTGTGCTTTATCTGTACTTCTGATTGGTCATTTGGCAGTAAGACTCCATCACTCCATACAGGTGCTTACCTCTCGTTCAAAGGTGCCTGGTTGGGTATTTACAATTACTTACTTATAACTTATATTATTATAATATCATTTATTTTAAGTATTAATGTCAGTGATATTTATGTTTCATTAAACAGTAATATTTTATGTTATAATTCAATATATCTATCATGTGTTGCAAGGGATTTATTAGTGTCCTAAAAATTGTGTTAGGGCTTATTTTTTAGTTAGGTGTTATTTGGGGAAAATTCGGTGTTTGTTTCCTGACCTTTCCTCTCTGGTGCAGATTTTCTGCTTGGCTTTCTGGCCATTACCAAGCAAGCAGCTTTGCTCTGCCACAGCCTTCCACCATAAAGTTTCTACCTTGGAACTTTACCAGGACTGAAGTAATGTGGAAAATGTGCCAAGTGAAAGAAGGTCTTAGTGCCAGGAATGTATAGCAAAAGGCACAGGCAGCTCCTGCTGCATTCTTTCGGTCAGATACTACTGGCAATACTGTAAATATCCTTCTGTTTACAAAGTTTATTTGCTTCTTAAGGTCAATTCTGGAAAACATTTGGCTCTTATGACCAAAGTTTGTCCCTTGGAATGCCCAAAACTCAAGATTCTATGACCAACATAGAAGAAAAAAAATTTTTATGTTTACCAGAAAAGATCTTACATATAACCTAATCATCTATATAATACTATAAATCATTCCATAGAATCCCTGTGAAGCTGTACAAGGATTGTGTTATTTATTTGAAAATCTCTTATAATAGAGAATTAAAGGGAAAATGTTTCTTTATACTCACAGCACTTCTAAAGCAAATGTGTATAAGATTGCCCCACACAAAGTAGTTCTCCCACTCTGAATTTCAATGGAATGTTCTAACAGTTCAGTTCTCACACTGACTACTACCTGTAGTCTGTTTAGAAGCATGCACTAATAATCCCATAAGCCTGCCATCTCACACTTCACATTGCAATCCCCATCAGAGTTTGTCATCCATACTTCTGATCAACCAACTATGAAATTGAGGGTTCACATACTTCCTCTTGAGTGTTGATAATGTGCTATAATGACTAAAATCTCTGAGAAACATTTACTTTTATGTATTGGTTTTTCACAGAGTAAGCTATTAAGGAAATGGATGACTAGACAGAGGAAGAGGTATGAAAGAAAAGCTCCTGTGCACGACTTTTGAGTATAGAAGTTTCTTTACCTGTGAAGTTGAGTTGCCACCTCCAAGCCTCAGTGCATGTGGATGTGCTCACCAACCTGGAAGCTTTACAGACCTTATAGTCTAGGGATTTCTATAGAGATTTCTGCATGCAGTCATGATTGGTTTTGAACTCAATTTCTAGCCTTTTCTTCCTTTGAGGATGGGGAGTGTAGCTCAAAGATCTAAGCTTCAAATCACAGTTTGATGTTTCAAGTGACGAGGCCCCATTGCAAGTTAAGAATTACTGCATTTTAACCCATCTTCAAACTGACCAATAATTGATACATGAGAGCAAAAGATATTTCTATCACAGAGAAACTTCCAAAAATCTCTGCATAAGGAGCTCCAATTAGACCCAAGACTCAGGAAATTACTTGGCTTTTGTGAATTCTCTGTCAGAAACATGGGGCCTAGAGAAAATATGTATTTTGTGTTTTATCATGGGAATAAAAAAAGAATTAAGTCA
This sequence comes from Heterocephalus glaber, assembly GCF_000247695.1. The sequence goes on from NW_004624761.1 coordinate 9,311,589, forward strand.
AATAATGTCAAAGATATAAACAAGAAAACTTTATGTAAATTTATTAAACCCTAGGAATTTCCTTTAATGAAAAGAGAAGGTTTTAGATTTTAAGAAAATAATTTCAAGTCTTTTTTGTTTTTAGTTACTGGGGATTGAACCCAGGGCCTTTGTACTAAGCTACATTGCCAACTCTGTTAAGTTTTTAAATTTGAGATAGGGTCTGCCTAATTTGCTAAATTCCCAATCTGAGGTCAAATTTGTCATCCTCCTGTCTCAGTCCTCTAGAGTGCTAGGATTACAAGCATGCACCAGTATAACCTGCTTCATATTATTTTTATTAGTCATTAAATAATAAAATCATGAGTTAGGTAGTAAATATCTAGATTAATCAAACCCCTCCACTTGATTGGATTTTGAGGACTTTTTTCCTCCCCAGTACTGGGGATCGAACTTAGGACCTTATGCTTGCCAGGCAGGAATGGTGCCACTGAGCTAAATCCCTGGCCCAGTTGAATGCATTCTGAATAGCTTATAATCATGTAAACACAAAGGGTCAAAAGAGAGCAGTGTTAATGGCACATGAATTTTATATTGTTTAGCAGTAAACTTATTCACTTTTTGTAAATTAAGAATATTGCCTGTTACATTTTAAGAGTTCAGTCAAATAAAATGTGCAAATTGATTTTCATAGTAATTGGTAATATAGCTATGAACACAAATGTTAATCATAATGGATATCACAATAACTGAGGAATGTTATCATAATTGACGAAACCTTTGTTTATTCATCGGTTGATGAACATCTAGGTTATTTTAAAATTCGTTAAAAATTGTGCTGCTATAAACATTTCTCCATAACTATTTATTTGAATATGTTTTCAGGTTTTTAAAATATAATCCTAAAACTCTAATTGTTCGGTTATATGGTAATGTTATGTTTAACGTGTTGAAAAACTATCAAAATACCTTTATATAAAGACTGTACTATTTACATCCCAAACAACTGTGAAGTAGGGCTTGAATCTCTCTACATCTTCACCAACACTTTCTTTCTATTTTATTTTTATTTTTTGCTGTTGTTGTTGTATTTGTTTTCAAACATAGCCATCCTAATAGGTGCAGAACACCATTTCATTCTAGTTGTGATTGCATTTGGCTAATGACTAGTGATGCTGAGCTGCATTTTTACTTTTTGGCCATTTGTATATCTGTTTTGGAGACATTCTTGTTCAATATATTGCTCATTTTTAACTAAGGTTTTTACCATTGTTGATTTGTAACAGGATTTATATATTTTATAATTTGCTATTATTTCCTTCTACTCTTTGGGTTCAGTATGCTTTAATAGCATCATATAACATAGTTTTAAAAAATATCCAGTTCAATTTGTTCATTTTGACTTTTAGTTTATGGCATCATTATCTAAAAATACTTTGCCACATCCAAGGTTGTGATGATTTACTCCTAATTTATTTCTAAAGATTTTTATAGTCTTATCTCTTACATTAATGTTTTTCTTTTAAATTTAGTTAAGTTTTTAACATGATATAAAATAAGATTTTAAACTTCATTTCTTGTCAGGTAGATACTAAGTGGCTTGGAATTGGTTGTTGGAGATACGATTCTTTCACCATGAAATGGCATTATCAATCTTGTTAAATTCAACTGGTCTAGAATAGATGTGTTTATGCCCTAACTTTAAGTTCTATTCTATTAATCTACATATCTATTTTCATATTAGCACTTTTTTAATTACAAGAGTTTTGAAGAAAAAAATTTTTTTTTGGGGTACTGGAGATCGAATTCGGGTCCTTCAGCTTGTGAAGTAGGTGGTGGAACCACTGAGCTAAATCCCTAACCCCAAAAATTTTTGACTCAGGAAGATAAATTAAAAGACTTTTGTTCCATTTAAGACTAGTCTGGCCATTTAGAATTCCTTGAAATTAAATTCAGTTTTAGGATAACTTTTCTATTTGTATGCAGAGACTATTAGAATTTTGATAAAGATTTCATTCAATATATAGATCAGTTCAAGTAGTACAACCATCTGTCTATACTAGGTCCTTCAATCTACAAATAAGAAATGTTTTTCAAATTATTTAGGTCATCTGAATTATTGAAACAAAATTTTATTGTTGGCAATGTATTAGTCTTCCTCTTGCTTGACTAAATTAATATTTAGATATTTTATTCTTTTGATGTCATTTAAAATAAAATTGTTTTCTTAATTTCTTTTTAAATTTTTCATTGGTATCATACAACATTACTACTGATTTGAATATTGGTCTTGTTTTCTATGGTACTGATCATGTTTTATATCCTTTAATATTTTTATGTGTAAATTCCTTTGAGTTTTCTATATATAGGATTATGTCATGTTAAAATGGAAATAATTTTACTCCTTTCATTCCAATTTCAAAGCCTTTTATCATTTCTCTTGAACAATTGCTTTGGCTAGAATATCTTGTAAAATGTTAACTAGAAGCGGTGAAAGTAGACATCCTTTTTTGTCCACAGTCTAAGGGAGACAGCAATTAGTTTTCCCATTGATATTAAAAATGTAGATTAACTTGAGGGGGTGAAAGCCACACAGGTAATGGGGAAAAAAATAAGAACCAAGATACATCATGTACAGATACAAGCACTCAATGATAAATGTAAATGTATTGTATACCTAAAATGTACCAATAAAATAATTTAAGGAAAAAAATGTAGGTTACTTATAAATTCCCTGTATTATTAATGGATGTTTGTCGTATTCCTAGTTTGTGGAATGTTTATCCTTGAAACAGTGTTGGATATTATTAAATACTTTTCTCATGGCAGTTGGTCATTTTTTTTTTACTTTGTACTATGAATGTGCTGTTTTGCATTGATGTTCATATGTTAAATTACTCTTGAATTCCTGAAATAAATCTCACTTGATCATGATGTGTAATTCTTAAATATCCTGTTAGATTTGGTTTACTAATTTTTTGAGGATTTTTATATCTAGATCTACCTGATTGTTTTTTGTTTTGTTTTGTTTTTTGGTTTTTTATGATATCTTTGCCTAATTTAAGAGCTCAGAAATTTGACATCATAGAGTGAGTTAAGATGTCCCTCATCTTCTGTTTATTTTGAGAAAACTTTTAAAAGATTGGTGCTAATTTTTCTTTAAATGTTTGAAGAATCCATTCATGAAGACATGGTCTCATGGTGTCCTTCTGGGAAGGTTTGTAACTGCTGATTCCATCTCCTTGTAAAACTGTTTAGATTTTCTCTCCCTAAGTTAGTGCTGGTAGCTTATGTGTTTCTAAGAATTTTTCTATTTTTGTGTTACCAAATTTGTTGATATGTAATTGTTCATAATATTCTTCTATTTTAATTTTTATTTCTATTCTTTACTTTTATTTTTGTATGATTGACAATAATGTCTAAATCTCTTCTTCAGATTTTAATAATTTGAGTTCTGTCTCTCTCTCTCTGTCTTTTTCTTTCACCCTCTGTCTAGATAAAGATTTGCCAATTTTGTTAACTGCTTCAAAATGCAAGTTATGGTTTATTATTTTCTATATTGTTCTTTATATCTTTATTTTATTTATTTTCATTCTTATTTTTATTTACTTCCTTATGCTACCTTTAGACCTATCTTGCTTGCTTTGCTTTTATAGTTCCTTCATGTGTACAGTTAAGTTATTCATTTGGAATTTCTTCCTTTTTAAATATAATTTTAAATTTCCTAAGTGCACTGATTTCCTTGCATTCTAAATGTTTTGGTATGTTGTTTATTTTATTTTATTTTATTTCTCTTAGCATAGTGTCAAATTTCCCTCAGAATTTCTTCTTTGAACCATTGGTTGTTTATCAGTGTGTCCCAAGTACACATTAAATTTATTCCATGTGTTATTCCTTGACCCAAGATGCTGTAACCAGTATCATTAGTTTAAATGCACCTAGCTACAGCCATTGGCAAGTACCCCAACCCAGTGGATCTTTCAAGTCCACTGAGACCAAGGGAAGGTTTGCATTCCTCCTTGAGAGAGGTGCCTGATATGTGGGTATCCATGACTGCAATACCATGAGAATAGTCTGTGTCCCTCTCTCTGGCTCTACGAGTCTATCTCAAGCATCCCAGTGCTGATGTGGAGCGCAGAGGAGGTATGGCACATACTCTAGAATGTAGCTTATTTTTTTCATCATTTTTCTCCCTGACTACTATTAAGTCTGAGATTGGATTTCATAATGGTTCAAATATTGATTGTGACAGTTTCTGTCAGCATTTTAGTTCACTTGGGGAAAACAGCTGAACTTCCCACTTTATCATTTAGAAAATGCTACTTTTTTATTCATTAAGTTTATTGATACACTTTAGGCATATAATATGATGACATTCATCATTGGGAATTTGTACCTTTACATGATAGATCTTGGTTCTTATTTTTTTCCCCATTCCCCTGCCCGCCCTTCAACCCTTCCACCCTTCCCTATTTACAAAAACTTTATTTCCATTTTTTCTTCCTTTTCTCATAGTTATTCATTTTCCTTCTTCCTTTCTCCTATACCTCCCACTTCCCCTTTCCCTCTGAACCTTTTCTTCTTATTTCACATTATCTATTATATATTTTGATACTTATTTGCACTTTCAGTTTCTCATACCAGAGAAACAATTCAGTATTTACACATGTGTGTCCTATTTATTTCACTTAAGAGTATGGCCTCAATATGCATCCATTTAGCTAATTTTAACATCCTACTCCATACAGAATCTACAGAATCCCATTTCTCAGTTTGCTCACATTTCCACTCATATATCTTTTTGTCTTCTTTTTTCCTTCTTTCCTTTGGAGAAGGAACTAGAAATCAGAGAACACACTGTTTTGTCACTTCATTTACAAAGGATTTACTCAAATGTTGGAACAGTTTGGGTAAAGTATAGGTGCATTTATGTCCTCAGAAATGCAACCTAGACACAAATAAAAGCACAGGACAAAGCTAGATGCAAGTATATACTGACAGAGTAAGATAGAAAAGAAGTTACTTTGAAAATTATTCAGCACCATGGATGGTAACTTCAGGCTTCTCTCCTTGCAAATGGCAAAAAAAGATAGTTAATTTTTTGAAGCAAACAAATCACTTTTAATTGAACACAGTTTCATTTTAAAACAAGTTGTGGAGCTTAAGGCTGATGTCCTCCAGAGAAAATGGTCCTATGATTTATACCTGCGATGCCTGAACAAGAAACATTTTGTGAGGTTGCAGATGAATAATGCAGGGTGAGAACAGCACAGGAGGAAATCATTGAAAGAAAGTAAATGAAGTCCCTTTAAAATGGAAGATATAGGAAACTATTTAATTTGAATTATTCACCAACACTAGTGATATTACAGGAATAACTATAGATCAGTGAATATTTCAATTTTTAAGATGGGGTCATGCTGTTCCTTTTATATATTAAAAAAAAAAAAGTCTCAGGCACCAGGAATGAAAAGAGAATGAGAAATTTATTACACCCAATGAATATGCAGAAATGTGCTGAAGTTCATCTGAAAGGAATTGAAGGGCAGCCTGTTGGACTCTGTGACACACACATACAGCTGTTGGCTCAAGCTCCTCACAGCCCGAGGTTCTGCTAGTCTGAAAGAATGTCAAATGATTAGCAGAAGATGCACCTTGTAGATTTGTTTTAACTATTGCTGACTAAAATGATATTCTGTGTGTTTTGGGCAAATTCCAAGCACTTGAGAAGTATCTGTTATTATACACGTGGAGAATGAATGCACAATGTTTCTTTTCTCTGTAATCCTAAATGCTATCATTTCAGAGGGTTTAATATATAGTTATTCCACAAGAGTCAAGTGAGAAACTAAAAGGGTAGATTGTTCAATAATGTGTTAATAACTGCTACAATTATAAAACCATATAAGTCGTTGGATACTTGGTTCATTAAAATAAAATGTGGAGCCTTATCAATTTTTATATCAATTAATTCTGTTTAATGTTGAATATTATTTTCAGCCTTAATAGTTTCTTAGTTTCATACCTACTATATTCACATTACTTTAGAATCACAGAGTTGAAAAGTCATCTTGTCTATAGAGGTTTGAAATCAATATACATTTAAAGTTAATACAGTAGTATGAGAATTCTAAATGGTCTGGGAAGCAAGCCAGCTGACTAATATTAAAGTAAATGACTAGGTTCCTTGTTTGTATGGAATGTATCTAGCCAGTATTCAAATAGCCATGGCTAAAACTATGTAATTCAAAAAGGTGCTAGGTCTTATTTTCAAGGAACTTACAGAAAGACCTCTAAATCATCTGAATACTTCTGTAAATTAATTATTGCTGAGAGGATATTATGTCATATAGTTGGAAAAATCTAACTTAAAAAATAAATGCTTTCAAGCAGTATCATTAAGAGTTACATGAATTTGTATAAAGCAAGTCAGGTGAGCAAGGAAAATAAAATCATTTTAATAAACCATCTACATGATAACAATATTCAGACCAAACTATTATTTGATTTCAGGTTCTGGTGAAAACTTTTCAACAATGTTGAAAATAAAGTGCTTTAATTTTGATGTACTAGTTAGGGTAACTAACTTCATTTGATTACTTTCAGCATCAATTCTTACTCAGCAAGCCTTGTGATTGGTTGATGCTTGGTTATTATGCCATATGAGAAATTCTTTTTAGTTTTTATGTTTTAGAATTTTGCTCTGGGCCATAATATACTCTTTCAGTTCTCTAAAAGTTTTGTACTTTCTTTACCTGGACCTGCAAATTTTACGTGTAGGGTAGATATCTAGGAGAATTGATAAATAAATGTTATATTTCAGAATTGCTAAAATTAACTGAGAGGAGTTTGGGTTTTTCAGATTTAGTTGCCACGAGCTTCTTAAATGTTATACAATCATCTTCAAGCAGCACCAGTTATTTTCTGAAAGCTACTTCAGTGTTCTGATAACTCATTGTTAACATGAGCCCCCACATCTGTCTCTGTCAAATGATGACTCCTGAATAGGCCACCTGTGATATAGGAAGGAGGTTACAACGGAAATGATATTTTTATCCAATCAATTTTTATCAGTTTGATATTAGCCTTAATGCAAACTCAGTTGGCTTTAGGGGACCAGGTTTGCCTTCAATTATTCATCAGTTCTGTTTATTATTATGTTAAGGTGCAATGAAATGTGTTTATAACAACAATTTCAGAATTAACTATAAAGATATATCCTGCATAAGCATAAAAATAATCTGTTTTTTCAAGCCACTGGTTTTCAGTATTCTATTTTGGCAGGCTTACCAAAATAGTACAGATCCTAACTTGTCTATGCTGGTATTCACCAAATAATGTGTAGAAAATGGAAATAATTTCATCTCACTTGCCTGGAAGTATTGATATGAATATTCATGAGATTCCAACTGTAAAACATTAAGGATTTATTAATATTTAAATTGCATTACTAGCTATAGGTATTATTTTTTAAATATTTTAATTTTTATGGATTTGTCATACAGTTTTCCTCTTAGGAGTATAGGATATAAAGACCATCATTCAAAGATTTTCGCTGTTGTCCTTGTCGCCATGGCAGCTCCCCTGACCACTTTACACTTTGTCTCAGTGACATAGCTTGCTTCAGCCAGGGAGATGTTAATAGACATGACAAAAGTAAATATGTCACTTGTGCTTGTGGAATAGGGCACTGTGAGTCTGTGTAGGACATGAGAAAACGTCCTGTATTCATGTGGCCCTAGAGTGTAGTACTGTGAAGTAAACTGGAGCCCAGTTCACCAAAAGGAGACAATTTCAGGGAACTCCCAGCATGAAGTAGAAATTCATAGCTGGGTCTCATCGGGATCAGCTGATGAATGACTGATATAAAAGTGCATGAAGGAAAACAAATGACACCTGCATTAGGTCCCTCGATTTTGAGGGGCTATAACGTGAAACATTGAGGTCAATGTCTGACTGGTACAGTCAATAAAATAAAGGTAGATTACCATTTCTATAGAACTTTTTTATATTTCAGCATCATAATCAAATTAAAATACAACCCACTCTTAAAAAATTCATTTTAACTCAATCACCTCTTAAAGGTCTTACCACCAAATTATATTCTCAGGTACGTGGAATTAGGACTTCATTCCACACATGAATCTAGGGGAGGCATCGTTCAGTTTTCAGCATGATCAAAAAAATGGATTTTAGAGTACATTAAAAGGCTACTCATTTTTTTAAAAGTTGTAACTAAATTAAGGCTAAGACAAAGTATTGTAAACAGTGAAAAGCGGTAAAGAGCAGTAGAAATCGAGACCTACAATGATAATGATTTAGATTCAGAAGTATAGTTTACTTATCAGTGTTACTAATGAGTAGGCTCCTCTTGACTCATCATGATAATCAGATTTTTAAAAAGTGTAAGTGCACATCATTAAATGTGATTTGGAAAATTTGATTCTATGAAGGATTTTCTTTCCTTCCTTCCTTCCTTTCTCCCTCCCTCCCTTTACCCCTCCTTTCTTTCTTCTCCCTTTCTTACCTTTCTTTCTTTCTTTCTTTCTTTCTTTCTTTCTCTCTTTCACAACATAGACTTTTGTGTTTATCAGTTTTTGGAAGAAAGTCTTAGCAAGGAACAAAGTTACTTAAGTGTCTCCTATATGACAAGTTGTTAAACTGTTAATAATCATTCTCAGAGTTCATTAACTTAAAATTTTCTTTGATAACACAGAGATTACCATTTTTTAAACAAAATAAATAAATGTAAAATAAAAGTGTTGCCAGTAGGGTTTTCTGGGTCATACTTAGATTTTTTTTCACTCAATATTCCCTTTTGAATGTGACATTGTGTTAAATGTGTAATCCAGCTAGGCTGCACTCACCTCATCATGCAACGTGTGTGCCCCACTTTCTACCATTCTGAATTTCTTAAAAATTTTTATGTCTTCAAACTTGACTATTCCATCAAGCCTATAGATTTTCCTATGTAATTACACCTGACTTTTTGAATAACAACCTTTGGTTTTTTTACCTTTCTGTACATAAATCACAGAAAACTAATTTTTCCCCACCTCTCTTTTTCTTTCCTCCTTTCTTTCTCCTTCTCTCTCTCCCCACACACATGAACATGTGGGCCAGGACACAAGTGCATGTGCATGCACACACACACACACACACACACATATCTTTTCCTCTATCTTTATGATATATCTCTTAGTGGAGCTTGGGAATTTGAAGCTTGATTAGAGAAGGATAAAATATATCACAATTTATAAAATATTTGCTTTTGAAATAACGAATTAATTATGAAAGAATTTCTTAAATTTATAGTCTCCTCCCATATATTCCATATTCTCTTTGTTGTGTTGCAGATCTACTCATAATAAAGGAAAACTGGAACTCCACAAAGAGAAAAAACACACATTAAAATATATCTTTATATACTAATCCCAAAAGATTAAAAAAACCAATTGCTAATTTTAGTTTGTTTGGTTGGTATGTGTCTTGGTGAGTGTTTACTAGAGAAATAGATATAACAGGAGACATAAAAATATAAGAATTTACAAGTTTGACTTACAATGGCCACCTGAGGAATGACTTACAATGGCCAGATGAGGAAGAGTGCAGAGGGTCTGTCTGCACACTGGAGACCAAAGGATCCAGCTGAAAGTCTGGAGCTCACTGCAGTCTCACTGCTCCCTGCGAGTCTTATCAGGAGGCCAATGGATCTGCGATGAAAGGCTGAAGAGTCTGTGCCACAAGCTGAAGAGTCTGCACTGGAAGCCAGGAGATGATGCCCAAGGTGAAGGTGAAAAGGAGAGCTTCTCCGAAGAAGCAGAAGCACATCCATCTTCCTTTATTTCCCCCTTGTACCATTCAAGAAACAAACCACTCTAGGGTGGGTCTTCCATACCCTAGAGTGTGGAATTGTTGATCCAATTTAGTTACCTTCTCTAATTCAAGTTGACACAATCAATCAACCATCACAGCATGTTAACAAAATGCTTACCTATATTGGGGGCACTAAGTGAAAATAAAGTACATATACCTATTTCTATTCTTCCATCAGTAATATCTCCACTATGTCCAAGAGTATGCAAATTTATAAATGGCATGCAGGCTTACAAAATCTCACCAGAAAATCCAGATAAACATATGAGTCTACTCAAAACAGGATCTTCTTTCCTGGCTAAAGTAAAATAAATAAAATGAAATTATCCTTCTAGGAATTAAATCTATCATTTGCTACTGAATTACCCTAATCAATACTAAGTTTCATTTAAAAAAAAAAAACTCATGTGCTTATGGAAGAAAGTTTTTTTTTTGCTCACAACATAACTTTTCCATATAATTAGTCACATGGGTTTCCTTGGTCACTCATATAAGCATGACTCAGGAATCTAAAGGTCTTCATTCTGAGGTTTCAGTTCCCTGGGACCTCCATGGCAAATGCTCACAGATTTCCTCCCCCAGGAAGAGTGTTGAGCCACAGAAATCCACAGGACTCTTCAAGATATTTCAGGGGACAGAGATGGAGATAATGTTATGCTTTTACTAACATTCTCTTCAAAGCACTAGCCATATGGGCTAATTGTTTACAAGGGAGGTTGAGTTGGAAGGGAACACATGTTTAAATACAATGATAATATCTGCCATAATGTCCTCAGTTTGAGAAGGTGAGAAAACGACAAAAATGCTTAACGGGGTTTGGGGTTGGGAATATCAACAGTGAATGTCCACTGATAACTGATTTATCAGTGGGAGAAGATATGACTGGTTTTCAAAGGTGGGAAGAATCTTAATCGTCCACTTGGTGAAATTCCTTATGAAAGCGAGAAAATTTATATCTGTTCATTCATTTTTTTTCCTTTTTAACCATTCATTTACTATATGATTCGTGCTTGCCAGGCTAGGAAGTGCTAGTCTTTCTCTATACATATAGAGAATAAGATACCATTTCTCCTTTAAAGATTGACTCAAACTCAGTCTGTAACCTGAACTTGATGCTGGGCTCTAGAATCTCTGCCTATTTTTGCTTCTTTCTTGGAAATAAATAGTGTAGGTATTATAGTTTCCATGTAGATGTGCCCCCAAGGCCACTAGGGCTCATTGGTGAACCTTTAGGGAGGTGACTGACCCGTGAGTGTGCCATGCTCATCATTAGATTGGCCCACTGATGAGTTTACTGGTAAACGTAGGTTGGGATGGGAAGCCTGATGGAGGAGGCAGTCCCTGGGGTGTTGCCTGGAAGACCTCTATCTCCCTCCCTCCTCTCTTGATCTCCCTCTGCTTCCTGCCTGTGGTGCCCTAAGCCCCTTCTCTTCTGCTAGGCCCCCTGCCAAGCCACCTTGTTTTGGAGCCACCTCACTGTGAACTGCAATCTCTACAAACTGTGAGCCAAATAAACAACTCCTTTAATTTTCAGGTGTCAGGTGTTTTGCCTCAGCAAGAAAAGAAGTAATTAAGGCAGTGCATAAGTTAAAATTTTGAATGCAGAAATGGAATAAAACTGGATCTTCTAGTTTTAAAATTAGGCATAACAATAACAATTTGTCTCATGTATATTTGTTATGTGAAAAAAAAACAGTGACAAAAAAGCATTTAGTTAAGTTTTATTCCCAATAAATATCCAGTAAATATTTTCAAATATTAATATTACTATTTAATTATATGAAAGACTACCTGTTTGTCTTTAATGTTAAAATTCATACAAATAACTTAATGTTCTCCTATTTATTTCTTTTAAAACTTAATTCACATGCCTTATACAGATAGTCATAGCCATATTTGACTTATGTGTAGATTGTGTGGGTTATTGGTTAAATGACTTTTGTTATTTAGCTCCATAGTTGCTTTGACAGTTTGTTCAAATGATAAAAATATCATGAAGCTGTTAGCTGAAGAACTACACTTGGTATAAATATCATGAAACAATTTTTCAAAAAGTTGGGGACTTTACTAGCAGCAAAGCAATTACATTTTGCTTAAAAGATCTTGAATTTAAAAATTACTGACCTCCATTGTTAGGTTACATCATTGATCACATTGTAGTTGTGCATAGTTTCTTAATAAATTACACAATGTTATTAAATAAGGATCATGTCCATTATTTCCAGGAATGATCATGAGTAGGGCATCATTAACAGTGAACTCTTAAGAAGCAGAAATCTATAGAAAAAGACAGTCAATAGAGTCTATTTTAGTCTGCATTCTAACTGCTCTATGTTTGAGTTTTGGGCTCTTATAATTGTTGCTTACAGTTTCTGTGTTAATTTTATTTATCTTTTAAATAAGACTAATAATGCATTATAAGTGGTGTTTTGGTAAAATTCAAATTACACCTCCACTTCATGTTCTGTGTACCTATATTTGACATCATAACATCTCTAAAATCTGAATCAATCCTACCTAGAGAAGAAGTCATAGTTTAATTGGTAAGTTCTGTTTTTTTAAAGACACATTAATTTATAACATTCTTTGCAGTTGATGCATTTGAGGAACCAGAGTAGTATATGTATCCACACCTGGTTCTTAAAGGGTTTATTTTCCTTTTCATTCTTTTTCTGATATCCTCATGTCACAAATGTCATATAGAAACATATCTAAGAGTAAATAAAGAAAAATGAGCCATGAATACAGTTACCCAGATATTTAATCCTATGGATAAATTTTAATGAGAAAAACAGGAAGTGTAGAAGAGATGAATCATAAGAAAATAAAGACTGTTATATACTATCTGTATTGCACCCATTCATATGATAAAAGTCTAGTTCCCAGTGTGATATATTAGGAGGTGTGGTCTGCATCCTGAAGAAGTTTATCTCTACAGCCCAAACATTCTGGAATCCTGAATATATATTTCCAGATTCCAGAACTGTGGGGGAATTCTTTTATTTATAAGTTCCTTTCCTTATGCCACATTTTTATCATAGAGTGAACTAAGATAAAAATCTATTCATATTAATAGAATTATTTATATAAAGTGATAGTAAAAGATGCAATCACTCTGAAGAAATGTAACAGAAATAGCAAAGGAGGTTAGTAATGAGAACTCCTATTCTTTCTCACAGAAGATGAATATTATCTCCTGAATAGAATTACCTTATTTCTCCACTTGCATATGTGTGTTGCTATACATGTATAGACTCAGATCTGATTTTCCCAAACCAAAAGTAAGAGTTTTCTTAAAACTATCAAAATAACTATACGAAAGAAAAAAATCTTTCATTTTAAGTTAAAACTGAAAGTATTTCACAGTAAAATCCTTTTTCCAAATCTTTTAAGATGTCGGAGTCAGAGAAGTAAGACTGAGTCAGAGAAAAATGACTTAGGTTTTACATAGATGCCCATATTTAAAAAGAGATCATGCAACCCAATGTCACCACACTGGTACAGCCCCAGGTCCTTTCTCTCTGGCAGCCCCACACTCTCTGTTGCTGGTGATGTGCTCTGAAAGGAGCTAGCTCTTTGGAAAAGCCAGGACAACTTACAAACTACTTCCACAAAGCTCTGTCACCCAGATTGAGTGGCTGCAAGTTTTCCTTTTGGAAAGGTGGAACTTGGCATTAGAACTTGACAACACAATGGGAACGTTTCTAAGTTTTTTCTTCTTTTTCTCTTGAAGACTTCATCTGTTTCTAATGCCAGTGGAGGTTCAAAAAAGGTATACACTCAGAAAAAGATAAGATGTGAAAATATTTTAGAGTATTACAGCAGTTAAAAGCGTTATTGATTGTTCAATCACTGTAAATGGAGCTACATTCCATAGTGATAATTCAGAAGAAAATATATTGAGTCTGAAGCTCAATAAAAAATAATGATAAAAGAAAAACAGATATTATCTAATGTCAGTTTATACTTTGATAAAGTTGGATAATACTGAAATTCTCACTGCTCTTGAATTTAAGGGTGGCATTAATTCCTTGAAACCTTCAGGTAACCGCTCTTAGAAAGATTAGATTGTGATTATCTCCCTGAAGTATTAACTACAGTTAATACGAGGAATATTTTTTTAAAATATGTTGCTTCATTTTAGAGGTAAGATTCTCTTGTAAAACACTAATCAATGCATATTAAACTCTAAAAGAAAACAAACATTGTTACTTTTTTCTTTTCTTTTTTATTGATTCACAACATACCATACACAATTATTTCTATTCCTTTCTGCCTGTCTACATTTGGGGAAATTAATAAAATGTCATTTGTAACTAATCTTAACTACTATTATTTTATAACATTATTCTTAGTGTACCTTTTATTTTAAAATAGTATACCCAACTTAACAGCTTTTCCTTGATGTTAACTATATAAAAATCATGTGAAAGTACTTTAGTGTCGATTAAATATTAAAAACTAGACTAATAACAAGCACAGTAATCAAATCAATTATAGGCTATTTAATGCATATAATTCAATATTTTATGAATATCAAACATAAAGTATTAATTTTTTGAAAGTAGTAATTTATCTACATCAAACCATAGGGGCAGAACAACTCTACCTTGATCTTATTAAAGTCCTTATCCTGGCTGAGTCTGAGAATTAAATTAAGAGAAATTAACAGAAATTAAATTAAAAAGATGTACAAACTTATTTAATAGCAGTGTTATGTGGCATGGGAGCTCTCATAAAAAATAAAGGTCCAAAGAAACAGAGTCAACATTTATGTACTAAATTGGACAAACAGTAGCAAGTTGTGAAAAAGCAACATTTTGTAGGGAGACTTATTTTGCCAGGATTTACACAGGATTCACTTTCTGTCTCAACTTTCTGTCCTTGATAATTAGAATGCTATATCTTTCAGATGGAATTTCTTCTATTTTTAAAAAACAAGATGAAGCTCAGAGTGAATTTCTTGTATTTATTATTAATTTAAAATAGTCTATGTGCTTGAGTGATATTTTTATATTACAATATATACTGCATTTATACTTTACATGCAATATATGGATACATCATTTTTAATTTGAAAATCCTTTATTCTTCCTATCAACTTCATGTTTTGCAATGAAAGCCCATTGTTAGGGTATATTCACTGATATTATTTCAGAGTTCTCCCTTTATCATATATTCCTTTAAGAAAAAATGAAAGAGGGCTAAGGATTTAGTTCAGTGTTTCCGTCTCCTGCCTCGCAAGTGTAAGGACCTGAGTTCGATCCCCGGTACCAAAAAAAAAAAAAGAAAGAAAAAAAGAAAGAAATCAGACAAACTTAGAAGCATTTATATGAATAAAAGTACATTTTATATGAATAAAACATATCTGTCTGCATGTACACACATGTTCAATCATACTCACATATAGTGAAGGAGATAGTTTTTTTTTACTTATCCATCTTAGGAAGTCCTGGATATTTAATTATAAGGTCACAGGGTTAATAATCTGTTTTATGTATTATAATCTCAGTTGAAAAATTATATTATGTCAAGAAACAATGTTGCATTTATATATAGTACTATTAAAACTAGAAATTGGAGTACATGGTCATGCACCAAAAAAGAAGTCAGAGACACAGGGTATGGCTTTACCGAACAATTTTGAATGAATACATATACACTCATATATATTACAACAGCAAACATTTTTTTAGAATGGATTTTCAGATCTTAAACATATGAATTATTTTTCTATCTCCATGATAATAGGGTCCTATCCTGATTGAGTTAGAAAAGATGCATCAAAATAGAATATTACATAAGTTAAAATATACCGTGGAATATTTAGAGAATCTTGAAATAATAAAATACTATTCAATTGCTTATTTCTCTTTATGGTGAGTGAACATCCTCCCCTTAATTCTGTTATTCTTGCATATTTAACATAGAAGACATCATTCCCCTTTTTCTCATTTTACCATAGATTTTAAATGTGATAATTCATATAAAAATGTGCTCCTCTATTCCTACTGAGTTTTTATAAATTGTGTCCTGATTTTCATGCCTGTTAACCTATCTGTTCTTACTAATGAGAGGCTGCTTACTCTTTAGAATCTCTAGAATCTTTACAACCTAAATAATAATTATTCACACTTGAAGATGTACTGTGCTTTGAAATTTGATGAGAATTCTTTAGATCCCTAAGTGGGAATTCCTTTATTCACAGGTAAAATATTGGGCTATGTTAAATAAAATCATTTTTCCCAAACACTGTATTCTTAAAAGGGAATAGATTCAAGCTCTGGCATGGTGGTGCACATTTGCAATCCCAGCTCTGCGTTGGCTGAGGCAGGAGAAGGAGGACCACCATGTATTCAAGTCCACCCTGAGCTACATAGTGAGTTCAAAGCCAGTCTGACAACATTGCAAAAGCCTGTTTCAAAATAGAAAAAAAAAAAAAGATAATGGATTCAAATGTCACTTTTCTGTAGAGAAGAGCAGGACAGCTCTTTGCTGTTGAGAAATTTGCTTCTATCCTTGTAAACTGTAATTTGTGGCTCCCCGAGACAGCCATATTCTTGTGATGAAAAAGTCTCGAATTAGAAAACTGTCTTTGTGATGCCTCAATTACTTCATTCTTCTAGAAAAACTGTCAGTGCCATCTTTCTATTCTTAGGACATACTTAGAGAGGTCAGTATAATGAAAGTACCCAATTATGCTAAAGAGCTCTGAAAAATGTTAAGAGTTTTATACTAACCACCTAAATCTAGATTTTTAATAGAATAATCACTTTATGTGTTTTCCAAGTAGTTTATTGACACAAGAGATATAGGGGTTAAAAATACAGTATGCTGGTACCCTGATGCCGAGCTTCCAGCTGCTGGACTGTCAAGAAAATAAATCTCTGTTGTGTGAGCCATCGACTGAATGGTATTTTGTTATGTCTGACTGAGTACAGTAAGAGTAAGTTTATACAGAGCAATAATTAAGAGAAGCATGTATTTAATTAAGAGCTTTCTACCTTCTACGAGACAAACAGCTGTTCTAAGTGTTTATTGAGTATTTATTTATACCAAAAATCTGACAGAAGAACTAATTTAGAACCCATTAAACACACACAAACACATGCACACACAAGCATACACACATACATATACTTGTACAAAATAATTCTGTGTTACAGCCAAGCAAATACAGGGATCAGAGTAAAAAATATAAATGTATATTAAAATATAAACTAATATTCTGAATTTCTTCACTATTTGTATGCATTTATAGCCCAGATTCACTTTGCATTAACATCTTTAAAGAAGAAATTACTAAATATAGAATCACTCTAAATTGCACATTGAAGTATGGCAACAGGGACAACACTATAATCAAATTAGTAAATATAACTAATTTATATCTAGAAATAATTAGGGAAAAGTGTGTTATATTAAAATAAAAATTTTAGCATTAGAAAAGAATTGTTTCTTGAAAATTGCATGTTTTGTTATGTGGGTTGCTTGTCTGGGATGTCTTATAGGAATATGCTGGGTATCAAATCAATTCGTTAAAAGAAAACTAAAAATCTTTAATAAGTGACTTTCCAGTAGTATAAAGGAAATGAGCAAGAAACCTGTAAGAAAAACTTAGAAAATTTCAATAAATTAAATATGTTCTATTTTGGACTATGTATACTCAATTTTCCTTCCTTGAAATAAATTTAATAACATTCAATATAAATGTGGTTAGTGTGAACTGAAGCAAGGTGGCCCTTGGTATAACCAGGATCCATCCAATAATACACTCTGGTCTCAGATGGCCTGAGGGGCATGAGTCCATTAGTATTCACTGTTCCAGCAAAACTCAAGGGCAGCTTTAAGTACAAGACTCCTCTAGCTCCAAAGCATGGTTATACCTTTTAAAATGACAAGTTTTAGTATTATAGGTTTGGAAAATTCTATTACAGACATGAAAAAATATGAGTCCTTCAGTTAAAGTTTTGATTATATAGACAAAAATGTGGTGGATTAAAACCAATTTTATACTTTAATCATGGAATGCTACAGTTTAGATCTTGAATGTCTCCCAATGGCCCAAATGTTAAAAGCTTGGTCCATGGCACCGCCAGACAGTGGTAGGAACTTTAAGAACCCTCAGGTTACCGTTAGCTAGTGGAAGGCAGTTATGTCACTGGGCCTGCGACCTTGAAGGGCGATATGGCACTGGAACTCTGGCCCTACCTGTCTCACTCTTCACTCTGGGGCCACTCTGAGGCAAACAGGTCTTCATGACTACATTCTCCTGCCAAGACATACCCTGCCTCTCTGGTCCAAAGCAACACAACCAAATGAGTATGGACTGAAATCCTTGAAACTTTGTGCCAAAACCAACATTTTCTCTTTGTAGGTTAATTATCTCAGATATTTTGTCACAGTGACATAAAACTAATCTACAGACTATGTGAGAAAAGGATTATCTAAAGAAATAGAAGTCAAAGTGATTTTAAATTATTTAGCCAAAAATTCTCTATATTTTTTGAGAATATTTTATGCTAAATAGTTGAATGCAGTTTAGCACGGTGCTTAACATGTCATATTATATACTATATTTATAATTTGTACATAGAAAATTACCAAAAAATACAAGTCTCAAAAGACATACATGTATTATTTTATACATTCTCTGATCAGGTATCTGGGCACTGCTTAATTGAGTTCTTTATTTCAGGATTTCACCCAGGCTGCAATAAAAGTATTGACTGAACCATAGGAATGTCAATGTTAACAGGACAAGCATTAACCCAATTAAGTTCCTGGTGATTTGTTGGACTGGCCCAATGCGTCTGTTCAATATGGCAACTCACTTCACAAAGGCACGCAAGCCAAGAAAGCAATATTTTTAAGTCTGATAAGCAGAGATAGAAGCCATCATCTTTTCTAAGCTAACAATACAAGTTA
Organism: Heterocephalus glaber; assembly: GCF_000247695.1. The sequence continues at coordinate 9,330,372 of NW_004624761.1, forward strand.
TGTATTGTCACCATGTGGTAGTCTATTGATTAGAAATAATTAGACAGAGCCAGGAGAAAGAGTGATACAAGCCTATGAATATCTGAAGGTAAGCACCATTGACGACCATCTTTGAAAGCTTCCTACCACAATTCCTATTAAGCTTTCTATTTTGTTCATCACTTTGATTGTTTACATGCATTTTAAGATACTAAAATAATCCCACATCATATTTGAGTTATTGAAACAAAAATTAAGATGAATATATTGAGTGAAATTTACCTTCAAAATAAGTACAGCACAAGAAAGACATCTTTCAAATAAGAAACTGTTTCTGTTTAATCACATTACCCGTAAGATGTAGGAAATATTGTTATAACAGTGAAACTGACAGCGAGAGAACAAGTAGCACTTCTAAATCAGAAAACTAGTTCAATGCAATGATGGAGAATGGGAAAATCATAAAATAGGGGATTGTACCACTGAATTAAAATTCAATTAATTAATTAAAATTAGTATTAAAAAGAGAACATTTACATTATGAGACCAGACACAAAATATTTGTCAACCTTCAGGTCTAATATGGGCTGGCGTTAAATTGAATTCCATGGTACAATGTGTTGTAATATAGCAAGAAACTGAGCTTTTATAGGGTCCACATAATATCTTCATGAATATTCAGAAAATTACATTAGTGGTCATTGCTCAAAATATCCCCTAATATAAAAGCTCATCTGTGTACTATTTACAGTATCATCAGAATATTGTGAAACAGTCATGCTAAAAACACGGAATCAGCCTGCTGCAGACAGGCAGGTCTGCAGACGCAGTCCTGTGGTCACCAGTCATGCTGAAAACACTGAATCAGCCCCAGCAGCAATCCACTGCCCCCACCCCTGCTCCTTTGGCCTCTTCTCTGTACAGCTACCTGGTTCCACACTACAAAGATGCAGAGGACGCTGGATCACCAGACCACTGTACTGGAACTAATCAAGTTCTCAGCATTTAAAGAATTCCTGCCCAGAGGTAGGGGCTTCTGCGCTGCTGTCCCACTGCTCCTGGTCCAGAGGAAGGGGCT
>NW_004624761.1:9331528-9351676 GCF_000247695.1 Heterocephalus glaber
AAAAAGATGTTTTTCTCTTGCCATAGTAACTAGTTTCTGAATTGTCAATGTAAAATCTCAAATAAGAGAAAGATTAATTCATATAACTGGAATAGATTTGAGAATCTATTTTTATTATGGCTCTAGACTTAGGTAAGTTCCAGTGTATTCTGTATTTATAAAAATAAAACTTCAACTAAGGAACTGAAAGTAATCTGATAACATTTCATGTGCTCATACTATTTCATAACTTTTTGTAATGTTGTTATATTAACATAGCAAAACAAGTTGTGAACTATTTGAAGTTAAGTTAGAGATTATATTTTTCTTTCCCATAAAAGATCTCAGTGTATAGTTCCACAAATAAGAACATTTTCTTACATAGCCACACTAAAATAGTAACATTACAAATTTTAACCTTTATAGAACAATATTATCTATTCAACTGTCTATATTAAAATGAATTATCAATTGTTAAATAATACTGTTTTTTAAGACTTTTTATTGGTGCATGTTTGCAGGACATAATGAATCCATTCTTTGTTGATAATATGTGCCTAAAACATTTTAATTCTTTCTAGTTCTTTTTCTCATCTCTCTTTCCCATCCTCTGTCTCTTGGGTCCCTTCTGATTTGCAAAAACCTGTTTCATATTATCTATGCTTTATTTTGTTCTTTATTTATATTTTGGGTGGCTCACATAAGAGAATCCATGGAATATTTAAGCTTGTGTGTCTGATTCATTTCACTTAATACTATGGTCTCAAAGTATATACATTTTCACACAAATGACTCAAGTATATCCTTTCTTCTATTGTGTATAAATATCATGTTTTCTTTATCCATTCATTTGTTACAGCACACTTCCAGTATTCAGCAATTATAAAGTGTGCTACTATAAATGTGGAACACAAGGCCTTCATGCTAAGATAGATTTCAAGCCCCTTCTTATTATTACTTTTTAAATTTTGAGACAGGGTCAGGTTAAGTTGGTAAATTGCCCAGGCTGGGCACAAATTTGTGATCTACCTGCTTCAGCCTTACAGGGTGCTGGGATTAGAGGCATGCTGCACTATGCCTGGCTTCATATATGTTTTGCTGGTATATTTTATCCTTTTCAAGAATTACCCCAGGATGATACTTTGTATTTAGTAATTATCTTTAGTTGTGATAGCCAACCCAACTCCATCTTGTGCCTCAATGCCATTTTATACCTGTGCTTGAACAAAGTGCTTGCACATGAACAAAGCACCTAAAACCCCCACATCCTGCTTGGCAGTAAACTTGCTGCAGTTACAGGATGTTTTGTAGCTCACCTAGTAGGTGTGAATCTTCCTTGTGTGCCCCACGAACCTGGCATGGTTCTGCTTCTGTAAGATTCTGCTTTCTCTCCCCTGAGCACTCCCCAGCTGAAAGCATTACTTAAAAGGAGAAATCAAACTGCTTCCTGTTGCCAAGAGAACTTTCTGGGTGCCAGCACCCTCTTGGCCACCGGCTATAATAAACGGGCTCAAATTTGGCACAGAATGTGGCTCATCTCTATTGTTCGGACTCACTTGTCCACAACATAGTCTCCTTTAATCTGCAATAATTTCTTTCATGAACTACAAACACTATGTTCCAATGGTTCTATAGGCTATAGACCAGTTACTATGTAAAATATGCCTTAATCTGATTTGTTTCTTCATGGTTAGATGTTTTACAGTTTTGACAGGAATACCACATAAGTGATATTTTGTACTTCTCAGTGAGTCATATCAGTATGTGCATATTGGTAACATAGTGTCATTAAATAATCACTTGCAAAAATTTACATTATTTATGACTTTCCATTGTAATATTAATTTTTTCATTAAATTATTATGTAATATGTGAGGATATAATTTGAGGCTCCATAGTACAATATATTGCTCTTCTACACATTAGTTTTTAGCATCCTTTGTAATTTGGTATCATCTAATAACATAAATTGGTATTCTGATATAAGAAACATCTTCTCTCTCATTTCCTTAATATTTTTGTTTCAGAATTCATGGATCATATTTTATTCTCTAGAACTATTATTTATTACTATCATAAAGTGTGTTGTCCAAATTTGTTACAGATCATAGTACATATTCTATTTGAATTCAGTTATTTAGTATCTGCTAAGATTAATTTTATGGACAAAGATTAAATGGATGAGTATTTTGTGTTCACTTGAAATAAATGTAGGCTTTCATTGTTTTAGATGAATTTAACTATGATGTTTGAAAGTGCTGTTTAGATTTTCTACAACTTTATGTGTTATTTTCTGGTTTTTCTATTATTTGATGAGAAAACTGTTAATTATGCATTGTTATTATATACCACTGCTGTTGATAGCATAATTCAATGGGGAATTTGATGGAAGAAAATATCTTTCTTTAAAGTTCTGTGTCTAACTTACTTAAGTAGAAAAAGAAACACATTTCTTTTCAGATAGTAGTTCTCAACTTGTCGTGGTTTTGCCTTAGGGGATATTTGGCAGTGCTTAGAAATATTTTTGAGGTGAAGTTATTTCTATTACTGATAAGTATCTTGCCCTGTATAGTCCATTCTTTCACACCAAGAATTTTCCAAATCTCACTATGTGTATGGTCAACACTGATGAGTTCCACTGTAGAAAAAAATTAATTTTATTATGTATAAAATAAGGAAGTAGAGGCCGAGGATGCAGCTCATTGGTGTCACACCTGCCTGGCAAATGCAAGGTCCCGAGTTCAATCCCCAGTACTGAAAAAAAAATTTTTATAAGAAGATGTAAGAAAGCATAAATTTAAAGAATATAATAGGAAAATTATTACATGTTTCTGTGAGATTTTGATATATTGAAATTAGATGTTGATAATTGAAATAAATGTTATTTAGGAGGATGACTGTCAAGTGCTTGCAATGACAGTAATACATGTGATTAAGAGCTGTAATTAATAGAGTATTACTTATGAGTAGATAATGCCTATTAAAACAATTTGAAATTTCCATACCACATTAAGCTCCATGCCATTGCTATTCCATTCATTGTAGGGCAGAGATCATTGCTATCTTATCCATAGTTGTGCTCTAAGCACCAACTGTGTACTTGAAAGAAATTAGGACATCTTCATCTCATGATGTATGAAATTAGTCAATAAAGAACAACTTTAATAATTGCTTCTATAACTCTTACTTACTCAATTATCTACACACACACACACACACACACACACACACACACACACACAGAGTTTAACTTCAAGCCCAAGTGATCAAAAAGACTAAATTTGAAGATCTGGATTTCTAAAAAATTTTCCTTTATGCAGAGTTCTTTAAATAATTACCTACTGTCAGAGAATAATAATTTGACTCCACTAACTAGTGAATTTCTCACTTTTTGCTTATAGTTTGAGAGGCAAAGTATAGAGATTATAGCTATTGTACTGTTTGACAACAATAATTTTGGAAGGTATTATTTTTCTATTATATTTAATACATAACTGTGGATTACTGAAGCTATGATTCTAGAGTCTCCTGCACTAATGCACAAAATTCTTATCATTCCATTTTCATAAAATAATATATTTACATCATTCTTATTATAATAACCTCTTATTTCTAACCCCAAAACTATAGTAATTTATGGATTTTAAGTCATGCTGACAAAACATTGATGTAAAACATACCTTCCAAACATCAACTCTTGACATACTCATGCATATTTGTCTATTTTTACATAAAACAAGAATGTTAAAGACTACTGGATGTGGTGGCGCACACCTTTAATTCCAACACTCTGGGAGGCTAAGTCAGGAGGACTATAAGTTTGAGCCTAGTATGGGAAACTTAGCAATGTAGTTTTATTTTTTTCCAGTAAGTTATTTGAGGCCCTAGTTTGTAGGATATTATGGTGACTGTTAAATATTTTAGTAGAATGCCTACTTGAAATACATTTTGTTAACTTCATATATATATATAAGCCATTATTGTATCCTTTACTGTTACGAGTAACATAATTCAGTAATTAACATCATTCACTGAAAATAAGTGTAAGATATAAATGTGATATTACAGTATAATATATTAAAATTCTAGTCATATCCCTATCCAATTTACTGTAATATATTAATAAAATATTTATGTACATTAACTATTTGCACATGGTGCTGATTTTTCAATATTTCAACTGTGACAGCTAATTTGTGGCATATTATTATTGTCAAAAAGAGGTCACAGAAATATTTGAAGTCCCATGTGTTTTCTTAAATATCCTCATATCCTAACAAGTAATGAGGTTCATTTATTTTTTTCTTTCTTTCTAAAGAAGACTTTGTGACCGTCTTGATGAACAGAATATATCACAAATGACACTATATGGCTTCTGAAGGTAGACAAGATAAAGTGATGTGACATGTTCAACTGCCATGTTCACTATTTCTGGGATAGTATCCTTGCAATCTGCCCATCAAGCTGTGAGAAAACCCAAACTAGACCACACCAAGTCCTACACAGAAAGTGAAAAAACTCTTCCCCAGCTTGCATCCCACATCTATCATTGATACATGATGAACACGACTAGGACTAAATTTTCACTCTTATCTTTCACTCTTATCTTATCTTTCTAAAGTCCATGTATCTTAGACTAGAGAGCCAGTCCTGTTGTGCCTTTTCTTAAATGCTGGTACAAATAATTATCAAGGAAATAATTATTTTTAACGTTATTAATTTGGGGATAATATGGAAATGCATTACCTAATGAGAGAAACTGAAATAAATATTCAGTTCCCAGAGTGGTCAATGTCATTAGAAAAAACTGGAAGCTGAAGAGATCATTAGGTGAATGGAGGTGGCCCCTGAAGAGTTTTTCGGGAGCACTTAAATGAAATGAAGAAAATATTGTAATTAAAGAGTTCCTTTTGTATGAGAGATGAAAGTTTGACAGTACCATGGCTTCTGGTGAGATGGGTATTACAAAATAAAATGAAATAAATGACATAATCAATAATAACAACAGTTGAATAGTAAAGGGGCATAAGAAGCTAAAGAGGGCCGGGAATTTAGCTCAGTGGTTCCGTCACCTGCCTTGCAAGCACAAGATCCTGAGTTTGATCCCCGGTACAAAAAAAAAAAAAAAAAGCTAAAGAAAGACTAGTTAAATATAAAGTCTGCAAAAGATATCAGTTTTGAACGCCAATCAGATTTTCATTGCCAGTATCTTCAGTACTTCCAAATTAAGAAAAGGACACTATAGAATCCCAAGTAGGACTATAAGATTTTTTATTAGAATCCCAGAAAGGAATTGTTTCTCAGTTACTGTATACTCTGATAAAAATCCTTCTCCTTAGATCCCTCTATGTTTAAATTTGAAAGCCCAAAATATTTGGAAGAAAAGATAAAAACAGATTTATCTTGAAGGGACTTGAGGATGAAGAGGTTTATCAAATGGTTATAAATGAGTTACCCAAAGGTCCAGTATGATTCATAAATAATTGCAGCAGAGGGAGTACAATGAGATGAGTATTTTAGCCTCCTCTTGTCAAAGGACAAGTAACAAGTTGGGATAGAAATTTAGGTATGAACATTAACTCTTTTATTTAAAGTCAAAGCTAACTGATGGAATACAAACCAAGAGCTCAGATAAAAGAGCCCAGAAACACCATAAATTTGTATGCACCTGAATTGAATCCTTGTTAAACAAGCTATACCTATTTGTATTTTATAATTTCTGTGACCTAGGGTCTTGTATGTGCTTCTTTCTTTTTTGCACTGGATATCATACACTGCTTTCACCACTGAATGCTAGTTGTGGCAATTCAGATAATTTGTCATTCAGTTCCTAGGTCCTCACATTGAGAAAAACTATTTAACAAGTCTTATTCACACCTTGGTTTGATGAGGATGATGAGATTCTTAACCTCCAGTCTATGGCTAAGATGTCCTAAAGGGATGAGCTGTTCAGAGCTTTGCAGGGAGTGGTGAATTCGTAACATATGGGAGGGAGAGTTCACTATTGTAGCCACAAGGTAAATTTAGAAAATTATTTTTAGAAATTAATCACTGCAATATTTCTGACTTTTTACTACTGGAAACTTTCTAGTAGATGAAATGCTTCATTAAAAGGGGGATATATTTTCTTTCTCCCTGAACTTGAAGAGGTTCTTGTGAAAGGTTAATAAAAATAATCTAGTGAAATTTGTGATATCAGGGAAGTTCATAATAGGATTTCTACTTTAACATATGTTTTTCTGTTTGTAACCCTTAGTTATTATTCCATAAAGAAGCCCAAACTAGCCAATGCAGCAAAACCACAAGACGAGGACCACGTGAGGTGTAGCAGAGTCCAAGCTCACAGTCATCATCAAATGCTAGTCCTGTGAGAAAACAAGACTTCCTGTGTCTCAGTCCCTACCCTTCATGTCAGTAACCAAATTTTCAGGAATCATGTATGAGAGGCAAACTATCTCTGCTTTCCCCTCTCTACACTTCTGACTGACAGAACGTTGAGCATGGTAAGTAGATTATTTAAACAATACTTAGTTATGGAATAATTTTGACTCAACCAAAATAACAGAAATAAACTCCTAAAAAGGTTTAATCTGAGATCATAAAATTCATTTCTTTCAAGAATGAATTAGTAACTATTCACAATTGCTCACACTTGTGATTTTTTAATTGTTCAATTCAGAAAAATAAAATAGCCCTTTTGGTCAGATGAAGACTTCATTGTAAAAAGGATTCATTTTCTAATTTAATTACCCATTCCAACTTTATTGGAGACCTTTCTCTAGTCTTTAGGAGATTATACTGGATACCAGTAATTTAAAAGGGGTAGGTTTGCTGTAGCTCACAATTTCAGACATTCAGTCCATGGTTGGCTGGCTCTGAGGCAGAAACAGGATGGTGGAGGAAAGCTGCTCAACTCATAGCGTCAGGAAAGTAGAACAAGTTGGAAAGAGACAGAAAGAAAGGGGCCAGGTATCAGGGAGGTATTGAAGAGGTTAGCATCCTCACAATTTAATCAGGTCCTCAAGAGCCTCTTAATCCAGTCATACTGACAATCAAGATTGTCACATATACCATTTCAGAGGCTTAAAAACATTTATTTTTTTATTACATGACCTCAATATAAATTTTAAAGTCAATAGATGAAAATGTATGGGTAGTTGGAAAACTAGATGATATTACTAATGTTTGTTTTATCAAAAATAACAATAAAATAAACATTATTATATTTGAGAAATTCTTTGGGAATTAATTTTATCAATTAAAAGTTCTATGTTGTTGCATTTGGAAAATTATAATAGTCTTCAATTTTATGATTTCCAGCAATTTTTAAATGTGATGAAGTAAATTTTCCCATTTAGTCCCAAAACGATAATAACAATGAAAATGTTACATTATAGATTTTACATTATAGACTTGTCAATAATAAATGACATCAAGGGCACCCCCATCCTGTACTAGGGATTTAAGGCAGGGCCTTTAACTGAGCAGCATCCCTAGGTTTTTATTTTATTTTTTTTTATTTTATTTATTTTATTTTATTTTATTTATTTTATTTTATTTTACTTATTTTTTATTTTTTATTTCAAAATAAATAAATAGTTTTGCTAAGTTGATATACTGCCCAGATTGGGCTCAAATTTGTGATTTTTCTTCCTTAGCCTCCAGAGTGCTAGGATTTCATGTTTATACCAACATGCCAGCTTTGAGGACCTTTCTTTATGAGGACACTTTTTTTTTTTTTTTTTGTACAAGTGATCTAACTACTAAAAGTCAGCACCTTAATTCTTTCAATAATCTTTTTTCCCAATAATTTCTTTGTAAAGTGAGGAATCTTGAGTCAAGAAAAATGTGAATCAGGGCTTTATGGCCCTGAGCATCATGTCTTTTTTTTCTTCTTTTTTTTTTTTTTTTGTACAAGTGATCAAACTCAGGTCCTTGAGATTGCGAGGCAGGAGGCGGAACCACTGAGCTAAATCCTAGGCCCTTGAGGACACTTCTTAAATGAAATGAAATGTCCTGTATTAAATGTCCATGAAAATACTGTAATGTTAAGAAGCAAGAAAATTTTTAATGTAAAAGAATGGAAATTTCTAAAATTGGAAAAGAATAAATTTTGCTCATAATCAAAATTTTATCTTCTTATTTGTTCTGCTACCTGAGAATGAATGCAAGCTCTGAACATATGAAAAAAGCTGATATCCCTAAGTAGTGGCTAGCATTTTAATATGCTCTGTGTGTGTTTGCCTGTGTGTATTATGTGTCTGTCTCCATATGCACAAGCCACACACACAAGTTTTGGTAATAATCACTACCAAATATTACATGAATGATGTGTGCTGATTAGATTAGAAAAATAATGAATAATTTAGTATTTTAAATAAAGTTCACATTTATGATAATCAAAATCTGAGAGAGGAGAAACAAATCACATGATAGCATAAAGACTTTGGTGGGTCTTCATTATTTGAGTGTGAATATTTTCATTGCATATATAAAAATTCAGGAACCAATGACTTTTTACTGGTATTTTCACATCATTTCAAATTTTATGCCTCAAGTCAGAAATCCATATTATTTACATTACTTATTATTTCAGAATACATAAAAAGAAATGAAATGCAGATTAGAATAAATAAAATGCCTTAAAATATGTTTAGATTTAATTTCTATACCACGTTTCAAATTAAAAAAATTTTATAGGATCTACATCTAATTTAACTTATTGTTATCTACCCAGCTTTTATTCAAATGCTCTATTTTCTTGCCACTAAAATAATTTCAATTTGACTCTTTTTTGTTTGTTTGTTTTGGTACTGGGGGTCAAACTTGGGACCTTGCACTTGAGAGGCAGATGGCAGAACTACTGAGCTAAATCTCCAGCCCGCTGACTCTTTTTCCTACCTGTTTGATATCTACTTACCTATTTACTCTCAATTATATTAAAACATATATTGAGCTTTTCTTACATCTATTCTTAGATTTTTCTCTCCCTATAAGCACATCTAAATGTATATTTTTATTCAGCCTTTCACAAAAAATTATATGTATATGTATATATATACATATATATGCATATATATGTATATATATATATATATGGAGTTCATCCCCTGTCTGTGCATAGCTAGCTCATTTCTCTTTTACCTCTGTATGCTGTATCATTGGTAGAATGTGTTACAATAATCAACACATCTCTTGGTTGATAAATATTTGCGGTAGTATCATTGGAGTGGTCTTTCAAGCAATGACACAGTGGTTGGCCTTTTATATATACCCTGAAACATTTTTTGTACAGTCTGATAAACTATAGTGGTGGTAAATTTTATATTTCAAATTGTGTAAGCTATAAAACTCAAATGTTTTGTCAAACACAATCCTAAATGCTGCTAGGAAAATATGTGGGCATGATTAAAATTTCTGTCAGTAGAGTTTTAAGTAGATTATCTTGCATTATGCGAATGGGCTTCATCCAGTCAGTGGAAGGCATTAAGAGCAAGACTGAAGTCACCCAAAGAGGAAGGAATTCTGTCTCAGGACTGAACCCGGTAACCTTTCAGAGTTTCCAGCCCACCAGCCCGCTCTAAATATTTCAGACTTGCTACTCCCCAAAACTGAAGGAACTAATTTTTAAAATAAATTTCTCTAGTACTGACTTTTTCTGTGCATATGTGTAATTATATATATATATAATTATATATATATATATATAATGATCCATTTTCCTAAAGAATACTGACAAATACAACTACTAAGCCAGATTTACAATGAGTAAATTCTCTTCTACCGCTAATTTTTCATTCAAGTTAAAACACCAAGTACTCTGTTGTTATTTTCAGGACTACTACATTAGTTGCATAATTTTAAATATCCATACACATAAAAATAGAAAAGAAATGTGCCAGAACAGTGATGGTGCCAGAATAGCAAAATGATGATTTTATTTCCTACTCTGTGTAAGTTTGCCTGACAGCAGTTTCCAAATGCTTTCCTGAGCTCTGTATTTCACTAAAAGAAACACATGAGCTGCTATTTGTATGCATTATTACATCTGTGCTTGACTATTGTGTTGGATTCTGGGGCTTAGCAATAACTTTCCTAAAGGGAAACTCATACAAGTGCACAACGAAGTTCTGAAGTGAAATCATTTTCTCTTCACTCAAATCACATCCCAAACTCAACATAGCCCGTGGATGTGTCTAATTCAGTATAATTTTTAGAAGATATTTTTAAGATTTTGTGAATCATTTCCCTGACACAAACTATAGTCAGGACTCCTGTGGTCATCTTTTTGCAGAGTCAGCTTTTATCTTAAAGGGTGGGAAAAAACTATGAACAAGCTTACCTTCTAATCACAATCACTTTCTAATTTGTTCTTCTGTGTCACAGCTGGCATACATGCCAAGACTGCCCCCAAAAGAGGACAGTACAATAGACAGAACATTTTCTTTCACAAGAAATTAATAATTCATGTCAAAGCCAGAAAATAAAATTTCAATATAAACAATGACAACAGATATATGAAGGAAAAATTAAAGTGTACAATTTTTGTACCAAGAAAATATTACTCGGACCAAATAGCTAGTAGAAATCAGGAATTGTATCATTAGGTTGAAGTGAAGATTTCTACAACATGATGTATTATATTTGACCTGATGTACACATTTTGTAACTTCATGTTTTTTTTATAGTAGCATAATCAGTGAGTAATAAAAAGGTTAGCCAAATTCACCCCACTGAATATTCTGGGCAGAAGTGGAACAGTTCACACAATGAAGGCTGGGAGACCACTCTCTTCACCCACTCGAGTTTGAGCAACATCCCAGGGTCATCCCTCCTTCTACTGCTCCATGTCACTTTATCAGAATGAGCACCACAACAAACACTTGTTGAAAGACCCTAACTCAGGGCAACGCAGTACTCTTAATCAGTTCTGTCAATCTTACCTAGACTCAGTGAGAGGGACCAGGCTCAAGAGCATCTCGTTGGAAATCTGAAAGTCAGATTTATCTTTGTGCTTTTTTATTTTCTTGTTGTCCAAGCACCACTTTTCTGTTTGTGGCACATTTTTTTTCCTGCTGGTATGGATCTGCCCTGAGCATGGTTTTCTATGGTCTTCAATAAATGTGCTGTTTTGCTTTCACCATTGGATGTACGCTTGCAATTCTTTACTCACCATACACAAAAGCCTGAAATCTATGTGTTTGATCTAGTATTAGAACTACATTAAATATCTTCAGTGCCAAAATAGTCAATATCTATATGAATTTTTCTTATTCCAATACTCTTTTTTTAAATTTGGAAGCCATTCCTTTATTTCTTAATGTGGAAATGTAGCAGGCAAGCAGAAAATAAATTTAAGATCATATTTAAAGATATTTGGCCAATATGCAACATAATGAAACTTCAAATTCAAAGCTGTGACTAGAAAGGTCATACATTACAAAGGTCCAAAAACATAGTTAACTGGAAAAAAACCCTTATGATTCATTATACTTTTGAGTAAATACAAATTTGAGGGCTTTAGTATAGCTAGGTACACAAAGGAATTTCTTAAAATTAGCTAAGATTTTATATAGTAAGAGCAGTTTTACTCCACAAAATGAATGTCGTATCATTTCAATGAAGTGTGAAATTACAATTCTGAGAATACATTTGTCTAAAGAAAAAATTCATAATGTTCTACCTAATTATTCCTTAGTTAACATTTCTGTGTTAATAATAATGTTCTTGCTTTATATTAATTTTATTAAATCTTACCTTAAAATTTCCTTAGGATATAAAGGTACTGTTGTGGAAATTCTGACCATAAAACTCATGTTCTTTCCAAGTAAGAAACTGTTGGAAAAATTTAAATGTAAAATATAAAAGAAAGAAAAACTTTCAAGGAGTGTATACTTTTTAAAAGTAAAGATTTTTATTAATTTACAAATAAGATTTAAATTTTCAGTTGTTTTCAGTTTCTATTTTTAAATTTATAGATGTACCAAATTTGACTTCTTTTATTTAAAATCTTGACCTAAAGTTTTCTGTCATAAGGAGACTTATTTTTGTCTGCCTTATGTAGTCTTCCCAGTTCTTGGTTTGACTCAACTCATTTAATTACATCTCAAAAGTAAACTTTTCAGATTAGCTACTATCTTTTTATATATTACACATAAATTCATACATACATACATACGGCCATTATCCTGGTTCTTCATAAAAAGATCACATTCTATAATTACATAAATTTCTTGATCACTTAACTTTCATTTGTTTCCCTTTTTGAAAGTGAACTCCACTGAGAGAAAGAATTTCACTTTTTGTTTGTTTGTTTTGGATATCTTAAGTGACTATCACAGTCTTTGGCATACATTTGGGACACAGTAAATTCTATTAACTGAATGATATTTTTCCTTAAAATTAGATGGGAGGGTGAAGTACAAATCACATTTTCTCTTACTGGTCCCATCAAATCGTAATGTAATTTATATTTGCAATACTTCATCATGACTTTTAAAAATAAACTCTTTAGAATTTCTACACAATTTGAAATAAAAAAACTACCTACGAAAATATACTCTGACTCATAAAAAGTCTTATTGTTTGCCATATTTGGTCTGACAATAAATAGAACTTTCTATTAAAGCATTATTTAATCAATGACTATATTCCTCAAAGAGAAATTATCTTCTAAGTGTTATTAAAACTAGCTGTAAAGTAAAACATATGTTTTTTTACTCTCAGTAATGATGCTAGTTGTGGTATTTTTATAGTGGAATAAATTTTCATCTTCCTATAAACACGAAAATTCCCCAAGCCCAGAAGTCAAAGAATTTAATTACACACTAGCTTTAATACTTCTTTTTGAAATTATTTTATGTGTTCATCTAAATTTATTAAGCACTAATTTTGTAAATAAAAGAACATAAATATTGTAGGTACTTTAATTGATTACTAGAAACAAATTTCATGTAGTTTTTCATTGAAATTATATTCACACACTTAGAATACTCCTCTGTCAGAACTCTCTGACATGAAATATTTCAGAGAGAATAGGAGCCTTTGAAAAGCCAGATGGAATTAAAGAAGCAATCATGATAAACAAGGGTAATTTAAATCAATAAACATTGGGAAAATATGGGATAATAAGCAAGATCAATATTGTAAAGTATTTAAGTAACACTTAATATAGTTACAAACTAAAAAAGAATCTTAACAATGCACAAAACAAAATTAATTATCTTGGAGTAAAATTCAGTTATGTCAATTAAAACCTGGAGAAGGGATCAGCAAAAATAGAATAAGAAATAACTGGGGTAATGCTTTAAAATTTCAAGTTTAAAAATATTGGTTACTTTCTTTTGTCTTTCAAAATATTTTTAACAAGATACTAATATTTTAAATCACAAACTCTCAAACCTAATATGCTATTCAATAACAATTAACACTCCAGTATTTGAATACTTTCCAAAATTTTTTCCTCCCCACTTCCAAACTGATAACTCCATTAATCAGTTTCTTCACAACAGCAGAACCAATAGGACATAGTTTTTATGAACATTCAAAAGGAGATTCATTTGGGCTGTTGGCATAAGTGATTATGGAGTCTGAGAAGATCCATGATACACCCTCAACAATCAGGAGATCCAGGGAAGTTAGTGGCATAATATTTTCTGAGTCTGAAGATTGAAAAAGCCGAAAACATGCTCTGAGACCACAACTGAAGACTTGAAAAGCAGGGAAGATTCTGGGGTTAATTCTGGAATCTGAAGACTTGAGAATCAGGAGCTGTGATGTCCAAGGGAAGCAGAGATTCATGACCCACCTAAAGAAGTGAGAGTGAACTCACTGTTGCTCTGCCTTTTGATTCCACAAGATACTTATTTACATTTCTTCTTTACTAAGTCCACTGATTCAAATTTGAGTCTCTTGTGGAATTAGTCTCACAGACATGCCCAGAAATTTTTTAATCCAGCTATCTTCACATCTTTTCACTCAGTCATATTCACATATAAAATTAACCATCATAGTCTCCCAATATCTATTTCATTTTGTATTCTCCCAGCGGTTTTGCCACCAAATAATTAAAGTATTTATTAAATTTTTTGCTGTGTGCTACCTAACTGGTATAGAGACAATGGGAAAATAATTATAAATTTAAGAAACTTAGTTTTAATACATAAAATATCATTATTACAGTTTTCAAACTCATCAGTACTAAAATTGATAAGTGAAAAATAATCTTATTATAATACAAAATGCTTCCAAGTATATAAAAAAGGTGCATCACAAAAGAAGTCAGATTTTTAATTTTTTTATTATGTGTGTATGTGTGTAAACATCAATAAAATATGCTTGCACACACCTGTAATGCCAGCACTCGAGAGAGTGAGGCAGGAAGATCTATGTAACATCAAGGACAGCCTGGGGTACATAGTGCATTTATGACCTGCCTGGACTACAAGGTGTAACCCTGGCTTCAAACAAAAACAAAGGGAAAGCAAACCCACAAAAACTAAAGTAAAGGGCCGGGGATTTAGCTCAGTGGTTTCGCCACCTGGTGCACAAGCACAAGGACCTGAGTTCGAACTCCGGTACCAAAAAAAAAAAAAAGTAAAATGAAGAAGAAAACACCAGTAAAATAAATAACACTTTGGGGAGACTAAAGTTAATGCAACAACACATAATATATCGCAAAAATAGAAGTACTAATAGAAATATGCTAAATTTTATAGAAAGAATTGTGGGAAGAAGGTGGAGTACAAGCAACAAGAGCCTGTCTTCCTATCTGACCAACTGCACTGCTTTAACTATTTTGGAACTCAGGGATTTATTGAAGGATAGCAAACTTCTAAGGAAAAGCTGGGAAAGAAAATTGTTTCATTTGTTCATTTTATTCAATTTTAATTCTTAGCACAGTAGCAGCTACCCATCCCCTAGACCTGCCCCAGGGGAAGCAGTGTGAACATGTTCTGGAAGCATGCTATACATCACGTGCAGAAGCCAAATTGAGCAAAATATCCCTGTCCTTCAAAGGATCAGACATTTGGGCCAGTGATTAAGCTCAGTGGCACCATGCCTGCCTCACAAGCTCAAGGTTCTGAGTTTGATCCCTGGTACCGGAAAAAAAAATCCAAAAGATCAGACATCTGTACTCTGATCACTGCTTCTTCTTATGATAAGTGTACAAATAGCGGGTGGACATTGTTGTTTTACTTCTTCCATTTTGGGAGAAGTTCCTCCCTTCTCTGAAGTGATAACTAGGATATATCATGAGCAAAGCTATTTTCATCAACCTTCATTTGTCTCTTGTTGCTCCTTTTGACCTCGACATTAAAGAACAGCACATGCAAATCCAATTGTATATTTAAGAAAAATAAGAAAGCGACACCAGATATTATGATTTGAATATTCATTGTCTTGAAGCGTTTTGGAAATGACTGGATCTCAATGACTCTGAAGTCCTCAGTGGATTAATCAACTGATGAGGTCATAATTTGGTGACATTATTTAAAGGTGATGGAAACAAGAGGTAGGGGCTGGCTGAAGGCAGTGCATTGTGAGGACTCACCTTGGGGACTCTACCTGGACTCCCAACTGCAACCTCTCTGGTTCTTTCCCTCACTTCCTTTTCTTCCTGGCTATCATGAGCAAGTAGCTCTAACCTGTCCTCTCCTTCCACCATGATACTCTGCCTTGCCTTAGGCCACTAGCAATGGAACAAGCTGAGCGTGGGCAGAAATCTGTGAAACCACGAGTTGAGATAAATATGCCATCCTTTAAGTTGTTTTTCTCATGTATTTTGTTCACGATGACAGAAAATTGACTTAACGCACCAAGGTAAATCATAGGATCAGAAAAAAAATCAGAGAAAATCTTCAATTTATTGTTCATGCTGATCCTTAGCATAGACAGCCTACAGCAATTTTTTAAAAAGCAGTAAACAAAAATAAGGAAAAAATCTTTGAGATGAGAAGGAATCTGGTTTTCACTTTAAAACATGTTAAATTCCAGTATCTTGTTTTTTAGTAACCATGAGAGAGAGAAAGAGAGAGAGAGAGAGAGAGAGAGAGAGAGAGAGAGAGAGAAGAAACAGAGAACAAAAAATGAAATGCAATCAATTCAAAGGAAAAAAAAAGAAAAAGAACACGTCTTTAAAATAGACCTAATGGCAGATGCTCTAGACAAAATGTTGAATACAAGTGTCGTAAAGAAATGCAAATACCTGAAGTAAGAAGAAGAGAAAACCAATGAAATGATATATGAAGAAAATGAAAATATTAATACAGAGCTAACCCTCCCCAAATAAAACCAAAAGGAATTCTAGAACCGAAAGTACAATAACTAATATAAGATTACTTGATGGATTCAAAGTTACAGAGAAAGAACCAGTGAACTTGGAGACAAAATAATGAAATTATCAAGCCTGAAGAACAAAGAGAAACAAGATTGAAAATATAATGAATAGAGCCAAGGAGATCTGTGGCATGTCCACAACATGCACAATATAAGAAGTGGATAATATCAGATAGAAAGGGGAAATAATATTGGAATGAATAATGGCTGAACACTTCCTACATTTGATAAATGACATGAATATAAATATTCAAGAAGCTCAATGAACATAAGAATAACTCAAGGACATCCACAAAAGAAAACCCTAATCAAACTTTTGAAAATGAAAGACAAAGAATCATGAAAAGAATAAGAGAAATTATTTGTTGTGTAGTAAAGATCCTTAATGACATTATTGGCAGACTTTCCCTTATAACACTGGAATCTAGAATTGTTGGGCCAATATGCTCAAAGTGCTAAAACAATGGGAAAAAATGCCAATCAAAAATCATTTATCTGGCAGAATTGTCTTTCAAAAGTGAAGAAGTTATGACATTCCAAGAAATAAAAGCTGAGGACATTTGTTCCTCTGGACCAGCCCTTCATTGAATACTCATGGAGTCCTAGGAGGCGGGATGAAAGAACAGTAGGCAATGACTTGTCACCATAGAAAGAAGTACGTCTCAATCAAGATAAATGTACAGATAATTCTACCAGCTAGTTTTCTTGTAATAATGGCTTTTAATTCTAATGTTTTGTTTTTTATATGATTTAAAGACTGAAAACAGTTTTTATATAAGATATTGATTTTGTCAGGTACTTTCTTTGTATTAATTTACCCTGACACTGAAGCTAGATAAAGATATTATAAGAAAACTACACACCAATACTTATGAATAATGATGATGAAATCCTCAACAGAATACCATCAAATGCAATTTAGCAGCATATTTTAATTATTATATACCATGACTCAATATTATTTAATTTCTAGAATGCTAGAACAGTTCAATATCTAAAAATCAGAAAATGCAATGTACCATATTAATAGAATGAGCAAAATAAACAAAATATAGTAATTTAAATTAATACAGAGAAATCACCTGACAAAATCAGTTTCCTTTCCTGTCAAAAACAGAAAATAAACTGGTTGAGTGGATTAGGAAAAAAGCCTCAACATAATAAATCCAAGTCATATATGGAAAATCCACAGTACCAATCAATTCATGGTGAGTACTCACTTCTTCTCCTCAAAAATCAAGGCTAAGCATGCTCCATTTTCATTAAAACAAAAACAAAAACAAAAAAAAACAGTACAGGAAATTCCTATCCAGATAAATAAGGTAAGAAAAAGAAAAAAAAATCATCAAAATTGGAAAAGAAATATAGTTATCGTTGTTCATATGTGATACAATCTTACATAGAAAAACCTAAATAATTTATAAAATACTCTTAAAGAAAATAAATCCAGCAATGCAATGTGATACAAAGGCAAGAAACACATCATTTTCATTTCTATAAATAGCAATGGAGAATAATGTATCTGAAAAGGAAGTTATGAAAGTGTTTCCTTTTCTAATAATAAGCAAAAGAACAGAATGGTTATAAGTTAAAAACAAAGAGTTGAAAGACATGTACAACAAAGACTATAAAATATTGTTGAGCAAAGCTGAAGGAGACATACATGAATGAAATATATACCTAGCTTACATATGGGAAAATAATACTACTTAAAGTACCTACAAATTCACTGCAGAAGAATATAAATGATATTCTCTTTTGAAATGGAAAACATGGTAATATGCACATGAAATCCCAAGAGATTAGAATAGTCAAAACGATCTTAGAAAAAGAAGAATAAAACTGAAAGATTTGTACTTTCTGACTTTATAATTAGTACAAAGCTACTATAATCAAAATAAATAGTAATGGTATATAAGCAGATACTTGGATCGATTGAACATAATAGAGAGACCAAAAATAAACCTTCACATGCAATGATCTTCTACAAGCGTGAAAATTTTCTTATGAGGCAAGGACAGTATTTTCAAGTAATGATGTTGACAAAGCTGGAATTCTACATACAACATAATCAAGTTGGACCATTATATAAAATCATAATAAAAAATTAATTCCAAATGAGTAAAAAATTCATTAAATGTAAAACTTAAACTTGCAAATCTCTTAGAAGAAATTATATGGCAAATTCTTCATGACTTTGGACTTGTGAATGATTTTGGCTATAACACAGGCAACAAAAGAAAAAAATAGACAAATTCAATTCTGAATATTTTTTGACTGTGCATCAAAAGACTCTATTTACAGAGTAAAGAGGCAACTCAAGGCATGGAAAGTAATATTTATTTAAAAAATCTGATGAGGGATTTATATTCAGAAAATGGAGAACTCCTAAGTCTAATAATAAAACCCAAAGAACATGATTCCTAAGTATGTAGAGGATTTGAATACATATTTCTCCAGAAAATACACACGGTTGTCCAATAAGCACTTCGAACAGATCATTGACATCACTTACTACTAGAGAAAAGCCAATCAAAACTATGAAATACTATTGCACATCCCTTAAAATGGTTGCTACAAAAATAAAATTTGACAAGGATGCTGAGGATGTAGAGATTTTGTAGGGCTTATTTACATTCAACAATAATCTAAAAAGGCATCATATTGAAGAAAACATAATGGTTCCTGAAAAACATAAAAATAGAATTATCTTATGAGCTTGCCTTTTCATTTCTGGGTATATACCTAAAATAATTGAATGTATTTTCTCAAAGAGACATTTATAAGCCAGTGTTTAACACAGCATTACTCACAATAATTAAAATGTGTAAGTAACCTAAATGTTCATTGACTAATCTATAAACAAATTGAGTTCTGTATATAAAGTGGAATATTACCACAAGTAAAAGAAAGAAAAATCTGACATGTTATAAGATGAATAAAATTTGGACATTATATTAAATGAAATAAATCAGTCACAAATATGTAATTTCTATATGAATCTGTTACTATGAATTATTTAGTAAAGTCAAAATTATTAGGAATTAAAAAATAATGGTTGCTAGGGCCTGAGGGAATCAGGAACGTGGGAGTTTA
This sequence comes from Heterocephalus glaber, assembly GCF_000247695.1. The sequence goes on from NW_004624761.1 coordinate 9,350,942, forward strand.
ACAAGTACACAACTTTACCGAGATGCAAAATATTATACCAATTACTGATGTGATAGCTATACAATAAGAATATATTTGATATTATTGAATTATACATTTAAAATAATTAAAATGATAAATGTTATATGTAATTTAGTACAAAAAATTGAATGCTGCATTATTTTAATTGGCAATTGAAAATATGATTCAATGTAATGGTGCAGAGTTAGAAATTTCCATAATTCATTGTTTTCTAAGCATATCTAATTAAAATTGACTGATGAAAATATAGGCAACATGTCATGGAAATGATTAAAAAACTCCTTCCAAAAATAATAGGACAAATCAATTTTTTTCTTTTTTTTTTCATATATTTATTTGATCTTTCTACTTCTTTTTTTTCCCCCATTAACTTTACTGGTACATTTTAGGTATAAAATACAGTTACATTCATCACTGGGATCTTGTACCATTATATAAGTCTCTTGGTTCTTTTTTTTCCCCCTTCCCTTGCCTTCCCTTCACCCCCTCCTCCCTTCCCTACTTGGAAAGACCTTGTTTCCATTTTTTTCCTCTTCTCATATTTTTTCCTTTCCCTTTTTTCCCTTCCCCTGCCCCTCCCAATTCCCCTGCTCTTTTAGATCTTTTCTTCCTGTTACAAAATATCAGTTATACATTTTTTTAAATTACAATATTAAGATCTAGGAGACATTACCACAGATTTTACAGAATTTAAAAGGATATAGAAAGCATATT
>NW_004624761.1:9354195-9364950 GCF_000247695.1 Heterocephalus glaber
TTTCATTTTTCCCAGATCCTCTTTTGTTGCCAATTCAGAGAGTCCAGGTGGTTGAGTATCAGACTGTTCCATCTCGTTTCCCTTTGGGGTTGCTGTAGGTGATCCAGAAGTCTGTTTTTGAGGCTTTTTTATGTGTTTTCGTATTTCCATGGGGTGGGGGGGGTTGCTTCTGGGGCCCACATGGCTCACCTTCTCTGCCCTAGGAGATTGGGATGGCAGCATGGGAACTTCCTTCTGGGTGCTGGGACCAGCTCACCTTCTCTCCCCTATGAACCTGGGATGGCAGTGGGGGAGCTTCCTTCCAGGTGCTGGGACCAGCTGAGCTTCTCTGCCCTAGGAGCCTGGGATCAGGACAAATCAATTTTAAATACTTGAGAGCACTGTTAAAAATACAAGATACTGCTTGTATTTTATTGAACTCATTTTATAGAGCCAACATATTAGCTGTATTAAAAATATCAGATTTGCACACACATTCTTTTACATACAAACACGTGTAAATAGATGCACATGCTCAAATATACCCATAGTCAAAATTTATTCATATACTGAGTAATACATGGCAATTAACCAAATGATTGAATATAGGTAATTCTATTATTTAAATTTTAACATCTTATTTAAGAATGAGAAATAGTGAGAAACAGAAAAATTATTTTATCTATAGAAAACTTTACAAAGTGTGATATTCTTGATAAAAATGTTCTATTAGGATTAGAACCATAATTTCTCCATATTATTCAGAAAGTTAACAATCAAAATTGTCACCTAATAATTAATCCAAAAATATTTTAACATTTCTATTAAATTCTGAAACATAATCTGTTTGATTGGCAAAATGACCATTATACATTTTTAAGACATTTTAGCCACATTCATAGAATTGGAATAGGAAATAAGATTATAAATATGAAAATAATATAGAAGTATTGGTGTTTATAGATATTACTGCCAATAAAAACAATTCTCAAAAGTCAACATTAAAAGAATAATTTAGCTAAATGGCCCAGGAAATAATTGCTCAAAAATTTAAAAAATTAGTCAAACAATATTGATTGTAGTGATACTTTTGCGAATGAAACTCTGGAAAATAACAATTTCCAAAAAAAGAAAATCATTGAATAAATTATTGGAAATCATTTAATATAATACTACACAATGATTAAAATGATATCCTACATTTATAAGTGTGAAATGATATTGAATAAGATTGTTACTGAAGTAAACAACTTGCTCTATATATTTCAGAACACTAAATCATGACTTAAATAAATTTGTTTACATATATATGTCTTTTATGCTCTTAAATGTTAGTATTTTCTATCGATTTTTGGCCTTTTGGCTAAGGTCAAGTGAAATGTTAGAACTCTCTAATAATTAGTAAAGACTCAGTGCGTCTTACAATAGTATAAAATTAGGTAGGAAAATTTAATATAAATGAAAAAGCACCCAGTGTCTAAATGTGTTTTCTATACAATAAATGTCATTTGGCATTAAGAAAATTATCAATAAATTATGGTAATATACAATATTTTATGATAAATGCTCATCCAATGGAACTACCACAATTTAATAGATATATGTAATAATGTTTTCTAGTACTTAACAGTAAATAGATGATAAACTGCTTAAATGATACTGATAAGTCAGAAGATCCTCTCACCAAAAGACAGCAATGAAAAATGGATAACATCAAAAAACATCACCTTAAAACTCCAGGAATTAATCAGAGGTATATAGCAGATGAAAAGCTCATATTAAAGAAAACCTGCAGTCTTCCTCAGCTTGTTACCTGTAGAATAACTATAAGGACTGGTCCCATCACTCCATCATCTCTGTTGCAGCTCCATGGCAGTAGCTGTGAAGACAAGCAGCATCTTCACCACCACCAGAAATGTCTAAGTCCTGCAAAGGATAATTCCAAGCAAAAGTACCATTCTCAGTGTCACTGCTGAAAACAGGAATCTCAGTGACAATGCACTACAGAGGAGACAGTCTCTGGAGAGCAGTGGAGCAAGTCACTGAACAATAAACGAGTTTTTCTCAGGGAAAATAAGCACCCAATGTTGTTACAATATATTATCTAAAATGTCCATTTATTAACAACAAACAAAAATAACAAAATATTAAAAGAATCCGAGGTGTGTCATCATATTCAGGAATGAACAAAACCAAAGCAAAAATCCCAGTGAAGCGGGGCAGGATCATCAGAAGACATAGGAAACAAAGTAAATTTCAAAATGGCCACTATACATGTTCTTAAAGAACTAAAGGAATCCAACTTTAAAGAATGAGAGAAATGCATTGCAATCTTAATCAAGTAAAGACTACTATTAAAAGGCAGGAAGTAAAAGAAGAAAAAAAAATTCTGATGGAATGCAAGGAAAAAGAGCAATAATTTAAAGCAAACTTCACTAGATATCAGTAGAAGATTTTAGGCAAATAAACAGCAATTTTGAAGCCACATCACTAATTAGCTCACTCTGGAAACAAAAAAAACAAGAAATAAAAATGGGAAAAAAATGAACAGACACTCAGAGACCTATTGGACCTCATGAATTTAGGATGCTTGTATCTGGGGTCTCTGAGAAGAGACACAAAAGGGGAAAGATTATTTTTAGACATAATGATGAGTGAAATCAGTTAGTTATAGAAGATTTAATATTGCAAACTTCTTCTGATATGAGAGACCCAAAACATAAATAGTTTAAAAACCAAAATAAAAGAAATATTTTAAGAAACAGGAAAGACTGTAGAGATGTGAAGGGGATCAGGTGAAGGGGGAGAGGGGAGGGCCGGGAGTAGGTAAGGAAAATTGGTCAAGATGGGTCACATATATGTACCAACCCCCTGAGCAGAATGTAACTATGTTTCACAAGCATATATGAATGAATTGTGGGGGACCTAATTCATTTTGAGTTCATTATGTACTCTTGATGTGAGTCCTCCCGCCATAGAATAGTTGGCAATTTTTTCTCCCATTCTGTAGATAGTCTCTTCACGCTGTTGGTTTGTTTTCACATTTAAATCTTTGATCCATTTTTTATTTTAGACCCTCAAAAATAAAAGACTCAATCAAAATACTCAGAAGAAGTTCTAATGGCCAGTAAATACATGAAAAAATGCTCATCGTCACTGGCCGTCAGAAAAATATTAATTAAAAGTACACCGATTTACCATCTTACCTCAGAAAGAATGGTTATCATAAAAAAACTAATAATAATAAATGCTAATGAGCATGTGGGGGAAAGGAACTCTTCTGCTTTGTTGGTAGGAATGTGAACTAGTACAACTATAGAAATATGTGTGGAATTCCTTAAAAAACTAAAAATAGAAATCTCATTTGACATAGCCATCCCCTCTAGATATCTTCCCAAATGAGTTAAAATCATTATATTACAGGGAGACATGTATACCCATGTTTATAGCAGCACAATTTACAATAGCTAGATCTTGGAAACTGTGTATATGTACATCAACAGACAAATGGATAAGGAAAAATGTGGCATTTATACACAATGGAGCACTACATTTCCATACAGAAAGATAAACTCGAGACATTCATAGGTGAATAGGTAAAACTTGATATCACAATGTTAAGTGAAATAAGTCACATGTAGAAGCTCAAATGTTGCATGGTTTCTCTCATATGAGACATACTATATAGAGATAGACAGACAGATAGATAGATAGATAGATAGATAGATAGATAGAGCAAATTAGAATAGTAAGGAGAAATTCAAATGCTTCCCTATTTTACATATTTCATTGTTTCAAAATATTTAATATATACTAATTTGTTTCATTGATACTACTAGTTTATCTTAATTCATTGAAAAGAAAGTTTTGTGTTATTATCTGTTCCTTTTGTATGCTGAGGATGTAGCTCATTGTAAGAATTTTTTGGTTTATGTTCTATACTCTCTGAGTAACTACTTTGAACATAGTGATACACAGCATATTAACTATTGTTAGTCTCATTATTTTGTTATGAATTTTTGTTTTATTTTTTCAAAATAAATAATAAATTTTACAAAATAAATAATGGGATAAACATACTAAATGTATACAAAAATATATAACTGCATATCTAAAGTGATCAATGAACTATATTGAAATGTTTATGTCTAGGAACAATGAAATAAACTGCCAAAAGAAAAAGAGAAAATCTTTAAATCATCAAGAGTAAAATGATTCATTCAAGGTTCATCATATAACACAAGCCTCATTGAAATGAATGTAGACTTTGCATCAAAATCAACAGATGTCAAAAGGCAGGCATTAAAAAGATTATAAGGGAAGTTTATGTACAAATATCAAGTTCCAAATGTTAAACATTTGCTTTTATAATTATTTCAGTGAACAGTCTTAATTCATTGGTTGGATCATTATATTTTCCTGTTTCAGTATTAATGTTCTTGCTCCCATACTTAGTTTTTTTATAAGAATGATTAAATGTTTGACTTGTAAAACTGTGTTCTCTTATAAAAAATCTACCTAGCAAGGAAGTACTGAACATTTAGTCTAAAAAATATCTGTCCATAAAAATATATGTTTGTATTATATTTCCTACTTTCATTGAATGTTTTTGTTAGCTAAATGTCACAGCAATGTGCTGTTAGGGTGTTAATCATTTGCAATTACTTTATGCCTGTCCACCTACCTACCTTTTTAAACTCTGTTCTGACTTAATGTCTACTGTAAAAATTATAAACCCTGGAAAGATAGTAACACATTAGAAAGAGCCTCAAACAGAAAAGTGACTTAAAAAGAACGTAGATATTCTTCAGGGAGTAAAAATCAGGGAGTAAAAAGAATATTATTTATGGAAATATGTGTAAAACAGCATTTCTTTTATTTTTGCAGAGAAAGAGGTAATAGTGTGTATTGGATCATAAATCACATTGGACAAAAATTTCCTTATTCAATGCAAGCAGAACACATTGAATTATGTTATATATTTTACTTTCCAAACGCATCTGTTTCATGGTTTCTTCCATTTTCTCTGTTCTTCTGGCTCAGATTATTGATGGAACTTTGTGAAGTTAGACATATTCCTCATCCTAGTACAATTCCTCACATAAAATGATAAAATTATTTCCTATAAAATTAGACAAAATGACAGGAATTTTACTATTAGGTATTTATCTTTTGCAAGTTGTAGAGATTGTGACAAGACTTATTAAAAAAATCCATCAACTTGCTTTACTACTACTAATTAAATTTGCCTTCTTAAAAAGCTTTAGCTGTAGTGTATCATCCTGTAATTGCAGATCTGTGAGAGCCAAGGGAGAAAGATTGCTAGTTTGATAGGGCAACTGAGTGAGACCCTGTCTCAAAATCAAACCTATAACCAGGGCTGGGGATGTAGCTCACTGGGAAAGCCCTGGGTTCAATCCCCAGTATCACAAGAAAAAAGAACACGTTTTAGTTTATAGGTAATTAAAAATACATCATATGGTATGCTATAAAATATGAAACCCACAAGAGATTAAATTTTCTCTTCATTAAAATTGAAACAATTTAATCATATTTCAAATTGAATAACAAGGTCTGGTATACTCTTTGAATAAAGCATGTTAAAATAATTTGTTAGCAAAGAATAATAAAAACTTTAAAAAACATTTTTAATTTTGCACATTTTTTATACATAATGATTACATTCATCACTGGGAGTTATACAAGTATATAACACAATTCATCCTTTTTACTTACCCTTTCTCTCTTCTTCTTTTATCACCAGGTGCCCTTCCCATTGGCAAAAGATCTACTTCAATGTTTCCTGTAAGCTATCTACTATTTTGCTCTTCTACATATTTATACATCAGGTTTCTCCTATAAGAGAAACCATGTGACCTCTCTGCCTGATCTATTTCACTTAGCATTGTTGTTCCAAGGTTTCTCCATTTCCTAAAATTATACAAATTTATTCTTCTTTATGGCTAAGAGAACTCTTGTGTATATATACCAAATTTTCTTTATCCATTCATGAGTTAATGGGCATATACTTCAATCCCTAGATTCATGCAGCTATTATGAGTTAGGCTGCTATAAACATGGATATGCATGTATTACTGTAATATTGATGTATATATTACTATGAAAATAAATATGGAGATTCCTCTAAGAATCAAAAATAGAAAATCCATTAGAGTCAGCTATACCTTTTCTAGATATCTTCCTGAAAAAGATAAAATGAAAATCAACAAAAATTTGTTTTGAGTTACTCTGCCATGTAGGATATAGGAAATGATATTAGGATTGATGGTATCAAAGATAAATTTTATTTCTCCCCCAAATCTTTAAATCTCTGACTTTTATGCTAAAGATAATACCCAAAGCTGGTATATCAAATATTAATATCTAACTGTAAATCAACTTTTCAGTTGGATTCAAAACACATTCCTCTCCTAGAAACATAGTCCTCTCCTCTTCTTTGTCTTATTGAATTCCTGCATAACAAGAAATTTGTACTCAGTTTAAATTTACAGATTTTCACCAACAGAGAGACCAGAAATATTGTTAGTAGGAAGTATCATTTTAGAAATTGTTCTTAGAAATAAACTGAATTATACAAAATCTCTTCACTATAGAGCTATTCCAGAAACTGGTCCACAGATATTTTCAGAATGCAAGATAATCATATAATAGGATGTATTTTGAGTCTAGATGTTTAATTTTTTTCCTTTCTTATACAGACACATAGATGCCTAACACGTCTTAGAACCTCCTTGTAAACTGGTAACCTTCCAAACATGCCAGAGAAAAGGAGATTTATAGTCTTTATAATTGGAATAAAAATTGTCCTAGCTCTTTGGAGGTTGATTTTCAGCTTCAGATCACTGAAACTTATCTACTTATTTTTAAAGTATTTTTTCACCTTTTGGATACTCAGTGTTCTATTATAAATCTGACACTAAATGTGAAAAGTGTTATGAATGTATGTAGATTTCAGCTGAAGTCTAAACTCTGTCTCATTGTTCATCAATTGTATCTATCTGGTAAGGTGAAGTGGAAGTTTCCAAAAACCCACTTAGATGGAAGTTTGTAACTCTATTGAGAGAAATGTTTGGAAAAGAAGAAAGTCCCTGGAAGAAATGAAGATTGTCTGTATATTAAAGACTAATTTATTGGATAGAAAGAAAATATGAATTTTAACAGGTCAGTCATTTTTACCTTCTTTGTCTAAATCCAAAGGAAAAAAAAAATGAGGACCATCAGTAAATACAGGTGATTCATCAAAATGTTGCATTTCAAGAACCAAGCACAAAGTTGGGTAGTTTTTAAAAAAAATTTCAATTCAGAAAAAGACCCTGCCTTACTTTATTCCACTGAGAGTTCCTGGCTACTCACAGTGCACCTATGGCATGGTATGGGAGACAGTGAAAGTACAGCACAGCCAAGAAGCAGGGTCTTGGGAAGGTTTTTCCCAGGAACTCAATCTCCAGGAATGACAGTGTTGTGTCAAAGCAGAACAGGTCAGTACTACAGCCAAGTGTTACAGCTCAGGGTCACAGCCAATGTCATAGCTCTGAGGCACGGCTGAGTGTTACAGCTCAGTGTTATAGCTCTGGCTTGCAGCTATCACAATTTGAAGACTCAAGAATCAGAAGGAAGGTCACTCGAAGAGGCGAAGGTGGTGAAGAAAAAACTTTTATTATGCTGGAAGGCTCAGAGGAGCTAGTACTCTGAAGTCTGAGCACTTGACTAGAAATGGGAACCTCCTTCTATAGGAGTCTATGGGGTAGCCGAGCATGCTCACTCACAGAAGCAGAGGGTGGAATTAACAGAATGTTCTTGAAAGGGAATGTCTAAAAGAACATTCCTGTTAAGGGGTTGGAGCTAACAACATTTTTGAGAGGTCATGCAGTTCAGACAGTTACAAAACATTTTGTTACATTGGGCAGGAGCAGCTGAGGAGCCCCACAAATTATTACATTTCTGAAACAAAACATTTTGTGGAAAAAAGAAGATGGAGGCAAGGCAAAGGCCTTTATTATTGTGTATTATTGCTCTGTTAACAAGAGTGACAGCCTCAACAGAGGTTGTAGTCAGAGGAGGCTATTCTCAGAACATGTGCTCCACATGAGACAAGCCCAGAAATCCAAGATAGTTACATGGAAAGAACAGGCAATAGAAGAGAGACTGATGTTCTCCCTAAACCAGTGAGGAACAGGCCAGAGCAATGCAAAGTGTCCTGGTAATGGTGCCTCAAAGATGGTGAGCATGTTGCAACTCCATTTACAGCAGTGGTGTTATTCTTAATCTGTTTTGAAAGAAATGTGAATTACACATGGATACTTCCACTTCCTTTGAGAATTACACATTGTATATTGATACATTGTATCCATATCTAATTTGATTTTTTGGGGGGGTCACACATTTGTATTTAGTGTACCACATACTAAGCAGGGCTCCTGTCATGTCCCTGTTTACTCTCCACCTTCCATTCCTTCAATTCAATCAACAGCACATTCTTTACTTTAACAACTATAATCTTTAAAGTGCATCTGATACCTCTGCACTCATTTCTCCTGTATTGAAATCAGCTTCAAGTTAGTTTTATCTACATCAATATCCTCTCGTAGATACAACCAAACTGGCACAGGTAATAGGCGTATGAAATCCAAGTGTTATGCTCAATCTATTGTTGAGTGTTAAAAAGTAATCTGCATATTCAAAATTCTCTAAAACAATTTTTATAGTATATGATCAAGCTTATCTTTATTAATAAAAATATTTAAAAATAAAATCTTTTTACATGCAGTTATTACTAGGAAGTAAACTTTCTTTTTGAGTATTTGAGTTTTAACAAAACTGCATATATTTGATGATCAACAAACAAATAAGATATGAACATTCAGATATTTCCAGAAGATAATATTAGAGTAATTTAAATATTCAGAGTAAAAGCTTTTTTCTGTATAATGGTTTTCAGTCAATACATATAATTTTGACTCTGAGCAGAATGGCAGACAATATAACAGGCTTGAAAATATATGTCTCAAATTTTGGACCCTGATTATGTTTCCTTCGATGGCAAAAGGAACTTTACCAACGTGATTTTAAGTATAGATCTTTAGATGGAGGATATTATTCAGAATTATCATGGTGGAACAAATAAATACAGTACAAGTGTCCTTCACAGTGAGAGAGGGAGACAGAATAAAGAGAAAAGAGAGTTGTAACTCCATTAGAAAAAGGCAAGGAAAAATGAAAAAAAATTGTTGGTTTTGAAAATTAAGGAAGGAAACCAAAGGATTCTGGAGGCTCCTGAAAACCGGAAACCCTAAGGAAACTGATTTTCCTTTGTATGGGAAAACAGCACTGCCTGATACCATCCTGCCATCCAGTGACTCTTATTATTGAATGTCTAACCTATGAAACTTATCTAAAAGAATAGATTTTTTTTTCTTTTTTAAGCCACTGTTTGCATAGTGTTGTTAAAACGGCAATGAAAAACTAATGTAATGCAGCAGATTAAATAATTTCTATGGACATATTTTTAATCAGCATGTTCTACTATCATAGAGTAAATATCAAATTAAAATACTTCAATTCATCCTTTATGAATGTCACCACTTCTAAATTTAATGTGCTAGAATATTTGGGAAACGTTCTTAATAAGAAGAGCTCACAGTGACTTAATTTTCAGGTAATTACCAGTTCCTGTTGATCTGAAGAAAATACATTGAATTTGTCTCAAGCTCCAATAATATTTTAAGATATTTTCTGGATTTTCTCCTTTTTCCACTTCTACCCAACTTATTACATTTCTTTTAAAAAATATTTTCAATATCAGCCTAATTATTCTGCTTACAAGAACAAAAATACTTTGGGAAATTGAGTAATATGTTTTATGGAGTGAATGTTAATATGGTATGCTGTTTGATTATATTTAAAATATATTTCTTCCTCAGGTGGAGATTATGCTGGTTATATGCAACTCACATTAGGTTTCCAGTGGATCATCATGTAATAACCTTCCTGTACCACAAAATTGAAACCAAAAATGTTAAACTTCCCTGATGCCTCCAAATAAGCTCCTGAATGCAAGTGAGTTCCAGCATTTGGACGCCAGATGGGAAAGGCAAAAGCTCAACAGAAACTGTCTGTGGCTTTGTCTTTGACCACTGGTGACCGAAGCTCAGGGTTCTCTATACCAGGGTTCCCTGTACACCAGGGTTCCTTATAATAGCATGGCAGGATACAATCTCCAACTTTCAGGGTGTCAGTAAGCAGAGGAAGGGCAACCCTGGGCTCTCCTGGCTCATCTCTGGATAGCAGCACTTTTCCAGCCTCCTCAATGTCAAATTTTTCGGTGAAGGCAGAGGCTATTGTCCCGTGTATGTTTCTAGTATTGACTGCAGAGCTAGAGTTCCCTAAGTGTGTCAGTCCTATGCAGGTCTGGAATTTATCCCAGGAGAGCCAGCTTAGAAACACCTTCTTCAACTCTGGGAATGCTTGGGTAAGCACATGATTTCCTGAATGTAATTTCTTTATATTTAAAAATGCCTAAGAAACTTCTGTTGCCTGCACATATCTCTGAGCAGTAGAGAAATCCACTCAGGAAATCTGAGGATGCATTACCCATGTAAAAATTACTTTGGTATTTACCATATAAGTCCATGTCTTCCATTTAGAGAGGAACTGCTGCCGCTACTGTTTAAACTCTTCAATGAAATTGAAAGGGAAGCAATACTCCCAAATTCATTCCTGGAAGCAAGCATCACCTTGATCCCCAAAGCAGAGAAA
>NW_004624761.1:9397654-9413095 GCF_000247695.1 Heterocephalus glaber
TTTTATGATGGCCAATATATCAGCTACATTCCTATCACACTAATTTGGCCAAGAAAAATATTTATTATATTTCATATCTAATAATCCAGTCAATAAAAATACCACTTTTATCAATATAATTTTGTTTTATAATTTACAAAACAGTAAAGCTGTTAATAGAAATTTACTAAAAAATTTTGAACTATTGAAATCATTAAATATTTTAAGATATCTTTGGAAGAGTTGCAAACTGTGCAATTTGTACTCAGGCAATAGCAACTCATAGCCACCTTGAGACCTTAAGAAATAGTGAATATATTTTAAATTAGCAAAGAAATGGTTATTTTTTACTTATATTTACTTGGCATATGCTTGCAGCTAGAAAAGAGCAAAATTTGAAATATAAAGGTATTTAAGTATTTCTTTACACTTAGGCTTCCCTATGCAAATTATTATATTCTGTTGTTTCCCTAAACTTTGTATCTTACAAACATCAGAAAGTAAACATAGGACTTATTACTATGTTCTAAATGCAAGCGAAGAGTTATACTATATTTAAATATTTAACCACAACATTTAGCTTTAATAATGCATTTCTCAAAACTGAAAGCTCAGTGGTGGCACCATCACAGACTGTAGGCTCTTCATTGGTGGAATTCACTACTTCTGAGTGCAGGGAGCTACCTGCATTAACAGAGGATACTGTAATGGGTAATAGTATCACTACAGCTGTTGCATTACTCTGGCACAGAAATTGTTCTTGTGAGATGAGAGCACATTTTGTCCCTTTTCAACATGAGTGCCTTCAGGTTATTCATTATATGACTCCCTAAATGTATGAAGTATGTTTTTTTTTTCTGATATTGAAGTCCATGTCTTCCTGGTGAGCACTAATCACTGAAAGAGTTCATTCAAGCCATAAATCATTTATTTGTAATAAGTGGAACAAATTCACAATTTCAGTTACTGCTTTGGAATACAAACTAAAGTGAACTCATAAAAGTTTCTACTTCCTGTAAAATAGAGACTTATAACAATACTGTGTGGCAAGGAAAAATACTATCAAGGAACCATAGTCTAAAATGTGTTACATATGCATATGTACATCAGCCTGAAGGTAAAACAAGGATTTAGAGTGAAATTTCCCATATTACCATTTAGACTGGAGAATAATTTGGAAGGTCAAGCTTCAAGTCATGAAGTCATGTAGAGTTATGTAGATTTTAGATGGAATGGAACTAGGAGGTAATTACAGAAGCAAGAAAAGAGAGAAAACACTAGATGAATCCAAGGAATGAAGAGAGAGAAACTGAATGAACCAATGGTTTATAAACTGGGAATTACATCTTTAAAAAGCTTTATCCATTTCAAACTGACAGTTATGCTTGCTAATAGAATGCATTAAAAAACCGGGGCTGTACTACACGCAGGGTGCATTAGATTTGAAGATTGATTTCTGGTTCCTGCTACATTTCACATCTTCTTGTATTTACTAAAGTCAGTTCTGAACGTACTCTTTGGAGCATTTTGTCTTTCAGCTGAGTTGTCTCTCAATTTAAAGAGAGAAAAAAAATGAGGGAATTCATGACTCTCTGCATGTATTCTTCTTGACTCAGAAATCTGATCTTGTACATTTGTTTACTTTTTACATTCATTTATCATCCCTGAAAGATGTCTTTTTCTGGCTATTGCTATTACTACTCCTCTCCTTTTGCCAAGTGTTCATTAATTTGGCCACTTTGGATCTCCTCCCTCGTTCATCACCTGAAAAGTTGGGAAAATATGCCCGTTGGAGGAAAATTTGATGATGTTCGGTTGATTTCTTCTTTTTTCTTTTGCGTGAAGCCAGTTTTCCTCAAGTAAGCAAACTTTTCCTCATCCTTCTAGGAGCAACCCTATCTGTCCCACCCATCTTACCTAGAAAATAAAGATTTCATGGTTCAACAATGGATCTAGAGGCAAACCTACATGATTCTAATATGAAACAGCTAGTATGAAACAGCTATCTACTACAGAAAAAGCCTCTTCTCTAATACCTTAGTGTGAGCAATAATAATGTTGGCATCTAGACTAAAAATTAATCTTCTGTGCTACTTTTCATACTGTCACATATTAAATTCCCAAATTATCCTCAATTAAAATTAGTTTGGATTATACAATGTGGAAGTTATTTTGAAATACATAAAAATTATTACAACAGACCAGTCATCACACATTTGGTAAAATGATAATTGCCAGGCAATGTATTGGCTACAAGTAGATAAAATGTAGCTAAAGTGAGACATGAATAAATTAAATCCAAGTATTGTCATTTTAGTAGTTTCTACTGTGGCTGATACTTTGTGTCATAGTAGGAGTAGGATGGAGTAAAGGTTCTGCCTGAGAATTAGTCACAGCACAATAGAAACACAGATAAGGAATCACACATTACGAACAATGTATGCTATGAGATGTACAGAAGGACATAGCAAGAACATCTAGCAGAGGCCAGGGAAGGGGAGTGGGAGCTAGAGAAAGGTTATTGGATGAGGTACTTTCCTGAAATTTATAGGTTATGAGAAGAGATTCTAATGAAAGAGTGTAAAATGCCATGAGAAGGTTATCTTTAGATATAAGGCAAGCAATGTTTTGCACATGTCATACATTCGGCAGAGTTTATTTTCTACACTTGATCTTAGCCAAAAGACCAGAAGATATAGAGTTTATTTTCTTCTGAAAAAATTAGAATGAAGATAAATTAGTAATTATTAAGAATAATGACTTTCTTTACTATTTCAAATTATCAATTATTCATTTTAATCATTTTAACCCTTATTTACACTTTCAGTTTCTCATACTGGAGGAACTATTTGGTATTTACACATGTGTGTCCTATTTACAAAAGTCCAAAGGGGTAGGGGTGATGGGAGGGGAAGGGGAAAGGAAAGAAGGGAAATGAAAAATTATGAGAAAAGAAAAAAAAATGGAAATGAAGACTATGTAAATAAGGAAGGGTGGAGGGGGTAAAGGGCTCACAGGTAGTGGGGAAAAAATAAGAACCAAGATACATCATGTACAGGTACAAGCACCCAATGACAAATGTAAACATATTGTATACCTAAAATGTACAAATAAAAGAACTTAAGAATAAAAATAATAATAATAATTGCAAAAAAAAAGAATAGTGAAAAGGTAGTTAATTACAAAGTGTATTGCCCACTGGGCTTTTAAGAAAAATAGAAATTTAAAAAAATATTAGTGTCCCTGTACAATAGAACATTGGAGAAGTAATATGAACAAATAAATGTATAGCATTGTATCCTAATACAAAAGGTAAAAGAAAACTCACTGCCATCTGGAACCTTAATAACTGCTTGTTGAAACAAAGCACACAAGCAAATTGAATTATTATGGCATGATTTAAATAAATGGCATCTTACCATGCATGATTAATTTACAAGTGAATGGGAGACTAAAATGTGTTCAAGGAATTGAGAGGAGGGTGATGTTGCATCTAACAGTGGAGGTGAGGCAGAGCTTACCGGAGAAACACAACCTCACTGAGTCCTTTGCTAAACCAATTAATCATTTATATCCATCACTGCTTATAGATGCAAGTTAACTGCACTCTACAACTGATGGAAGAATCAATAAAAATGTATTGAAATACACCTTATATATTATTAAAACTAAACTCATCTAAACTATTTTTTGTTTTTAGAAGCATGCTTTTCTTGAGTCAATTTATTTTTGTCACAAATTTTCCTAGGCATACATATGTTCACGCTTTCATTTTTAAAGGTTGTGATGTGTCGTAGATGACAGCAAGAAGTCAGATCTGTTTCTCCTCATCCTGAGAGAGGCATAAATGTGAAAGGTATGCTGATACTAGAACTGTTTTTTACTACAAACTATTTTTGAAAGATGCCTTTTTTAGATGATTGAAATCCATTTTTATGATCAAGAATAGAAGAAAATAATATATATGTTATCAAGTTGTCCATGTTAACATTGTTTATTTCAAAAATATTTTAGTCCATTGGCTCTAATTCCACTATTAAGAAAGTACATACAGATGTATTTTTATCTATTAATTCTTAATGTAATATTATAACCATATACAGACACAAAAGATAATACCATGCTGACAGTAGAGATTTTCCACTGCCTCAGGAGAGTTGATGGATTTTATGGACATATTACCTTGACAGGCATTCCTGTGTGCTCTATTTATTTATTTTTACTACCTTGGCTGAGACCTACCCTGTCTCAATTATTTATAACACTGAAGTTGAACAAGTTATTTGATAACATCTTTAAAGACACCTGGTAAAACTGAATAATTATGTCCAATGAAAAGAGTCCTTCAAATTGATAATTTGCCATCATCTATGGCAAGAAAACTTGTCAGGAATGCAACTAATGTTAATGCAAAACTGTCATTTCATTTAATTGACTTTTGTTCTTATTGTATTATATAATAAAGCTGTGGCTAGAATCTTTATCCTAAGCTTTATAATATTTTGGACTATAATTTCAATATTGTCTAAAATATTTTCCCCAACAAATAAATAAATTGTATTAAAATAACCATATATAGTAGAAAAATAAAATGAAAATAGGATAATTTTGACTTTGCGTGAAAAAAGAGAGTTTATTCTGTCTTATCTGTAATAAATACCTGCCTAATGGAATAGAATACCCACCTAATGAATATATACTGAACATTGCACATTCTTTGATTCTAATGAATAAACATGATTCCATATCGAGCATTGCACATATTTTGAAATATAGTTTTCATTTTATGGACGTGAAATTTTGAGGAAAATGCACCTAGCTAGAGTGTACAGGATTATGCAGTTGAAATAGGCATGGTTGTGTACACACACACACACACACACACACACACACACACAAGAGCCTGATTTTCTTAGAGTTTGAAAACAACAATAAACACTTCTGTGTGTCAAGTACTTCATTAGATTTTACATCCTTTAACAATTAGCTTAGTGAGATATGTTTAATAGGGAAATTATACTGTTTATTATATTTGTGAATTTCTAATTAAAAGCAAACTTTTGAATGTATGTAGTTTCATATATTTCACTTAATTGATTATGAAGACATAGATACTAATTGTGCTTGTTTAGCTTGATTGTCAATGTGATTGGCTTGCATGTCACCCAGGGAATTAGTAAAATACACATCTGGTCTCTGACTGCTTTCTCTCTGGCATTGTTACCATGCTGTATTTCTTGGTGGCTGTTAGCAGCTTTGCTCCAGCACACCCTTTAGTCCTGCAGCCAGCTGATCTTGGACTGAACCCTCCAAAATCCAACCATGAGCCAAAACAAATCTTTCAGTATTTAAGTTCTGCATGTTGGTTATTTCACCCTAGCAATAAGGAAGCTAACTAACACACAAACTGACATCTACAAAAAAGAAAAAACATATCAAGAATTTGCACATTTAAAATAACAATATTTAATACTTCAAAATTTTTCATATTCTTATTTTTTATATTTTTTAATAAAAATTACTATTTTTGAAAGTAATCTAATTTAAAAGGTACAAAAGTCAAATGGGAAAAGTACTTTATTTCTTCTAAATTTTTATATTTCTTCATTTTTCTGCCTCATTTTATTTTTCTTGATAAAAAGTTCTCAAAGTGGAACTAATAACCTGCATCTTTCTGAAAATAATTTTTCATTGCTAAATCTATTGAAAGACAAAACATCTTTCAAGGTTCTGTTATTTCCTTGTCCAGATGCAATTCATCTTAACTCTAGTCTTTTGAATTATGTAATTGTCTCAATTATAATTTATGCATTGTCAAAATAACTCCTTCATCTAAATCAGTGGAAGAGAACTCATTCTTAAGTAAAAATGATATACGTCTATTGACATTGTGTCAGCTGAAATACCAGTTATTTGATTTAATCATATCATAGCCAGGTTGGAGGCTTGCTGGTTATGTAGTTAACCACACAGTTTCAGGAATTGTTTCTTGAACATTTAAGTGCTAGAAATATAGTCAGAATTAGACACTGAAAAGAAGTTGCATTTCATTCTGAAAGAATTTCTGAAGAACTTTTTTTTCTTTTTTGCAAATAACATTTACCAAAGTTTTGAATAACTATGTCTTGGTTGGGGGGAGATATAGAAGCTATTTACTCAGAGAAACTATTTCCCTTTTTTGCCACAAGGGCTTTGAAGCCAGCTCATTTGTACCTTTGTGGGTGTAAATATCTTATTCTTCCCAAGGTGTCTCCTGATTTAGGAGCAGAGAAAGCTTCCAGCATTCATTAGGAGTAGAGTAGCGATGACTTCCCTACATCTTACTGTTTCTTCTATAACTAAAATTATTTCGTATCCGAAGCCTTTGGTTTGTAGGATTGTAGCTGCTATGCCCAGGGGAGGAATTCAATTCAACACAGTAAAACATAGCCATAAGGCTGGAAATGTGCTTAAACATATGTGTTCAAATTATTGGTTCTTAATGAACTGAACTGGGTGAGTCTCTGGAAACAGCTTTTTGTTGGTTGAGTGGGGGAGAGCAGTTGGGAAATCCAAACATATTCTGGTACTGGGTGTGTTTTGGTGATATCACATGGTATTTACCCAGTATGTCTTCAACATCGGGGTTCCTGTGAGTAGTCACAATTTCTAGCAAGCTAGTTAGATAATATCAACACTCAACATTATACTGATACTTAAAGCCAATTTTATCATTTGTTTCAGAATTATAGATAGGTGTATATCAATTAGGGTTTATTGGCGAGGAGGAGCTGGTGTAAGAAAACGGAATAGGAGGTACATAAGAAGGTTTTTAAAAATTGTGTAAGCTAGTTAAAGGCTATATGTGAGACCATTGCTTGTGTGTTTAATAATGAAGCCCAAATTCAGAAAGTTGGAAAGGAATGGTGGATATGAAGTGAGGGGGATCAGGGAAACCCTTGAAGCCATGTCAGAACTCATAAGTGGAAATCACATCTGTCTCTCACTAACTCAAATCTCAGTGATAAGAGTGATCTACAGGAAGCTAATGGCCCTCACAGAGGAGACACACACACACACACACACACACACACACACACACACACACCTGGCTCAGGATTTGGAGAAACTGCATGACAGCATTCAGTGGGAGGAACTTTGAGGTTGGCAGCATATCCATGGCAATGAAGTGAACCAGTAGATTTGCAGCAGTGTATGTAAACTGCAGTGGCACTGGCTCCAAACCCACTTGTAAAATGGAGCTTGCAGCATCTCTAGCATCTGCTTGCAAAGGATCGACACCAAAGAGCTCTTAAAAACTGAAGCTTCTCCCATTTGTATATTCCTTATAATGTTGATGAAGAGCAGATCCCCTGTAGTTTTCCAGTGGATGAAGTTTGTTTTGTATGGTGTTGGGGTGATTGTGAGCATGTTTCATATGCTAAATTTATTCTATTTTTTCAAGTAACTTTAGCCTCTAAATATTGTCCTGTATAATACTAAGGAAGTTACATCATTGGTGTAGGCTATTTTGAGGTCTATGTTCCAGTTACCTAGGCACATTATTCAAAATATTCTCAGCCCTTCAAGACTGAATATAGAATTTCTGCTTAATACAATGACAGGAAAAAATTCAATCCATATCCAACATTATAGTCATTTTACTCTGTTCCAATATCATTAAGGTTTATTCTCTTACATATTCTCAAGACTTTTTTCTCATGCAAAAATGTCAGATTTTTGAGGCCTGTTTTATCCCTTTAGCTATCACAATTTTGGGTTTACCCCTTGTGACCTGCAAAAACTTGAATCTTATTATAAGTTCAGGAGCAATTAGAAATGATGGGGTATGTATTAGTGAGTATCTGTCAAGTCAAATCCTTTAGAGAGATCATTACAGATTGGTTGAGCAAGAGGAGACTAACCTCAGAGGGGAAGAAAATCTATTTTAATGTTAAGAGCATATCAAGAAAAGTATGATTTCAAAATCTCCAGCTTAAATACAAAATGCTCATAAGTATCAATACCAATACCCTAACTTTAATAAAGATAAACATTCTAGAAATGTAATTTGGATGATGCTTTACTTTCCTGTGGGATAAGCTTTAGATTGAATTTCTAGAAATATAAAATCTATGGGTAGAAGAGATAAAGGTTTCCTTTAGGGAGGTCATAGAAGCTTTCTAGTTTCTTACCTGGGCCCATATTTGAGCTGAAACTTTGAAGAACTAAGCTCATCAGTTCCTTTTCTCATCTCCCTCACATTAAGGAATAATCAACTGACCTTTTGTATTCTATAGTTCCACTTTTGTGCTCTGTGGCAGCAATTAAATAGCCAACCAAAGACCTACCTTCTGTAACATCTGATCATAGACACTTGTAAACAATTTAATTGATAGTTTCCTCATGTATGCCACAAACTACTGCTAACTAAATTACTGTTGGAAACAAAGCCATTAATGCCTTTAAAACCAATCAGACCAGAAAAGTAATTCTGAATAAGCCAGAATAAATTCAGAGAAATGATTGCCAAAGTCAGGATTCACCAGAAAAATTGCTTGTATTATTGAATTCTCTGTGATTCAGGCTTTGATAAAATAACAAGAATCATATCAAATGATATAAAATAATGGATTTGTTATAGAGAGTAAACCTTACATATTTTCAGAACTGGTTAGTCTTGAAGTCAGGGCCATAATATGAAAATAAATATTGGCTGTAAATTTGGAAAGAATAGGGAAAGATTGGAGTCCCTGAGTATACACGGAAACTAATGACATAAACAGGAATACATGAGGACAAACGTAACCTACAAAAACAAAGAATGCCTATCTGCTATTCATTCATTCTAATCTCATTGATATGAATAGCTTTGGTTGTACTTTGGATGCCTTTCATCAAAGTGCTTCCAATGGAGATCATGTGTAGAAAATGAGGCAAAAAAATCCACTAACTACCAAATAAAAAAGTATTCAACTGCTTCCTCACACCAATAGAATGATCTAGAACATAACTGGAAATTTTCATGGGCTACAATTTTGGCGTTCCTTTGAAATTCATATTTTTTTAAAGTCAATTATTTTCCTAAAATTTCCAGATCTGACACAAATTTCTCTTATAGCTGAATTTATTTATATAGAGAGGAAATCTGAGAAACACAGTTTGGTAAAATTGACATAATACAGTCACCAAATTTTGAGTGAGATTCCTTTGAAAAAAATCAAAAGAAAAAGAGACAGAAAAACACAAAATTATTTATTTTCTAATGAAGAAGTCAGAGAGGCACTTGTCTTTATTGTCTTTAATTGCAACTGAGTTTTCAGAAAATCTCATGAGGGATCAAATTATACATATATGACCTGTTAATGGGGCTACATGAAAAATATATAAAGTAAGTTTGTAAACCAAAGCCCTTACCTTCAAAGTGTTTAGGTTGCACATGATGGCCCCACCTTTAAAATTATTCTTGTGCTAAAGCACAAATATTTCCCAACATAATTACTTGGCAGAGCTCTACTCAAAATGCAAAAAAAAAGGTTGTTAGTTATTGTGATTGTTAACCATTATCTATTTATTTGTATGAAATAGTATTCATACCACTCTATATTTTTCTACGTTTCTTATTTTTGTATTTAATTGTTTGAATATAAGGAAATATACAAATGATAAAAGAATAATCTCATGCTAAATTCTCTATAGAGGATCAAAACACAAAAATACTATTTAATGCATAGATCTAATAGCAGTATGCATGATTAGATCAATTTGTTATATGTCATTGTGGTGTTCTTTTTTTATATGCCAATCTTTGTTGATAGTAAGAGATAAAATTGAACCACTGACGCATAATAAAAAGGTTGCAAGGTGAACAATATCAAACTAACAAAGATGAAAGAAAGTTTCACAGAGACAGCTAGTCAGCATATAACTTCTCAATTTAGAATTCTGAAAGGTTTTCATCTTCATAAATATTTATTATCCATGAGTCTAGATTTACCTTGTTGCAGAAGACAATCATTGAGTGTATGTGATTTATAAATCTTGAACAAACAATTCTTGAATTCACTCATCCTGCATAGCTTATAAAATTGGTTGAAAACAAGGTCTGTATACCGGGGAAAAGACATATTTGCCATCCTGCAGTGAAGCAATGCCATATGTCATTCATTGACTGAATATTTTATTCAATATGTCAGGCAAACAAATCCATAGTCAATAAGCAACAGATCTTTTTTAATTATTCAGAACACATAATAGTTTTACTCACGGGTGGAAGTAGCAATAACCCAAGGAAAACAACTACACACAATAAAAACACACTGTTGTTTTTAGTCCAATTGCTTTGCTTAAAAAATCAACATATTATAATTTTTCAGTTTATTTTATTGATTAAAGAGTTTATTTACTTTTTTAACCTTTTTTTTTAGTTTGAGAGTTTAAATACTTAAGTGCAATAGAAATATGAAGTTATATGCCATAGGAAAATTTTTTTTAAAAGGAAAAAGAGGAAAAGAAAAAAGTACAGGTAAACTTATCTCTAAAATATTTTTTAAACAAAGTTGTCTAAATTTAAGGAAGCACTAAAAAATAAGTGGAAGGAGATTCCTTGCTATGTCTGTGATAGGATAGCTTGTAGTAAACAAATTTTTGTGCCAAGATAACTAGGAGGACTGTAAAAATTAATTTAGAAATAAGGTTTAGTTCAAAGTAATCATACAGATGACAATGCAATAAATATTATAGGAGTGAGATGCAGTACTTGCAAAAAGGGAGTCCCCAGTGGACAAAAGAAATAGACAATCTGTGAAAGACAGAAGATACTTCATTGAGGATAAAGTATATTAAAAACTGAAGTTTTGTGGATCTTAAACAGACAAAAGAAGGGGCCCAGGAAGAGGAATCACAGTAATAATCCGATGTTTTTACGTGTGACACCTAAAATAAGATATGGCAGAAACATTGATATGTGGAGCTTGGTAAAGACTACTGCACAAATATGTGTTAAACAGGGGCTGATGGTACAGAAGTGGTTCACTTGATACCCACCACTGGACAAAGGGTAGGGAATATTCTTGAAAGATGGTAATATCATAAAGTGTCTTTACAATTTTCCCTGGAAACAATTAAAAATTACCAACAATCTCAAGAAAATACCATGGTTTTAAAAAAATGAAATGCAATATAGCTACAGATAACATACGAATTATGGATATCAGCTGACATATAGAGATTTTGAAATTACTGTGGTTGAAATGCTCAGAAAATGAAGTGACAAGATGTATTATCTCACTAGGGAACTTATATGTATTTTAAAATCCAATTGATTCACTACCAATGAAAAAAATAAATGAAATGGACAACTTTAATATGAAGTAGACTAAACACAGCTAATGATGACACTTTTTAACTTTGAGTCAATGTTTCTGAATGGCAGAGAGGGTGAAAAACCTTGTTATCCATTTATGGTGAAAAACTAATCAAATCATACCATGTGTTCATACATATGGCAGAACCCAAGTTTACGTCTCCTCATTGATGGCATGGACCCACTTCCATTCTTTTCTATGACTTTGGTCTCTACCATTCAGTCTCTCCTGTTTCTTTAGTGAGTGTTCTCCCTACTACATAAACTGAACACAAACATCTCCTTAACTGGCTGTTCATTTTGTCTTTCACACAGAAAATTGCAGCATTTAAAGATAAAATCATGATCAAATATCCAGAGTCTGCTAATAAGAGTAAAAAGAATAGCAAAGATCCAAACAAGGGTAAAGGGATATAAAGGATTTTCAGAAAATTTGAACATACTGTCTTTGGGATGTTAATAGAAGAATAGAAAATGTTGGAAGTAATAGTCTAAAGATATAAGGGATCAAAAATATTTAAAAGTAGACAAATTCTTCAACATATTATTTAAAAAGCAGAAAAAATTCAAGCAATAAAATCACAATAAAAACAGAGTCTAGGACTATCATAGCACAATCAATGACTATACAAGACAAGGAGAAACAGGTAAATAAACCCAGATACAAAAATACATTACAATAAATAAATATGCAGCAAATTTCAAAACTGGAAAAGTAATCATTTTCAATATACCATGATAGCCAATGTATTGAGACAGTATATTTCAAATATTGCAAGAGAAAATTAATCTAGATTTCTACTTTCTGACAATATCCTTCAAGTGTGAAGAGAAAAACGAAGTATTTGAGGACAGAAAAACAAAGAGAAAAAAAATCTCATTAACTGCAAATGTATTTTTTTCTTTCACAGAGGAAATAAATGTGAATCAAAGGTGAATCAAAGGCAAATTTTTTCTAACAGATTAGAAGTGAAATAACGGTGTGAGTCAGCTGTATACATTTTAAAGTATAAGGTAATTCTAAAAGAATAGTAAAAGTGTGAAAATGAATATGCTAATAAAAGTGGGCAAAATAAAAGTACTTGATTAATTTGAACATCTGAAATCCACCAAACTGGAGTAAGGATGACTGTATTTTCCAAGAGTTCTGATACCAACTGCAAGTTGTAGAGTGCAAAACCACTGGCAGTTTGTATAGTTCACTAGAGTGACCTGTGACATGTTCCATAGGCAGTCCCTCGCTCATGATGGTTCAAAATTGAGAGTTTGCTAAGACCATGTGCATCAAGAAGAAACTATGCTTGGGACCTTGAAGTTTGACCTTTTTCTGGTGATATATGGTGCTGGGCAGCAGCAGCCAGGCACAGCTCTCAAAGTCATAAGTGTAAACACCTGATGCTGCACAGGGTGTACTCTGTGGCTAAGCTGGCCTACAGGTTGCTTATTAAATATGTTCTTTTTACTTAACATGCTTTCAACTTGTGATGAATTTACTAGGGCATGACCCCACTGTAAGTGCTAGCTCACTCTGGTGTTCAAAAACCTTTTACCTTTAGTCTCACCAAAGTTAAGTTGAATCTCTATCCTCCATTGCAATAGTCTTGACTCCTAACCCCATAGTCTTGAAGAGTCGTCCTTTATTTTTTCCATATTGTTTTATTAGTACGTGTTTGCAGTGTATAATGTTTACATTCCTTGAGTGGAGTTGGTATATGTACATAACAAATTTTATTTCTACTTTATCACCTTTTATTACTCCCTTCCTCCATCTCTTGATATCCTTCCCATTTGAGAAAGACCTGACTCCCTATTTCTATTTATCTTTTATTTTATTCCTTATTTATAATCTGAGTTTCTCATCTAAAAGAAACCAAGAAATATTTAATGTTGCATGTCTGATTAATTTCACTTCATATTATGGTTTGAAGATGTATCCATTTTTCTACAAGTGACTCAAGCTTATCTTTCTTTATCACAGAGTGGTACTAATTGCAAAAAATATAGCATGTCATAAAATAAAGAAGACTAATTTCTTATTAATATAAATGAAAAATTCTAAAGAAAATATGAAGAACCTAAATGTAGTGATTTGTTAAGTAAATAATGATGACTAACTTGCACTTCCTCCAGACACATAAATTTACCAGATTACTTGAAAGTCAATTAATATGATTTATCCATTGATAGGATAAAGCAGAAAATTATTTGTTTTAATTTCACATAAAATTTTAAGTAAGAATAACAATTCCTTAAAATAATACAGGATTAGAAAACAAAACAGATTAGGATTGATAGAATGTGATACAGGGAAGGAACTCACTAAAAAGGTAAATTTTTGAGATGGCTGTTGCAGTGGATAACTGAGGCTTAATTCAATAGTGAAACTGGGAAATGCTTCAAAACACATCTCAGAGGAAAAGAATATTTATATACTAATATGATTCAGTAAGTAGTTAAAGGTGACTTTCTTGAGGTGTTAATTTGCTGGTATTTCCAAACCTGCCAAGAGGCTGTGCAGTGCAGCTTTCCAGGAAAACCGTCTTCCTCAATGGTGCAGATATTGAATGTTGGAATCCCTATGGACCACAATCAGAAACTAAGAATTGTGAGAGGAGAGAATAGTATTTGCTGGTTGACTACAACGCTTAAGGGTAAGCAAACAAACAAAAGCACTAAGAGATTTTTCCCTGATACCTGGATACAAATATCATCATTACTGACATCAATTCAAGATTGAGCTAGAGGTCTAAATCATTGATATAAAGCAAAAATACAATAAAATGCAAAATATTATGGCAAAGATCAAGGAAATACCTATTTACTTCCAGATGATGCTGGTTCACAAGAAAACAGTTAAATATCTATTTCTAAATTTAATATAGGAATTTAATAAAATTTCAAATACAATGTCAACACTGAAAATTCAGACATACGTCTAGAAATAAGTGATCAATTTTGGGGGTGATATAATGAAAATATTAATACCAGGAAAATATACATATAAACATATTACATATATTTAAAAGTCATGAAGGACCTCTGTAAAGATAACAATAGAATATTACTAGGAGAATTTATAACATAAATAAATGAAATTAATCCAAGCTAATGGATTGGAGAAATTAAATATCATAAAATGTTAATTATCTTCAAAGTAATCCTTAAAGTAACTATACTGCCGAACAAATCCCAAGCAGCTTGTCTGAAGGTGGTTGTAGAGAATGGCAAACTTTTTCTGTAGTTTTTGTGGAAATGCAAGGACTAAGAATACCCAGAAAATTTTGATGAAGAGGATCGTATAATTTATACTAACAGAAATGCTAAGTATTCCTTACATGTAGTCTGTCACCTGAATCAAAAATAATTCTGTGGGCACGCCCTACCAAGGTCCTGAGTCATGCGGAAGACCCTGAATCACCCCTCTGCAGACAAGCAGCCACCTGGTTCCACACTAAAAAGACACAGAGGACACCAGACCACCAGACCACAGTACTGAGTCCCACTGCTCCCCGGCCAGAGGTAGGGGATTCTGAGCCACTGCCCCACTGCTCCTGGTCCAGAGGAAGGGGCTTCCCAGTCACCATCCCTCCCACTGCTACCAGCCTACAGGAAAGAGCTTTTGGGTCACCATCCCTATCGCTGCTCCCAGCCCCTGTCCCACCTCTCCCAGCTCAGAGGAGGTAATCCATTCAGGTGCTAACCACGACCCCCACCAGTCAAAATGAGAAAACATGTAAATAAGTCTCAAAACCAGACTTCCAGATCACCTACAGCAACCCCAAAGGGAGATGAGATGGAACACTCTGATATTCAAACACCTGGACCCACTGAACTGGCAACAAAAGGGGATCTGGAAAAAATGAAATCAAAAGAATTTCTCAGATAACAGGAGAAATTGTACCCCTAGTGCAAGACATGATTCATAAATCTAGACAGGGGCTCAGGAACATGATGGAATCCCAACATAGGAAACAAATGGAATCCATAAAACAGGTGCAAATAGATTTCCAGAACATGAAAAACTCCACTGAAAGTCTACACAGCAGAATGAGCCAATGTGAGGATAGAATTTCAGATATAGAAGATAAGATTGCAATTAGTGACCAGGAAAAGAAAAA
>NW_004624761.1:9418486-9429367 GCF_000247695.1 Heterocephalus glaber
GCAGGAAAAAGACAGCTACTAAATAAAGCATAGAATATCAATATACTGGAGTAGGCAAATATTAATAAAAGAAAATAGTATCAACCAGAAAGAAAAACATTGCTGGAGAAGAATATATTTAACTTAAGAAATGATATTTTTTCAAGACACAACAAAGTGTGAGCATAGAAAGCAAAGTGTCATAGAAATGACTTCCAATAGACATATTCAACAAATAATACAAATCCAGAAAACATTTTTGAAAAATTACAGCCCGATATGAAAAAGAAAGAGAATCGAATGAACATAGGCAAAAGGATGAAGTAACATTTCATATTTCAGAGTTGATATTAACATAGTAAACCTGGACTATTTATTTAACCCCATTTGTTATCAAAGAACTACAAAGTCATATCTCTTGCTTTTCAACTGTATATCCATCAAAATGGTTGCAACATGAAATGGAAGCTGTTTTCACCATTTGTAATAAGACAGAGGAAATGGAATATTCATATACTTCATATATACAAATCACTTTGGAAATTATCTTGTCTTTCTCTATTAAACTGGATGTAATATGTACATTCTCTATGATCTGATGATTTGAATCTTAAATTTCTACCAAAAATTTCACATATGTAGGAAACAAAGAACATGCACTAGAGTGCTAACAATTGGATGATTCATATTAGTCTCAATGTAGATATAATTGAAATAGCCATTCAGAGCAAAATTAATGGACATTACTATTGTTAAACAATGAACAGTATTAAGAAATTCAAAAGAAAAATATAGCTACCTTCAATGATCTGCATGAATCTTAAAGGATAATGTTAAGGAACTGAAGCAGACACGTAGGAAAATAAAATGTAAAATTCAATTGATTGACAGTGCAATAATTGACAAATAAATCCATGGTGATGTATGTGAGAAGAGTGTATACCTTTGTGTGGAACAGTGACTAAGACTACACAAGGAACATCCCGAGGCCTGCCAGTGTTCAAGTATTTTGTCAGAGTGGTAATTTTATTGGAATGTTTACTTTCTAAAAATTCACCAAATCTTTCCCTTATATCTAGAAAAAAGTAAAATGCTATTGAATTTTGCTGAGAAGCAAAAAGGCAACCTGAAAATATAGAAGAATGAATGCTATGAAAAGCAAATGGTCTGGTATTGGAGGATAAATACAGCAGTACATATTTCTCTGAAAGAGAACAATTATTTTCTTTAGCTACATACTCTGGATATGGTGACTTGTTATATTACAGTATTTTCCCACTTCTCTTTCAATGATACCTGTAAAATATAAAGCTTCTAGAACATTGAGAGAAATATTTTCTTCTGAGATAAGAGAAAGGATAGTAGAGATAGTGTACTTTCTTTGGCACATGTTATATTCAAAGATAAGGTGCACCAGCTAGAAGGAAGATCCAGTGAAAAGTACAGTTAAAATATCTCAAAGACTCAAATATTAGCTGAAAGTACATTGAGAAGCAAATATGTATGAGAAATTTATAAGCAAAGAGAGTTTAGGAGAGCCCAGTGAAATGGAAGTTGTTTCTTTTCTGATTTTTGTGTATTTGAAGGAACTCAAACTTTCAAGCTCATAATCACTGTTCAGAATTTCACATCAGGCTGAATAATGCTCAAATTGCCTCCAGAATTGAGTGTGAAATGATTTTACAATATTATACCACAGACCTGGAGGATATTGTATTATCTGTACTGTAAAATCTATGTTTTCTTTCTCTATTGGAGATTTATTTACACCTTGGCAATTGTAGTTAATGTTTCCTTTTAATTAACTATACCTACAATATAACTTACACTATTCAACAGTTGTGATGTTCTTTCATGTTGTTCTGTGTACTGTGAATACATAAGTATATAAATTCCCACTGAAGAACCTCTCCTGAACAGTTATCTGCACTAATATTTATGATAGAATACGTGGGTTAAAACAGAAAAATGGGCATTTTTAACACCTGGGCAATAGGAGATTGGGTGCATGGTTTTTGAGAGAAAGATGAAAATTGGGACCTGTAAATAATTAGAAAGTGACTGAGCAAAATTAAGCAGGAATTGACATGGTCAGATTTTCATTTTTAATATCTTACTCTGCCAACTGTGAAGAAGATATATTTAAGTGGGATGACTAAACTAATAGAAAACCACATAGAATGCAATTGGAATGAAAGACATAAACAAGTCTGAACCTACGAAGTGGTAGAAATAATGTGCTTGCCTGAACAAGCTCATAAAATATTTCTTTATCTGGTTTTTTTGGTGAGATGAGTCCCAAATAGGACTTGTCCTTTAACAAACTTTACATTACATCAAAATAGCTAAAGTTGGATTATGTACACAACTTCCTTCAAACACTAGCAAAGGGTGTGGTTTTGTAATGATTGCCTTCAAAAAATGATTTTCTCTGAGGAGAAGGAAAATCACCTCCTTTGCTACCATCTGTGATTCCTACTCAAGTGACAGCGAGTTTCTCTGTGTGGAAGTGGGGATGAGGGAAGGATGTTGAGGAAATCAGAGTCTGCTACATTGCTCTAAAAATAGCAGAGTATATGTTTAAAAAAAATCTTCTTTAATCTCAAATTATATTAAGTCCTTGTCAAATTTTGGGCCAATGTTACATGTTCTTTATTCACTATCAAACCCATGTTAATAACATCAAATGAATAAAATAAATTAACATATACAATCTAAATACATTTTATGTCGTCTTTCATATCCTCAAATTTAAATTTTTTACACTCAAATTTCTCCTGTGTTAGACTTCTTTTGATTGGTGGTGTTTTCTGTACAAAAAAACCTGCATGACCACTTTTACTTAAGCAAACCAATTTATATTCTTTGGATCAAAATTCACATTTCTAAAATTCCTAAGATAACAAGCCACCAAATAATTATTATTAGATTACATACATCTACCCACCTACAATTCCTGATATACAAGAAAAGAAATGTTTCAATAATCTTCATTTTTTTTCTTATTTTTAATGGAAGAAGACAAATTTATAGATTTATGCTCATTCATTTTTATGTACTTGGTTTGTGTCAATATTCTTTGATGAACATTACAGTTGGAGAAATCTTCCACTCCAATGAGCTACAAAATTGGCAACTAACTGGAATTGTATACTGTATAAGAAAAGAGTATGTTTAAAGAAAGCATTTGCAGTGAATATAAAAGAAACTAAAATAATAAATTCAGGTGACATATGGCATAATTTCTAGTGGATCCAAAAATGTCCCATAATCCAGTAAATTAAGGTTCTTTTACCTCAATACAATGATGACCCTATCATGTGTGACAGAGTTGTGTTACAACTCTGAAACCGCTTGTATTTAAACATTGATTTTTCCTACCTGAAATTCTCATAATATAGCAATAAAAACAATAAGCTTTTCCCAATATCATTTTATTTTAACTTCCTTTGAAAATAGTTGCTCAATAATATCATGAATATATTGTTATATGACTAACAATTTCTAAGTCTGTTGAATATTATAGAGACAGATAAATGACTGTGATTATTTACTATTACTAAATGATAAAATTTATATTTGTTGCTGGATTATACATGCTCATAGTGGTGACAATAGTAGCTTCTGAAACTTCATGTAAAGTGCATATCACTTTCTCTTCCTTTTATGACTCATCAGTGTAAAATGCAACTGTGAGAATAGCTACATATGTGATAATGTCTTCAAAAAGTAGAAGACTCCTTAGACTAAACTTTGAGCCATTTTATATACCTTCAGGGGAAAAAAGAAATCATAAATTTAAAACTTTTATAATGCATTTTGATTACTTAATATCTCAATAGAAAATAATTACAAAAATTTAAACTAAATTATCATTTTTTTAAAAATAATACCAAAGTTATAGAAAATAAATAGTTGGGAGTGCTATATAGAAGGGTATAGTACACCTGTCAGATATACACTAAATATTTCAAAATTCTATCTAAATATCAGTCCATGAAAAGGCAAAGCTAAAGGTCTGAAACCAGTGGAATTTTTTGCTACATTTCCTGTCTGATCTCATTATATACAGTTGTAGTAACTTATAAATATTTGAAGCCCTGCCTATATGGCTTCATCTATGCATGTTCCCTGACATTCTGACAGGGCTCTCATGGCTGGAGAGCATGGTCTTCCTGTCAGACTCTGGTTTTAATTGATGTCATAGTATGAACCACCCCTTTATAGTATTCTTCCAAGAAGACACATGATATGATGGCTTAAATATGATACTTCATGTTTTATCCCAGTGGTTTTCTATATGTGCTGTTTTCATTAGTCTCATTCTATCACATTTAATTTCCTTAATAATTATCAGGCCTTGACAAGGATGGGTCAATATATTACATTATAGGCTATGAATATCTGTTTAAAAATATTATAAAGTATCTATTTATTTTAATCTGCTTTCCAAGGCTCAGTAATGTTATTAATTATCATTGGAGATATTCTTAGTTACTACTGTAGAAAAATCTCATGTTCTTTCTTTTCTGGATATGCTTCATTTTTTTTAACTTTTTATTTTATTAGTATATATTTGCATTTTACTATCATCTTGGGGAGTGGTTACATGTATATACTACAGCTTGTTTCTTTTTTTTAAATACAGTCCTCCTTCTCTCTCCCGCTCTCCCTTCCCCTCCAATTCCCCATCTCGTTTTTCATTCTTGTTGATATTATTAATCTTAGTTCCTATTATGGCATATAATGTTTACATTAATCGAGGTAATTAGATTCTTCATTTTATTCATCCATTCATCTGTTGATTGAGGCAGTAGGGATGGGTCCACAATAAATGCATTGTGTACTTTTAAATAGTTACAATGGTTAATTTTATTATACGTCATTTTAAATCCTTTTTATTTGTACATGATCTTCTAAAACACCACAAAATTTTTATCATTTAATAAATTGCAACTTGCTTCAAAGTATTATATAACTGCCTATTACATTGGCTCATAGTTATACGGCAAAAAAATATATTAGATAGTGTAAAAATGTGCTTTTAACCTGTCACCAATGTTGTCATTTTTAAAAACTTCAACCCCTCTCTCCTTGTTCTTATTCTAGAAATTACAAACTATAAAACTGAGAATTGCTAAAATCCTCAGCTCTTACAAGGTTAACTGAATTATTCATTTTCTCACCCAAGTTTACTCTGACTTACCTGGACCCTACACCTATGGTCAACATCTTTCTTTAATTCAACATTTATTTTTATGTACATTTTGTACTTGGTTAAGAAACTGCTGTTTGTATTGAAGAATTACAATAAATTATCAGATTGTAATTATAGTGGATAGTTGAGCAGGTCCTGTTTACAATTTGTAGCAATGAATTTTGGCAAAAGAACAAACTCAACTTCATTTATTTTTAGCAAGTCATCCATTTTCACAACCAGTCAAGTTATCATCAGTTCCTTTGGGAAACTTGGAATTTTCATGTTCTTTTCTTCATACTCAGTGTTAATAGTATTCATGAGGAAAAATTTCTGCTTATGACTACTGTGAAAATAGAGCTAGGACTTTGAAAATCCTTCCTGCCCAGATTTGTCAAAAATCAAACCCAAAATATCTACCTCATCACTCTATTTTAAAATCATATAAATTCTTAGAGAAATTATTTTTATATAATGCATGGTTGTAGCCCTGGGGGCACCATGGTAAATTTTTAGAAAAAGTGCATTATGGGGGGTATGTAATGCCCTCATTTTTTAGGGCTATTTCTATTGATGAATTATTAATTTTAATTTTATGAGTTTTATTATATTAATCGCTATGTATTTCACAGGAAAATAAAATATCAATATAATAAAGTATTAAATTTTAATATATAATGAGTGTGTAGAATAAACATTAACATTTTCAACTTCAACTGTTAACCTGCTTTCAAGATCTAAAAAATAACAGCAGAAACAAATTCCTGTGTAAACTACAATGAAAATACAAACAAAGCTCTACCACAGAAATAATCTTTGCTTCAATTAGTATATCTCAGGCAGTCTTCACACTTGACAACAGCATGTTCCGTACACCAGTCTCACTCACACTGACAGCACAAGTGCTTAGTTTTCCTTTCCTGTTTTCCAGATCACACTTGTCATCTCTTTTGTCTTCTTCTTTTGTCAGGAATTTCCTATTCTATTATACAGTGTCCACTTAGCAGGAAAATGAATATCAATAAAATAAAATATCAACCACATACTGAGTGGAGTGTGTAGAATAAACATCAACATTTTCTGCATCAACTGCTTATTAAATCTAAAAGTAACAGCAGAAATAAATTCTTCTGTGAGCTACACTTAAAATACAAACAAAACTCTACCACAAAA
Source organism: Heterocephalus glaber (assembly GCF_000247695.1). Next base: position 9,424,836 of record NW_004624761.1, read on the forward strand.
ATAATCTTTACTTCAATTATCACACCTAAGGCAGTTTTCACACGTGAGAACAGCATGTTCCGTACGCAAGTATCGCTTACAATGAGAGCACATGTATTTTGATTTCCTGTCTTTGGTAGGAAACACTTGGCATCTTGCTGATCTTCCTGTTCCCTTAGGAGGATCTTGTGATGTTTAAACCTGTGTGTTCACCAATCTGCTCCAGAACTCTTTTGAACAGCTCTTTGGGAAGAACAGCTCTTCTGTTATAATTGATCATTTATCAATTCCAGTGCCAATCTTCTAAGACAATTTCTCTGTGATATTTTGTACTTGTTATTTTCTTTGTAAACTATGAAACCATAATAGTTTCATATAATAGTTTCCTCTGACATATTTAGGATCAAATAAAACACAGCCATTGGCCAACACTTTGTGACATCATAGTTGCTGCATAACTCATCAACAACTATTCTACCTTTCACTTTGTTATAAAATGTGAACATTTCTGGCTTCATTTAGGTTGAGGATTCAGTATCAATCATTTCTTGTTTGTTTATTTTTCTTGAGACAGGGTCTCACTATGTAGTCCAGGCAAGCCTTGAATTCACTGAATAGTACAGGCTGACTTTGACGCACAGGATCCTCCTGCCTCTGCCTCCTGTGTGCTGGAATTACAGACTTGCATCCCTATGCCTGACTTCACTATCAATTTTATCATCCTGGTAAAATGTTGACAGTATCAATACTACTTTGTTTTTCTTAGCCATATAGGAGGCCAACGTTATTTCTTTCTGAAATCCAAAGAACAATGAACATGGGCTGGGGATTTAGCTCAATGACATTGTGGCTGCCTCACAAGTGCAAGGCCCTGACTTTGATCCCTGGCACCAGGGTTAAAAAGAAAAAGAGTTGAAGTCCGATGAATGTACTATACTTTTCTCTACTGTGAACTTGCAAAAATTTTTTATGAATCTTGGCTTTGTTCTTGCAAATAGTTTTTGTACTGGTCTACTGGTATTCTTTTAGCAAATGTATTATCAATGAGTAACTAGTGAACCAATTGTTGAATGTAACATTTTGGTACTTTTTGAAATAGGTGCAACAAGTCTGTTCACATGGTTACATGGTTTCTTCCTGCAGGAAGAAAGACCTGGTGGCTGAGTTCCAGGATAAATTTCTAAATTCAAGGTGTAAAATGTCTTTGCATCTACCAGAGCATATAATTTTATACCATATTTGGAAAGTTTACACTCCATATATTCCCCAAAACTTCAACAAGCATGAAATGATGCAAGTTGATCATAAATTGTAATATATTTGGATGGTGTATAAATTGCTTGACAGTTTGAAACAAAGCTTTCAACAAATGAGTGAAGAGCAGCCAAACTGTCATTTTTTTTCATTCTTGGTGAGTCTTTGTGTCATCAAAACATAAGCAATTTTGAAAAAAAAAACACCAAATCTCTTGAGTGTTATTATTATTCTAGAAATCTCAATATGCCACATCTATCACTTCTCCATAAATCCTTTAGATTCTAATGATTAAAGCGATAAAGCAATACTATGAAGGCTTTTAGTTTAGATAGTGAGGTGCTACGATAACTATATTTTTGAGTATTACTGTTAATGCATAGAAAATGTTTTCTTGTATTTCATTATTAGTGTATTTCAAAACATCTTGTGACATAGTGCCACTATAGACAACACCATTGAATAGCAGTGATGTCATTCTGTTCAATAAGTTTCACCTCTGGCAAAAACCTAATAACATTTTCTCCACTAATTCTAACATTGGATCATTCGGGCATACCTGATCATTTTGTAGCATTTGACTAGTTAAATATTGACTTACATTACTGTTTTCTTCCTCATGTGAATCAAGGTCTTCATTCTGTACTTCTCTATCTGTCATCTCTGTCATATTTTCCCAAAGTCTAGCTTACATGATCCAAGACATCATTAGTAGCTGAGTCACCTGATGACTTACCTTCAACCTCCTCCCAAAGTTGAAAAAGCAGGCTTTCATGTGCCATTGTACTGAATTGGGTGAATTCTACAAGAAAAATAAAAAGAATATATTTACACAAAAATGTAACATGGTGCATAATATGGGCAAAACTCAACCATTTACACTTTGATACAAGTGTATACACCTTGCTATTTGTCATATCAAGTGGGTGAACACAAAGATTGCTTTCTGTATTCCCCCTGCACAGCTACTGAGAAACACTACCGGGTACTATTATGCTAAAATACATAGTTTCATTAGAAAAGTATAGAATAGGTATCTGCTACCCAGTATGAGGAAATGAGTAGATCTTTCATATGTGATATGAGTAATAATGTACATTTGATATGCTCAGGCAAACGAATTTAGTAGTTTTATCAAGAAACATTGCATTCATGTATAGCTTTATGTTTAAGAATTGAATTTATTCCATTGCATTAAATATAATTGCATTATTAAAATAGTATTGCATTTAATTTATGCACAGTTTTAATACTTTTTAAGCCATGCAAATATTTGAATCACTAGTTTATTTGAATACTAAGTAACAATAAATTCTTGTTTGCTCATGCTTTGACAAATAATGCCATTCAAACAATACTGGGATAAACACAAACAAATATAATATTTCTGCATTTCTAACATTGCAAATAACAGAAAAAGAATGGCCACTTTTGATAGTTTGAGGAAATATATAAATAGCCTGAGTCAAAAGAGGAATAATGTAACCAAACAAAAAACAATGATGTCCCTGTGTTATAATATATTCTTCTCTTTTTAAAATTAAAACATTAATTTTATACAGCATGCATTCTAATGAGACATTTAACATACCTTTCCTAACTTATTTGCAAAAAAAAGAAAAATAAAGCCTTTTGAATATTGCTTAAGAAAATTCTGCTCTTTTGAAATTCCACTACTCATTAGGATCCTGGGGAGATGATGTTTAACATAAAGTTGAAAACATGGACAGAAGTCATACTTCTAATTTTATGTATATAAAATTTGGGAATAGAAGGCTAGTAGAAAAGGTCTGGGATATGGACAAAAGAGGGATCAACAGAGGAAAGGGTAGAACATCACTCAAAGGTCAAATTAGGAATGAGAAAGTCAGATCTGCTAGAAGCAAAAATAAGAGATATACTTTCTAAATGTTGTTATAAATCTCACAGAGATAAAAGATATTTTGAAGTATCTTACTGAATATACAGAAAAAATATGGCTGATGATAAATAAATAATACATTACTGATGTTAAGTAAATACACTAAATATTTACTGTGCAATAAAAGCCAAATTCTCAGATATCAATGCAACCATAAGTTGCAAAGACTATCTCTATATTTGACTTTTGAGAATATTTTAGATTGTCTTTCTGGTTATCATCAATAATGATCTTTAGGTTATATACATGCCTCACATGAAAACACTACCACAGCAGAAGCTTAAAACAAAAAACCCAAAACATTTTTATCAAATATGTATACAAAAAAGTAAAATTTGTTCTCCCTCCCTCCAGTATCCACTCCTCACCCTTTTTTTTTTTTTTTTTAATTGGTACCAGGGATTGAAATCAGGACCTTGTGCTTGGAAAGCAGGCATGGTGCCACTGAGCTAAATCCCTGGCCCCACTCCTCATTCTTACTCCTCTTATTCCAGAAACATCTTATTGAATTATGTGCCTTATCCTAGAAAAGGTGTAATACAGGCACTAAAATGATAGCAAGGATCACTCTTTGATTTTCTTCCATGCTTATAATATCTTACATTGAGTAAGTGTTACTCTTATTCATCATTTCTACAGAAAATTATCTAGCAGAAAAGGTAGAATGTTACTTCTGAGATTAAGTCTTTAGTAGGGATTCATTTTTCCTTAATCCTTCTTCCTGGTAGAAACCAGATCCCATGTTGTGGGTCAGTCCTACAGAGAGGCCCAGATGGCAAACAACCAAAATTGGAAAACATCTGTAGGAGTAACTAAGAAGAGCCTAGGTCCTGGTTGATTCACTGCCAAATCCTGCAAGATCTTTAGAGAAGATCTAATGCCAGTACTCCTCAAACTCTTAAAATGAAGTTGAAAGGGAAATAGTACTCACAAAATCATTCCTAGAAGAAAGCATTACCCTGACTGCAAAACCAGAAAAAGGCCCAACCAAAGAGAAGTATCAGTTAAGCTCTTTAATGAACATAGGAACAAAATTCTTAAATAAGATAATAGCAAACAGAAGTCAGGAAATTACCAAAAACATCATACATTATCACCAAGTAGGCTTCATTCCAAGGATGAAGGGATGGTTCAACATATGCAAATCAATAAATGTAGTATACCACATAAACAGAAGCAAGAACAAAAATCATATGTTCATCTCAATAGATGCAGAAAAAAGCATTTGACCAAATCCAGCATCTATTCTATATAAAACCCTGAAGCAAATAGGAATAGAAAGTCTTTATCTTAACCTGATAAAAGCCATCTCTGATAAACCAGTAGCCAACATCAAACTAAATGGAGCTTTTTCCATTAGTACTTTAGAAAATACTAA
>NW_004624761.1:9475883-9487841 GCF_000247695.1 Heterocephalus glaber
GTAGGGATGGTGACCCAAAAGCCCTTTCCTGTGGGCTGGGAGCAGTGGGAAGGATGGTGGCCAGGAAGCCCCTTCCTCTGGACCAGGAGCAGTGGGATGGTGGCTCTGAAGCCCCTCCCTCTGGGTTGGGAGCAGTGGGATGGATGGTGGCCCAGAAGCCCCTTCCTCTGGGCCAGGAGTGGTGGGACAGAAGGTGGCCCAAAATCCCTTTCTTCTGGGCTGGGAGCTGTGGGAGGGCTGGTGGCTGGAAAGCCCCTTCCTCTGGACCAGGAGCAGTGGGCCGGTGGCTCAGAAGCCCCTACCTCTGGGACAGAAGCAGCAGGACTCAGTACCATGGTCTGGTGGTCTGGTGTCCTCTGCATCTTTGTAGTGTGGAACCAAGTGGCTGTACAGAGGAGTGGGGGTGGGGTCCGGTGGATTGTTGCCAGGGCACAGGCTGATTCGGCATGTTCCTGGCTTCTATTTATCCTCACTGAATGAAACATTTTTCAAAAAGAAAAAAAATTCTCACTGGCTTCTACATAGATTCAGACCAAACCACTATGAATTTGCTATTGCTGTTTCTCCTCCAAGCAGCACTAACCTTCATACTTGCTTCTTGATGCCAGTCATTATTTGATCAGCCATGCCTTCCACAGTCACTCTTCTACCCTACAGTGGCACCACTCTATTTATATCAGAATAATTGTCTTGCTATATGGCACCTTTTGGTTTACTTTTCTACTTCCCTTGTTAGTCTTTAAAATTTTATATATCCATTCATTTATTTATTTTGTGGTCCTGGGGAATGAACTCCGAGACTTCATACTCAGTTACATCCCATCCCTTTTACTGTTTATTTTGAGATAGTATCTCACCAAGTCACTAAGTTGTCCATGCTAGGCTCAAACTTGTAATCCTCCTGCCTCAGCTTTCCAAAATGCCGGGGACTATTAGTGAAATTATAATTTAGTTAGTCTTGGAAATTTTATTTTTTAACCTTTTCTTATTTGTGTCTAGCAATTGACATACTCAGTAAGTATTTTGAATACATGAATGAAGGGCAGAAAATGTGTATTTGATAGTACATCTATAATTTATTAAATATGTAGCTTAGATGTATCTTTTCATCTTCTTGATCATTTTATATCAAATACCTATAAAGAATAAACAAGAAACAATATTTAAAAGCTATAATTATTGATGATTATGACTACCTTGTTTTGATGCTGAATTCATCATTTCTTTCACTCTGTCTTATTATGTCTTATGTTTAATATAGTAAATGCTTGTCATAATGCTAATCATGTATCATCCATTGAGAGCATTTAAACTAGTTCAGCACAGTCATAAATTTTCCTTAAAGTAGAATGTGTCTTCTCTAAAGTGAAGCTATAACCTCATGAAAAATTTGGAGAATATAGTGAATCCATTTTCTTTGGAAGAAATATTGGGAGAAATTATTAGCAGAGCTCTATGCTAGCTACATTTGACATTATTATAATATCGGAGAGTTTGTGTATAAAGAGGAAATGTTTAATAATCTAAAAGATTGTATGATCCATCTGAGATTTCTACCTCAAACAACAAATTAAGCAAGATTCTCCAGACTGCATCACCAAGAAGGAAAGTGATAAAGAAAAGGCTCTACACTGAGATATGTTCTATAACTACATATTATTTGTATAAATACATACAGTACAATAAACTTGCACACACACAAATAGACGCACATATATTTCAGGACACACAAAGTGTTCCTAGTCATTCAGTGATTCAAATCATGGAAATTTATCTGGAGCAGCTAATTTAGAGTAAACTCAGATCTCTCCTCTTCAAAAGCTTCATCTCTTGGGATATACTAATTCTTTGATCCACAATATGCAGTAAACTAAATGTAATAATTACCCAGTTGACATACAGGTAGAAAATATACTTGATTTAACTTGGAGTTTTCTTTCCAATGACATCAGATTTGCTTTTATAGGAGCAGAGAAAACAATAGAAAACAATACGAAGAAAGCTAATCAGGTAGTAGAAATTAGAAATTATCTTTGGAGATCAAAATTCGGGGAAATTAAATTTAAGGATTACTATAGTGTTTATGGAACATATTATCTTGCTATGTCCTACAATCTTTTAAAAAGTCTTTCATAAAGTAATATATTTTTATTTCAAAGGTGTGTATAATAATAATTACTATATTTTCATTACTGATAGTACCTGTCATTATTGATTCTTAGCCCATATTGTCATAGATTGTAGCATACCAATACATCTTATAGGAGTTAAAACCTGAAATATATCTACCCTAAATTGTCTGACTGTTTAGCTTGTTGACATGCATATCATCATAAATATACAAATTTACCACAAAATTAGAAAATGTGACTCTGATATTTCAATTTAAAAAGTGGATAGCTTCCAAGAAATCTTGAAATGCAATTTCTACTGGTTATGTTTTGCTTTTGCACTATTTTAATATATTAAAATATATTTAATAATAATAATGAATGTACTTAATAATAATAATTGAACCATCATAAATGTACTTAATATGTACATCTGTACTTAATATGATTGCCCTCATTAAAACTATCATTATTTTATTTTTCTAACTCCCTTCTCAAACATTTACATTGGTATATTGGTATATATCACATGTTTATTATATACTAGTTAATTTTGATTATGGGAAAGCATCAAAAAAAGTAGAACAATGAGCAAGTGTTTATTATTTATTTCCTCAAAATAATTACACAGAACATTTCCTCGTTATTAAACAGTTAAATTCTAGGACTATATACCATCAGTCAAGAGATAATGTTTTAAAGGATCCCAGATGTATATTAAGATAATCATAAAAGTAATACATAAAGCTACTGGAATATATTGGGTATTCTTTTAGGCCACTGACTGACATTAACATTAAAATTTCAACCATGTATTCTTTTTTATTTAGAGTACAGATATACTTAACTAAAGGACAGGGACCTATCACTACTCTCCTTGAAGATAAAACATGCTACAGAGTTACCATATGTATTTGTCAACTTTGTCTTCACCAGCACAAAATACCTGATACCTCCAAATTAAAAGTGAAAGGTTTATTTTGTCTCAGGTTTCAGAAGTTTCAATCCATGGACAATGGGCTCCAAAGCAGTAAATAACATCACTGGCTGGAGGCCTGGCAGAGAAAAGCATCCCACTTCACACAGAAGCAGAGAGAGAAAGAACAAGTGAGCCAGAAAGACATATAACCTTTGAAGATACACCTTCAAGTTTTACGAGATGGTATATATTCACATATTTTAAATAATTATGTTAACGTAGACAAATGTGTTTTTCATTATAGTATGTTTCATTCAGGCATATATCCATGTTGAAAAGCACAGAAGTCATAAATGTACATATGAATTATTACAAATTGGACCCATCAATGAAATCATTCTCAGATAAAATAATAAAATAAGACAAAATACCTAAAACCAATAAGTTCAGGGTATTATTAGCATCCAAGAAAATCTCTTATGCTATTTTCTAGCTATAACCTTCGCACAAAAGTAAGCACCTTTTGGACATGTTACAAAAATACATCTTTTTTTCTTCTAACATTTGTATGAATTGAATGACACAGTTTTGTCGTTGGCTTTTTTCATTCTCATTTTGTTCTCAAGATTTATTTATATTGTGTGCAGTTATGGTTTTTCAAGGTCAATTGTGTATAGCATTCAATTATGTCCTATTGCATTGATCACAGAAGGACATATACATTATCTCGAAGTTGGGGCAATAATGAATATTGCCTTTCTGAAAACTCTTGTGGCTATCTTTCACTGACATTTCTGCTAGGCATATATCTATGAGTAGAATACCTGTCATAGGGTTTGTCCATAGTAGATTAAAATATTGTTATGTTTTTCAATAATTGTCAAAGATTTTTAAATTCTGACATTGTATTTAACTGTTTCTTCCATATTCTCTCAAGTTGGTATTTTGTGCCCTATTCTTTTATTAAGATGTTCATGATGAGTAACAAAATTGAGTTTTCTCTCTTAGAAATTCTATTTTGTGAAATATCTGTTTAAATGTTCTGTGTATTCTTCTATTACAGTGACTGTTTTGTTTTAGACTGATCCCATAAAAAGGGCTTTCTATATTCAGATGGAGTCCTTAGTCAGGTCCATTTGCAGCTGGCCGCATATTCAGTGCTATCATTTGCCTTTTCATTTTCTTAATGGTGTCTTTAGACAGTCAAATTTATTATTTTTGAATCTTTCTAAATAGTGTTTTTGAATCTTACGAAATATTTTTGCCTGCTTTTTGACCATGCAGATTTTCTCCCCTTTCTTTTTAAATATTATTCTTTTATTTTTACAATGAGATCTGCAATCTATCTTAAATCATTTTTTGTTAACATCATGAGACAGAGGCAGAAATTAAGGTTTTTAAAAATGCAATCAATTTGGCTTGTGCCATTTACCAAAAATCAATCCATTCCACTCTCTAATACATTGCTGCTTTTCACATAAGTCCCATAATCACATTTAACTCAATACATACTGAACATGTGAGATGAACAATATTCCATTGTAAAAGCTTGAGAGGGAGTTATAAAAATAAAATAATGATAGTTTTAGTGAAGGCAATCTTATTAAGTACAGATGGTTCTCATTTATGATGGTTCAACTTAAGTTTTCCATCTTTGCCATGGTGCAAAAGCAAAATACAGCCAGCAGAAATTGCATTTCAAGTTTTAAGTTTTCATCTTTTCAAAGGCTGGTGGTGTACAATTCAATACACTCTGGCCAGTGACAGTGACTTGACCACACAATGACAAAAGTAAGCAACCCATACTTTACAGTGTTACTCAATTACGACATTCCGTAGCTGAAGTGCATGAATCCATTTCTGACTTATACTATTTCAACTTAAAATTAGTTTATTGAGATATAACCAAATGAAAGTTGAGGAATATCCATAAATTAATCTAAAATTAATAAATTCCATAACAGAATCATTACCAATGTGTTAAGGAGACATTATATTTATTTTTAGTGAATGAAAAATGAACTTTTGGTAATCATTGATATGTGAGAACTGGGGAAAGGAATGAAACTAGTTAACTATGAAGCTAAATCCTATTGTAGCTGGTTTAGGGTGTATGTCCATAGAAAGTCAAAAAAAACCACAGGAATTGGCAGAATACCATGGATAGCAGAGTATCAATATGATGCTAAATACTCTGTACTTAGTTTTACACACTGTCTGAAAATTTTTATAATTAAAAATAATGAGAACTATGTTCTAGAAGACAATGGATTTCTAAGAAATTATAATGGAAACAGAATGATCAGAGAGGAGGTTTTCCAACTGATAAGAGCTAATTGGCCTAGCCATAGACTCAGAATAGTAAGGCAGAAACATTTTAGAAACATTTAGAAACATTTTCAAGTCTTGCAAACTCACTAACACATCATTTGTGAGCCTGAGTGTGGCAGGATTTCTGGCTTGAGGAACATCAGTGGATTTAATGTCATTAACAAACAGATAGAGTCCAGGTGAGTGAAGGAAGTGCAAAATCATGGAAAACCTGGAGACAGGAAGCCAATTGAGGAACTGAAGTATCATATGGAAGATAAGAATTTCATATCTGAAAGACAGTCTCTGTAGTGACAAAATTTGAACTTTCCATAAAAATCAATTCTTCAAATTACAGGGATAGCACACAGTGTAATAATATACATTTAAATTTAAATGAAAATAAGGACAAGGTCTTTAGGAATGTCATGATTCTTGCTATGTTTAGCCATTAAGCTTTAGAGTAGTGTGTTTTGCAGAAAAGTATAAACAGAAGGGTTTTTTTCCTAAGGAAATTATGGCATTTGTTTATAACATACAGGGAAGTAATAAAGCAGACAAATGAAAGGAAGAAGGGAGGAAGGGAGAGGGAATATCAGAGAGGAAGGACTTATACTATATGAGTATCAGAAGGAATGGCAGAAGAACTGGAGGGTCAGCTCATCATGCAGAGTTGAGGCGAGACAGTATGACTTCACAAGCAGAAATCTTAGAAATGCTATTTCAGTTATTTTCCTGAATGTTCAACAGTTGTTTGGATAAAACTGCATAAAATTTACAGATGGGTCTTGATATGTTGAATGGGAATCTGGTGTCATTTTGGGCTAATTGGAATTTCTCATGGTGACTCATTCAGTGATGGAGCAGGTGCTACTGCTATCTGTGCATTAATGGATAAAAGCCTTTCTCCAATTTAGTGATGACCTTTTCATTTCCATTACTGAATGACACTTAATAGGCCCATATTCTTTCTGCAAGTGGAGAAAATGCAAACTAAATTTCAAAAAAATTAGTATTTGATCCGATAGCTCTTTAAAGAGATGATATTTAAAATGGTCAGTGTAATTATTTTAGTCAACTTATCACTAATTATTTCTGTCTGCTTATCACTGCTCTTTGCCTTGAATCACAAGTTCTGGCCAGTATCACATGAGTAAATACTATTAACTGGAGGTTGATCTTGTGGCTTTCCTGGGAAATCTGAGGTAAAGTTTTGAACAGATTTAAAAGGAAATCTGGCTTTTATTCAAGAAAGCCTTATTTAAATCTGAATCATCTTTGAAACCATAAATTTGTGAGACATTATTCTGATAAATACATTTCTATGACACAAATTGTTAAAAATATAAGCAGGGCTTTTAATTTTATTCATGTGTAATTTTACAAAGCAATTTATGGTATATTACAAATTTAAATAGAGTGCAACATGAAAACATAAATTAGGAGTATTCATCTCTTTCCTTTTTCTTTTCTCCCTTCCCCTACCTTCTGTCCCCTTCCTTCACTCTTCCTTTCCCTTCCTTTCTAATAATCTTATGCAAGAGCTTTTGTTGGAACCAAACAAAGTAAGCAGAGGCCATGGAGAATAATCCTGGCTCAGAGGTGAGAGTCAGATTCCAGGTAGGGTCCAGTCACAGCTAAATGAAGAAAGGACATTCAGTGAAGATGGCTGCCCAAGACACGAAATTTGATGCAGAATGGATTCTTCATGGGATGGCAAGAGGATCCATGGAGGGAGAGGGCAGCTTGCAACAAGAAGTAGGAGCCAAAGATAGGTCATATGGGTGAACATACAAGGAAAGGAACCACACAGGTTATTGGAACTTAATGCATTCAAACACATTCAGGGTTTCAGAGGTTATTTGTTTAGACAGTCATAGCCTATACAGGAAGACAAATTGTCTTGCGGTGCTGAACTAGAATATGAAGAATTAAAAAGGGAAATAGCAAGAGTTGCCCAAATTCAAAGGCTGACAACTAAGAAGAAAATAAGGGCATTCATCCTATGGGGCAGACAATTGAAGGGGTTCAGAAACCAGTGAAAATTACCATGAATATGATTCCTATCTACTCCAGACATATATTAATAAAATTGGGTCACTTGGAAGGGAGGGATGGAGGGAGTAAGGTAGAAAGGGACAAAGAGACAGAGACAGAGACTGAGGGGCAGAATTAGATATAAATGTAAATGTAGATATCTCCATTCTCCATTCCCTGGGACTATTTTCTAAGAGACCAAAAAATCAATGATACCTCAAAATCAGTGAGGTTATCTGATCTTATTTCTAAATACTATTCTTCCCTGGAAAGAACAACAGCTCCTTAGAGAAGTAGAGAGGGAAAAAGCTGGGCATTTTTTCAAGAGATAAGGTAAAAAGTGTTCCAATAATGTTTGGGTCAAGTCATAAAGAAACAGACAACATGGAGGAACAACTGATGAAATGGGAAAACCTAAGTGTTAATACTGATAATAAACAATTATCAATTACATAATATATATCTTACTGAACAAAATAGGACACTGGGATTCTATACTGATTTAAATATATAAATGATTGTGTTAGCACTTTGAAGAGGAATACTCTACTTATGTAGTTTCCCAGTACCTTCCTCCACAATACTTGTTAATTATAAAGTGAAAAAGGGTAATTTCACAGAGTAAAAGTCTGATAGATATAAACCAAATTAAATGATCTAAAGAGATATAATCAGTGAAGGGAAAATTGAACCAGTGCCACCTAATAAGAAGAAATGAAAGCCATGATCCTTCTAAAAATATATAAACTGAATTTAACTATGGAGAAACCACATACAAACATAAATAGAGAGACATTCTACAAAATAATTGGCCTGCAGTAATCAAAAGTCTCTAGTCTATTAAAGTCATTGAAAGTCTTTTAAAAACTTTTCCATAATAATGTTGTATAAATGAAATTAAATGTAAAATAGAAATCTGTATTATATTATTGTTATAAAAGCCAATGTTGACACAATTAAGGGACTTGAGTTCTTGGGGTTGGGTGACTGTAATGGATCAGTATGACTTCTGATTTTGATGAGTGAATTATGGTCACAAAAGAGAACATATGAGTTTTAGGAAATATACATGGAAGAAACATGATGCATCATCATGTAGACAACATATTCTCACATGATTTAGAAAGATAAACTTTTTTCTTTTTACTTTCAAGTCCTTGGTATTTGAAGATGGTTCAATGATACATAGAAACACATACAACGGGGCAAAGATGAAACAACATTAGAAATAAAATATTGTCCTAAGAGGAAAAGTATCTAAGTCAAGTAATCAATGTCTCAAAAATATGATTTTAAATTTACAATTATTTCTATTCTATATATTTTATGGTACTGTATGTGGTACAATAGGAAATATAGTTGGCCATTTTGTCAGCATTCCTCTCTTTGTCTTTGTTACAATGAGCCAGTTGTGACCACACCTGAATTTCTCCTCATGTGGTGACTTAAGGCCGGTTCTCTCAGCCTCAGGAGATGGTTGGTTGCCAGAAAGTCTAAGGGGTTACAGGGGTTGGAATTTTGATTCCCATTCACTGACCTCTGGAAATGGTTTGAGGTGCTGGATATTGAGCCTCCTATACTGGAGGCAGAGAGTATGAGACATACTGTGAATGTGTGGAAGCCCAGCATCTCTTCATTGTACCCTGCTTTATGTACTTCTTCATCTAGTTATGCATTTGTGTGCTCCGTAGTCACTGTAAAAATGTTTACCTGGATTCTGTGAGTCATTCTCACATAGTAGTCAATATGGGAGACTTTGGGATTTGGGGATTATAAACCCAAATTATAGCTGGTTAGTCAGAAGTATAGGTCAGAACCTGAGATATGGGCTTGTCATTTTATGTGGGAGTCAGTCTTGTGGGCCTGACTTTTTAACCTGTGGGATCTGATGCTATCTTCAGGTAAAAAGTGTTAGTTTTGAAATGACTTGTAGGAAATCTAGCTGGTACCCAGAGAATTAGAAAATTGCAGAAAGTGTGAAAAAATTCACTAAGGTGACCAGAAGGGAAATAAGTTTACTGCAAGTATTGGTGGTGGTGGAAGAATACAAGCAACTTTTGGGGTTCTAAGAAAACACCTAAACCAAAGAATTAGAATTTGAATACTGTACTTTCCTCCATTAAAATTACATGAGTTATACACAGATGTGCTTTTACTTATGAGGATGTTACCTAATCATAAGCTAAAAATATCCTAAATTGAAAACGAATTAAAAAGACCTAATCTACTAAAGTTCATAGTTTAAACTAGCCTAATTTATACATGTTCAAAAAGCTTAGAGTTGCTCAGAATCATTTAACACAAAACCTATTTTAACTTATTAAATACTAGATTACTAAATATCCATGGAATATATTAAAATCTTGTATCCAAACAACATTGATAACACTGTAGAGCATTGTTTTTCCTCTCCTGCTGCCCATCATCTTCAGAGTATTGTCTCATATAAAAAAAGAATATTTCGCTATCATTGAACCCTTCCGTGAGTTGTAATCTTTTTGCTCTTAAAGATCTTGCCTGAATGATGATGTTTGCTCCTAATCAGGTGGTAGTTGGTAAAGGTTGGGATGCTCTAGAAATTGCTTAAAATAAGACAACAAGCAATAAAACTTGCTGTATGGATTGACTTTTCAAGAGAGATTTCTCTACAGTACATATCCATTTGATAGTATTTGATTTATAGTAGAACATCTTTCAAAACTGGAATCAATCTTCTCAAACTCAGCCACTGCACTGTCAACTATGTTAAAGAAATATTCTAAATATTTTCAAAAAATGTTCACAACAATTTCACTAGGTATAGATTCCAGCTCATTACACTGCTTTCTTTTCTCCTCCCTGAGAAGCAGCTCTGAATGCAGAAAATGTTTTATCCTGAGATTTCAGCAATTCAGTCTCATCTTGAGGCTCCATTTGCAGTTCTAGTCATCTTGTCATTTCCAACTTATCTGTAGTTACTTTCTCCTTTGCAGTGAAGAACACCTTAAAGTCATCTGTGAGGGTTGGAATCAGCTTCTTCCAAACTCCAATCATTGTTAATATTTTAATTTTCCTCATGAACCACAAATGTTGTTAATGGACTTTGGCCATTCAGATTCAATGGTGAATCCTTTGCAGAAGGTTTTCAATTTGTTTTGCCACCTTCCTTAGAAGAATCCATATTCATGGCAGCTATAGCATTAGACATATGCATTTCTTTAAAATAATAAGACTTGAAAGTTGTAATATTCCTTGATCTGTGGACTGTGGAGTTGATGTGGTCTTCACAGTCATGAACATGAAACATGAATTTTATACTATGTCCATCAGCACTTCTCAGCGACCAGTAATTTTCAAAAGGAAGCATTTTTTTTGGAGCAGTAAATCTCAACATTGAGCTTGAAATGTTAAGTAAACCATGTTGTAAGCAAATATGTGGTCATTCAGACTTTCATATTCTAGTTGTATAGAACTGAGTAGAATTATTAGCATTCATATTTTTCTAATAACATTTAAAATCTTGTTGATCTTAAGACTCCATACTTTCTATTACTTTACTATAAAGAGGGATAAAATAATACAGTATCATTTGTTGGAAAATAGATGCACCTTGAACACATAATATTAAATAAAGTAAATCAGACACTCAAACTTAAGTACCATATGGTTTTTCTCATATGAGAAATCTGAAGTATAAATAAAGAGCAATATAAAAGATAAATGGAAACAGGGAGAAAGATCTTTTGCAAATGGGAAGGAGACAAGGAGACAGAAGAAGGAGGAAAGGAGGAAGAGAAAAGGAGGTATAAAAATATTAGACTTATAATTCTTAAAGTCCTGGGATTTTCAGAAGATTCATAGCACTGGCTTCAAGTTCCAATCACCAGCTACAAGTCACAAGCTAGTAAGAGAGGCAGCTTATCCTTGATGGTTGTAAACGAAGCATTGATTTCTCTCCAGCTATTAAAGTCCTAATTGGCATCTTCTTCAAACAAAGGGCATTTCATCTACATTATAAATCTATTGTTTATCCTGGCCAATTTCATCAGTTGTCTAAGCTAGAACTTTTGATGTCACTTGTAAATCAGCTTTGGTACTTCAAAGTTACACTCTCCGGTTATGAATATAGATTTTTCCTGAAACCTCATGAACAAAAAGCTACTAATTAAACATTTCTTCGACAGCTTTTTCACCTCTATCTTTTTAGAACTGGAGATTCAGGGATTTGTTTTGGATTAGGCTTTAGCCTAAAATAATGTTGCAGTTGGTTCAAACTGCTATCTAGACCACTAAAGCTCTCTATTAGAAATGATGCTGTTTTTTAAAAAACATTTCATTTTGTTTACATTAATGTGTTCTCTGAAAGCCTTTCTTAATATCTAACATTTCTTCCTCTGGAAGTGTAATCACTCATAGCTTTTGATTTAAAGTGAGAGAGGCATGCCCTACCAAGATTCCGGGTCATCTGGAAGACACCGAATCAGCCTGCTGCAGACAGGCAGGTCTGCGCATGCCCTACCGAGGTCCCAAGTTTTGCAGAAGGCCCTGAATCGGCCTGCACCCATGCCCTGGCAACAATCCACTGGACAACCCCCCCCCCCC
>NW_004624761.1:9493562-9510589 GCF_000247695.1 Heterocephalus glaber
ATAAAGTGAGAGATATTTGACTCTTCCTTTCAGTCTAACACTGAAAATTTTTCAAACAATGAAATTATTATTTCACTGCATAATCGTGAAAAGTTTGAAAGAATAAAAGGTTGCCAGTTACCAAACTATGACACAGAATCATGAGGTGTGCACATGCAGATGCAAAAATCGCCTTAATAGTCTTGCTCCACACAGAGTTGCCATAGAAATTCAATTTGTAAAAAATGCATTTTCTGTGAAGTGCAACAACAAAACACATATATCCATAAACATGTATTGATTTAGTATATGTTTATGTCTTCATCCTATAACAATTCAGGTTCTCTTATAGCTCACATTTAATTGTTGTTATTTTTTAAAAACCTGAACTACTGGGCCGGGGATTTAGCCCAGTGGTTCTGCCGCCTGTCTCACATGTGCAAGGTCCCGTGTTCAGTCCCCGGGAACAAAACAAAACAAAACAAAACCCAGAACTACTAAAAATATTGAATGAAACTACATGTAGGATAACTAAAATTTCCCAAATATCAAAATATAATTGTTGTTTAAATATCCGTGTATAGGAATATGTGATCAGATTGACGAGGTGCCTATTATGCCCTCTAGGGGATAGATGGGACATATTAATCGGCTTGTTTGAAGTTGATAGTTGAAAAGGTTCTTAGAATCCATGCTGTTAGCCATGTTTACGTACTCATAATTTTTATTTATACACAATCATGTACTGGATTTTCTATATAATTATAATATTGAACTCATCTGGATATGTTCTTATCTCCAAAGGTATATGATTTGTTTTAAGGAGATATGTTTTTTCAACAGTATATTAGTCAATATTTCAAAAATTAAATTCAAGAAAGGAGTTTATTTAGAAAAAAATTATTTGTGTAAAGTCAATAATATCTTATATTATTTATTACACAAAATAACACCAGGAGCTTATATATTGAGTTCATTTAAAGTGATAGAAGAGAGCTGGGGATTTAGCTCAGTGATTCTGCCACCTGCCTTGCAAGCACAAGGACCTGAGTTCGATCCCTGGTCCAAAAAACAAAAACAAAAACAAATGGTAAAGTGATAGAAGATAGAATCTGTTATATTCTGATGAAAAACATATATTTGTGGGAAATAGAATTAAATAGTAATGATTTCTTTTTTACTATTGCTGTATAATACAGTTTTGAATTTGAAAATGGCCATCCATTCTTCTTTTCATCTACTTTCTAATTAATGTACAAAACTTGATAATCTTTTTATTATATTACAGCAAATTGCTGGTCTTATGGTAGAATGATGCAAAATGAGCAAGGCCAGTCTATCAGAATAAATTGCCGCTAATGTACAGCATATAGAATGTCCTTGACTTTTTTGATGCATATTTTTTTTAATTTACCATAGTGCAAAAGCAATGAAGTAGAATTTAGTAGAAGCTATACTTTGAATTTTGATCTTTTCCTGACAACAGGGTAAAATATTTTCTCATGATCCTGGACAGTGAGTGAGCCACAGCTTCTAGTCCATCAGAGGATCATAAGGGGAAAACAAAACAAAACAAAACAAACACTTAATACTATAACGTGTACCGTGTTGCTAGAATTTTTGGAAATAAAGCATTTGATAAATTACATGGATTATTCAGTCTTTTATTATAAATAAAAGAGGATTGGTGTTAAATTTTTTTTTACTCAAATGTAAGCTACTTTAAATCTTTTCAACATGTGTAAGATAGGAAACTAAGCTATATATTCACTAGCTCAATGATGTTGATATAGGGCACCAAGTAATCCAAAAACTGATGTAGGGCAAGTAATCCAAACAAGCAAAAATAATCCAAACAAGGGAAATATTATAACTCCCAGCCTGCTAGATATCCAAAAAGTTTGTGTTCTCTAAAATCAAAGAATGAATTCTAGGAACAATAGAGGCTAAGAGTAAGAAAAATTTATTGAGAGAAATGATAGCTGCTGTCTAAGAGAGACAGAAGGGGGACAAAACAGTGGGTTGCCCTTGGGCCCATTTCCTAGGGGGGTTTTGTGGAGCAAAACCATAAGGTTAGGAGGGTGCGAAAGTGAGGAAACTAATAAGAACCAAGGGAAATTCAAAAGATGTGCATGTGGTGGGACAAAACCATAATCAACCAGTAAGATTACAAATACAGTCACCCAGGTAATATTGAATTAAATGGGAATCAAATGGGAAAACAAGTCATGTACAAGGAATTTCCAGAAGGGAAATGGGCTAGGGAGATTGATGTCTATTTAGAATATCAATCGCTGCTGTACATCTCTAGGGGAAGTAGGTAAGTGTAGTGCCTCTTCTCTTTTTATAATGCTAACCAGTGAATGTGCCTCAATTGTTTTTCTGTGCTGAGGGCCCAGTTTTGTCTAACTGCCTCATGATAATAATTTTTAACTAACTTAGCTATCTGAAATAATATCAAATACATTTTTAACTTCAGATATTTTAAATTTGTGATAAGTGTGAGGACTAAACCCACGTCATGATTGGGAGCACTCATGGAGAGATGGCAGAGAAGCTTCTTAAAGAACTGGTAAACCTCAGAGAAAAATGAAAGCAATGAGTACAGCAATCCACTGAGGCAGCATTATGAACACATCACAGAGTGAGGAGTAGCTCATGTTAGGCAATGAGCAGCAGCTTATTTTTTTCTGAATTATGGAATGAGAAGCAATAGGAGTTTAGCCTGAAGTATTACACAAGGCCAGCTCACTGAGGATCTTTCATAGCACATTGACAGTAGCAATATAACTTTTTATTCAAAAGAACACACATCTTAAGAGAAAACAGGGAGCAATTAATGACTGCTGAACTAATGAACTTACCTAAAGCCTGTCCTTAGAAAACTAGAAAAAAAAAGACCAGTTAAGAATTTTAGACTTTATCCTCATGTGAAATCTTCTAAAGGGTCTAACTGAAATTGAATATTATAAAGGTTGACTGCTTGTCAGCAATAATTATGCTAGACAGAGATACATGAACTTTGGATCTTTTAGAAAGTTCTAATAAACAAGAAAACATCTAGGTCAATTTTACTTAAGTAAATTCTCTATCAGTTAAAAGAGTGATTAGAGTTGTGCCTTCAAACTGAAGAAACTTAGACATGAAGATGTCATTTTCCCTTTTAGACCACCAGAGTATCATTGGGGAAATTACTCCATGGAAAGAGTTAATGTAGCTTTCAAACATGCTTAAAAGGAAAGTTTGGGGTTGTTAAACACTGAGAAAATCTGGGTTAGCATCAGTGAATCTGAAAAATTCTCAGACCTATAAATTGAAATCATAGGAATGAAATTGTAGACTCCTTGGAGTATACTAGAGAAGTCCTACCCTCACTATATATTTTATTCTGTTTTGCCTGGTTGGCACTGGAAATTCACAAAAGCCAAATCACAAAGTCAGTTCTTCCTAAGTTTCTGCCAACATCAACTCCAAAAGATTTTAGTATTTTATTTTTAAAGAAAAGAGAGAATTTGAATTGCAGTTTTACATGGCAGCTTTGTAGTGTTCCACAGATACTATGTCCTATAAACTGGTGAATTTTGATTTTAACTTCGAGCAGTAAAACGGCTTCTGTATCTTTCAATGGCATTTTATTTAAAAAGTAAGAGAATTCAGATTTAAGTTTCTGCTTATTCTATAGACATATTCATTCTGGTTTTTAGATTTAGTTGTTAACTTGGCTAGATTTCTAGCCAGGAACCATTTCTATAAATAGGGTTGAAAAATCAGCTAGATATCTGGTCAGTGAGCATCTTATAGCTGTGCCATTTTCTATTTCATATATGGAAATTTCTCCAAAGTCTGTACAAAAATAACTGGTGACCGAGATATCTGTTTCCCTAATGCACATGAAAAGCATTTGAAAGCGATCCTTCAGGTGTACATTTTTAAGGAGCCACATATCCAGTGTTTGCCAACAGAGGCTGTTACAGGACCCTGTAGCAAGGGTAGGAGAAGCTGTTAAAGAGCTTCTGGTAAGAGTATCTGAGATTTGTCATTTTCAGAGAGCAATACCACTGCCAGGGCTAGGGATCTGTCCAAGATAACAGAAAGAGCTAGTGAGATATTAAGAATATTCACAAAGCTCAACAGATATATTTTCTACAAGTAAATGGAGATGGGGAAGTTGCCATCACTGAAAGAACAAACTTTAGGTAGTCAAATGCTTCTAGGGCAGTTTTGGTTCAACATTTCATAGAATTTGAAGAGATAGGAGGAAAGAAATTACTCTTGGCAACAAAAACAAAATAGGTCAAGTGATGCTTTACAAAACATGGAACTCAAGTAGAAAGAGAAGAATGGTGAGCTCCACATGAACATTAAATTATCAAAATTATTGCCCAGTTCAGGAAAGTGTTCACATTTTAATCTTGTTTAACCAGGTTAATTATATCTGTGAAATCATTGCTAAAGCTATTGGAAAGTCAGGTGTGCCAAAACATTTATGCTCAGAGAATACAATGTTTACTTTTCAAATCTCTAGCTTTTAAACATATAAGCCATTACATGTCTTTAAATTTATAACAGCAATAATTCTGTTATTCTGATGTAACTATCATTCTAAAGCTTTTTCTATTTCATGACATTTGCCCTCACTAGGATTTTTCCTATGGCATTCTATTTGGGGATTCTTTACCTGGTTAGTTTTCATTATCCTTCAAGTATCTGCTGAAATAATATTTCATCAGGAAAGATTCCCTTCTCTGTAATTCCATCTCAGTACTTTTGTTTCATCTGAGAGCACACACCAAATATAAATATATAATCATGAACTTATTTATGTTGGCATTCACTAAACTGTTAAGTGTATATGCATAGTCTATGTCACTTTCCTTAGGTTGGGCCTATTTAATGGTTAGTGGAGTTTGCCATAGATTTGGTACTCAGTAAATATTTATTTAACAAAAGAATACAATTTTTATACATTCAAAGAACTGTCACAAAAATTAATATTTTCTCCAGAATTTAAAAAAATATATTGAAATGGCAAGAATATAACCTTTTTAAGTTAAACTTGCATTACTAAATCCTATAGAAAGGTAAAGTATATAAGGATACAATCTTGGACTCTTCAGTCCTCAAATTCACTATTGCCCAGCAGAATGCACTTAGAGATATAGCTGTAACTAAAAGGTAGATGTGTTATAACCAGGATGTTCCTTCCTGTGAAGGTTGACACTTTTGCAAAGATATTATTAAGCAGGTATGAACTCTGTGGGTTACATCAAAGTTCTCCATACTAAAAACTTCTTGTTCTAGCTAAGGATGACAGAGCTTAAGCACAAGGGTTGGCATCCTGCCTTTATCCTTCTACAGAACCACAAAAGAAAAAGCATATGCTTAAGAAAAGAAAGAAATATTATTAAGTTTAATGAAATATAAAAGAAAGAACTGTTTTGGAAGAAGTTGTAGTAAAACATGGGATAGACCTTTACTGTACTAAACCACAAAGAATTGTGAAGCATTTTCTACTCAGAGGTATTTACATTTTCTGATTTTTTATTAGCATGCATATGTACTTTTTTAGAAGAGCTATGAGACTGAAGCTCTAAGTTGGATTTGTGAACAGACATTGAACAACTGAGTTAGAACTGAGAAAATATGATTGCAATGAAATGACTAAAAATACATAGAAATGTACAAAACAAATGAGTCTTTACATGGACATATTGGGAACATGTCTGTGCCTGAAACCTGCTCCCAAAACACAATGGAGGTTAAAAAGAAGGAAGAGTGGTTTCCAGCTTTGTGTTATTTTCATCTTGCGGTTGAGCTGTTGATGAAGTCATATGTTGAGATACTTAAAAGAAGGAAACTAATATAAACCAACTTTGGTTCTTCAGGCTCAAGTTTTTATTTCATTTATTTCATCAAAACACTACCTTCATCAGTCACAGTTCATTACCTTGAAAAAATGAGCAAAACATAATATAACCAAAGCTCAATGATTTCTATATTTTACATTTGTCTAATTATACCTATAAAGTGAAATAGATAATTTTAAATTATTTTACATTTGCCCATATGTGTAAATATTTATATAAATGAGATTGTTGAAGAAATATTAATTAAACTAAAAACATATTGTGGTATATTAAAGCAATAAAATTTATATGTAAACTTTCCTCATACACTAAACATCAAATTATACAATATTTAAGCCATTGGTTAATATACAATTATAAACAGAAAGTTTATCTTGCACAGCCCCCAGCCAAAGGACCTCCCAGACAACATCTATGAAGGTGGGCAGGCCCCAGCCAGAGGCACACCCAGAGACCACCCTAAGTGTGCACAGGCCCCAGCCAGAATGATACTAGGATAACAGCACAGCACAGGGATCCAAAAGGTCACCATTCTGAAACCAGGAATTGGAGTAGTGGTAAGCAGCAGAGAGAAGGCCTCTCTGAGGCTTGCTGAGAATTGAAGCCCACTAGGTAAGCAAAGAGTCACCCAACAAAGGCACAGCAGGCTGCATCTGTTGAAATGAGAAAATATTTAAACAAGACTCAAAACCAGACTTCCAGATCACCTAAGGGAACCCCAAGGGGCAATGAGATGGAACAATCTGATACTCAACCACCTGGACTCCCTGAACTGGCAACAAAAGAGGATCTGGAAATAATAAAATCAAAAATTATTTCTCAGATAACAACAGAGATTATGTCCATCATGTAAGACATGATTAATAACTCTATAGCAGACACAGATTAAAAGAAAATAGAGGAGCTGAGAAACATGATGGAATCCCATCATAGGAAACAAATGGAATCCATAAAACATACGCAAATAGATGTCCAGGAGAATAAAAACTCCACTGATAATTTATGCAGCAGAATGAGCCAATTGAGGACAGAATATCAGATGTAGAAGACAGGATTGCAATTAGTGACCAGGAAAAGGAAAATTTCTTAAAAATAGTAAGGGACCATGAAAAATCAATCCAGTAGCTGCTAGATGATGCCAAGAAGAATAACGTAAGACTGATCAGAGTCAATGAACAATCAGGAGATAGTGGAAACAACATAAAAAAATTGTTCACAGAAATCTGAGTAACTCATTATCCATTGTTCTCCAAAGCATTTTTTTTCTTTTTTGGTATCGGGGATAGAACTCGGGTCCTTGTGCTTGTGCAGCAGGCACCAAAACCACTGAGCTAAATCCCTGGCCCTCTCCAAAGCATTTTAAGGATAGGCATATGGAAATGATTAGGAAGAAAATTTTGATTAAAAATAGTAAAAGGTAAAATCCTATAAGTAATTTTTAACTTCTTGACCATAGGTACATGTCTTAGCACATCATTATGTGCCTTTAGTACTTGGCATAATGCCTCTCACATAAAAGTTCTTAAAAAATTAATATTGAATCAGTGAATGCAATAATAGATATGACTGACCAATAATGAAATAATCACCAGTGCAAGGAAATGAGCACTCTACCACTGAGAGTACTGAAGCAAAGAGTAAATGACTACCAAATTGCAATGCAATGCAAGATGTAAGTATAGAATATGCCTCATATTAATCTATGTCTTCAACAATCAACCCAAATGTATGTTATGATGGTGTAGCATATTATATTTGGGAATTATTTTCACTAAATGAGAGGTTGTCATATCTGCTCGTCTGCAGCTTAAAATAGGAAGATGCACTGCTTAAGTGCACAGATGTTGGCTTGATGAAAAGATGGTTTTATATTTGTTATAGTATGTAAAGATGTATGATCTGAAGCCTTGTTGATGCTATCTACAAATATGGGTTACAAGGGTAGAAAATTTTTAAGTGATATGAGAATTAAGTGAGATATTTCTAAATTTTAGGACACAGACTAGGCTGTTAATATAGTATATCTCATTAATTAGTTTCTGATATTACATATATTTTAGGTTGGCTAATTTATTATGACCTAGGCATACTCTGCTAATTATAAATACATTTTGTTTATATTTTTAGAAGAGTGCTTTACACAAAGGAGGCAGAATTATATAAATGGATCCACAGCCATTGAATGCTTGGGGTTTCAAGAGCTACTCACAGTGGTACTGACAGCCACAAAAAAGACATTCTTTGTTTATTTGTTCATTTTATCTCTTTAAGGCCTAACATGGCCTGAAGACTAGGTGGGCTTTTAACAAACAAATAGTAATATTGGTGGAATTCCTTCTTTATGTTTTGTCTTTTTGTATTAGCCATTACATGGAAGAAACTTTAAAAAATTACATTGTAAAATAATAGAATTAGAGATAGGAGTATGTTCTTTCAAATTGAATCAGAGTTTAGTAACATACTGAAAGTTTGACAAAGCAAGAGGCAATAAAATATCAGGTCAAATGGTAACAAATTTATAGAAGAGTATCTTAATGAATTGAAAAAGAGAACAAGAAATCAGGATAAGAAGGGAAAGAAGGGCTGGGGTTTAGCTCAGTGGTTCCAGTGCCTACCATGCAAGTGCAAGGTCCTGAGTTCAATCCCTGGTACCAAAACAAAAAAAAGAAGAAGGGAAGAAAACTCAAATGAAAAAGCCAAAGATTAAGAAAACATTTTAATCAGCAAGAGGAATAAAGATATTATGATTTCTTCAGAAAATTGTGACACCATTTAACATGTTGTCTAAATCTTCAGGAGGGAACCACAGTACTTTAAATATGTATGATAGTAATAATAATGCTAAATGTATTTAAGGAGAGATAGTACAGAATACTAGATTCAACCCCATCATGAGCTAGCTGAATGTCACAGATATATGTAATCACCATTAAGATCTTCAAACTTGAAAGGCTTTATACTGTTTTCAGAGTGTGTTTGTGGACATGTCAAGTCTTGCTACCCTAAAATAAAAAGTTTGACTCAATAGCAGATCATCTAAATGAACTTTCTCACTCAAAATCAGCATTTTGCCTCATTTTAGTAGAAATAATAAAACATAAAGAATTTGACAAAGTGCTTCTGTGTTTTATGTATCATTAAAAACCCATGAGTTAAATTTTATTGGGAATAAAAGAACATATTTCAGAGTATGAAATCTAATGTGATCTCCTTCCATCAGATATTGATTGAAATGACTATTGATATCCTAGCTCTTGACAAGTTAGAATTTACAGTTGGATTTCTTTTTTCATTGTAGTGTGAAGACTTAAAACCTATGGAACATCATAGTTTTGGATTTTCTATCAGTTTGAGGAATTAATTTTATTTACTTTTAGCCACTAGAAATAAGTATCTGAAAGAGTTCTAGTACAATGTTGCTAAAAGAGTCTGTGTAGTCTTCCACCACCAAGTATTTGAAGTTTATTTTTTTTAAAAACTAAATACACAATGGTAAAATTTTTTTGAAAGCACTCAGATTATAGAATAAAAAGGAAAATATAATGGGGCCAAGTCCATAATTCAGCTGAACTCAAAATAGTTTCACGTATGACACAAAGCAGCATATATTGAAGCCACATCTCTTATGTATTTGCATAGTCTTGCAGAAATAATTTCATCATGTAATGGAATTATAAAGATATAACCCTGTTATAAAATCATTTTTACTTAGCTCCTCTAAGAAAATGATGCAAAGCCACATGAAATTGAGGAAAAAAAAAAAAAGCTAGTATATGTAGAAATAAAACAACCATTCTTTTACCCTTTGGTGACCATTTTGAAACAAATTAACTGAAAGCATCTCAGCTATAGAATTTATTTCATTATATTCTTATTTCAGTGACAAAATATAGTATATGATGGTAGATGATTTAAATGACAAGAAAGCAGGAGAGGTCCAAAAGGTGCTTATAACTACTCAAGAAGTTACATACAGCTATCACATTGAAATAAATACTGCAAAGCTACATACTTTCATTATCATAGAGAATACAGCTGCTTCACAAATAATGGATATATAATATATTATATATTTTTCTCTTTGCAAATACATGATTAACCTTTATATGTTTACAGCAACAAAGCTTTTATATAATACATCACTTGAAATCCCCTAAATGTAAACATAGAAAATACATTAACTTAAGGTGAGCCTTATTGTATAACATAAAATAGTTTTGTTTCAGAGTTTGGGTGGTGGGCATACAAAATCAAGCACATAATGAAATTTTATAAAATTACACACTCTCATGCATAATACTACATGAAACGTGGGTGTGTAGAATCTCAGTAAACCATGTGGGTTTTTTGAGCATGTGTTTTATGGTTTTAGTATTACACTTTAGTGTTACAAGCGGGTAACATTGGGGAAACTAGGAGAAGGAACACTGGGGACCTCTGCAAATTCCAGTAACTTTCTGAGGATCTATATATGTTTCATAATGATAGTAAAAAAAGAAGAGAGACTTAAGTTAGTATTTACCATATCTTAGGTCACTTATGTCTATATAGCACAACACCATCAATTGTGTGGTTTATTAAAAGTAGAAATTTGTTTCTTATTGTTCTGAATGCTGGGAAGTCAAGATCAAGTTGCTGACAGGTTCAGTGCACAGTCATAGAGGGCTCCATGATTCATAGATGGCTGTAATCTGTCCTCACATGTTAGAAGGGCAAGGGGTCTCTCTGGGGGTCTCTCTCACTCTCTTCTCTCCTCACATCTCTCTCCTTAACCCCATTCCCAACCCCTTTCTCTTTCCAGGGATGCTGTTAAACCCAGGGCTTTGTCTATGCTAAGCATGTGTTCTAATACTGAGATATACTCCCAGTCTGTGAGTCACTGCTCACTAGAGAAATAGAGCCAATATAGGATAATATGGGGCAGGCATGCTGAGGCAGGATGATTGCAGCGAGTTTGAGGCCAGTCTGGGCTACATTGTGAGTTAAAGGCCAGTCTGAACTGCATGGTGAGACCCTGTGTCAAAAAAAATATCTATATCTATATCTATATCTATATCTATATCTATGTATTTGCAAGTTAGGCTTACAATGGTCACCTGAGGAGTCAGGTGTGGAAGAGGGCAAAAGGGCTGTGTGCTGGATATCCAAAGGATCCAGTCAAAAGTCAAATACTTGGAGCTCACTGTAGAGCCTGATGAGAATCCGTATCAGGAAGCCAAAGGGTCTGCATTGGAAGCCAGGAGACAGATGTCCAAGGTGAACGTGAAGACCGGAGCACCTCCCAAGAAACATAAATGAGACTGCTTTCTTTCCTTTTTTCATTCCATGGAGGTATAAATCTATCAATATGTGCCATTCACACCCACAGTGTGTCTTCCATCCTTGATAAATCCATCATTCAGTCACACCCAGAACTAAGTTAAGCCAATCAGCTGGGCATTTCTTACTCAACTTGACAAAACAGTTAAGTATTACAGAACGTATATAACACACCAGAAGTAAGATTTTGTCCTTATTTTGAATCTAATATTAATTATAGAAGATAGAAAAACATATAAATGATTAGCAGAATGTAAATATTGATCATTTGCTATTAAATTTAATGTAAATTTTTAAGGCATAAGAGATTGAGTTATTTTAAAATGTTATATAAAGAAAATCATAAATATTTTATTTGAGTTGAAAATACTGTAGCATTTTAAAAACTTAAACTAGCATTTTATATAGGTGAAGATTCACCAAGTCGCCCTCAAACGTCTATTATTGTACATGGTTTCATTTATATGAGAAACCCAAAATGGAAAAAACTGAAGAGCAAATTAAAAAACAGATAGTAGGAGACAGAGAGGTTGGAGATAAGAAGGGGACCTAAAAAAGGAGAAGAGTGGAGGGAGGAGTAAAAAGGGTATAGATGTGATGTGTATATGTCCCCATTCCCTAATATAAATGTAAATATTCTGTTTGGCATACATATACTAATAAAAATGAATTCTTTTTTTAAAGTCTATATCATGTTAATTTGAAAACAAACAGATTCCTGTAGTTCATTCCCACAGTATGTCATTTCAAAGCATCAGCTGCATGTTGGGGGCAATTTGATAACAATTTGAGGAAGATATGATCTCTTTCTCTAGTTTTTTGATATTTTTCCAAATAATGGATTTACCTCTTAAGAGTTAGGAGTTTATTTTGAATATGAATTGTTTGTTTTTACTTTAGCTTTTTTAAAACAAAACATTGGCAACTCATTTCTTTCATTCTCAACTAAATATAATTTATTGGTTGTGAAATGATTTCAAAGAAGATATTATAATTTAGAAATTTTAAAACTTTTATTAAGTCTCTCTATGGCAACTGTGTCTCTGCCATTTTGCTTTCTGTGTGAATGTTAACAGTCAGTCTACCCTCTCTTCTAGGTGTGTGTCAGTACTAAATTAAATACAGTTCTCCTCGGGGCTACTAGCAGCTACGTTAGTCAAAGCAACACATTGCCCTATATGCTTTTGTAATAAATTTAGCATTGATTTCTAAAGACATAAATCTAGCTCAGCCCCTTAACAATGGAATCTTGAGCTGACTATTTAGTTCTTATATCTTTAAATTTGGGTTTATTTTTCCCATAATTTGGAATGACAAGAGAATTTACCTGATATGTTTATTGGTAAAGGGTGAAAAAAATATTGCATATAAAATGCCTGGCCTAAGAATCACTGCTTAACATGTATGTGGTGTGTGTGTGTGTGTGTGTGTGTGTGTGTGTGTAGAGGAAATTAAGTTACAGAATATTGAGGAGAAAAAACATGTACTCTGTCTTAGATAAAGTCAGTAGGTTTAAAATATAGAAAAAAACCCCACTAGCCTGAAATAAGAAATGGTTTTTTTTTTTCCACATGGAATAGTAATGATGAATCTAAACTATTTATATTACTATGTCTTTGCTTGAAATACCAAAAACAAATAAACAAACCAAAATTATTGCTATGCCTAGAAGCTTTCAACAAAACATTCAAAAAGGGTAATTGATGTAACTAAGACCTTAGAAAAATAAATGTAAATTTTGATCTTTTAGTCTATAAAATATACGCACAACATAAATAGCTGTAGCAAGGAACAGTAGTAATATATATTTTCTGGTACCTCATAAAATTAAACAAATGTATTTCCCTATACAATATGAGTTTTAAGGTGATTTCATAAAAGAAAAGAATTTAAAAGATATCTGTGGGAAAATAATTCTAGTCTTCAGATAGGAAACTAACATACAATGAGTTTTTTTTTTCTTTCTGTTCTTATACCCTCTTTGCCCCAGGGAAGATGAAAATAATGTTTTCCTATATGAACTACAATGAAGGATAAGATATATTTTGGGTTACTAGTGAAACATATAAGACAAAAATGAACAAAGCAAAAAAAGCTATACTAGCCTTCTCAAACTAATTACAGTCATTGCCTTTAGCAGATAATATTTCACATTTACAGTGAACTCATCTATTTATCAAAGTGCCTGTAGATTTTGGAAGACTTAAGCTATTTTAATATGAAAAGTGTGTATTATTTCATAAGTGTATTTATTGAATTTCCTGCAATACAGGTTTTCAAAATTGATTTTTTAAATAGGAAAATATGAGGTTAATGCTTGGCAGTATATTTTGCTATAGTAGATTTTTTTTCCTTTCCACATCAAATAGATGTTGAAAAACCATCAGATAAAATACTTTTGTTGGCTGAGGTAATCCTTTTAGCTATTTTTACTATATTTGTAGAAACTTTTATTTTACATAGGATATAAAAAGCTTCTATTATTTATGAATGAACAGCACTGATACATTATCTTCACTCTCTACGACTAAAATGATTGAGGAAATACATTAACTATATTTTTCAGTGCTTCCTGTGCTTATTAGACCAACAATGAGTGATTCAGAGAAGTACATCATTGTGGCTTTCATTACAAAGCTTATTCTTTAAGTGGAGAGACAGGAGTAGTGTGATTATATCTATATTTTTAAGAGCATCAATTTCCAATGACACCCAATTTTATTTAACAAATAAAAATTGATTAGTGCCTCATAGAAAAAGGAAAGTATGTTGATCATAAAATTGTTTAATTGCCAAATATTGAGGACTGCACTTGCATGATAATCTACACCCTTCACTTTTGCTCGACCCATTGCATTGAAAGAGTTATGCCCCTACTCCTCTGGCATCTCACTGCCCCTAGTTGCTTTTGTCTCTGTGATTAAACTTCAAAGGCTTCAACAAACTAACCCTAATCCTACCCCTACCCCTAAGATTGATTTGCTACTTTGTCCCTTCTAGGATACTACAATTGCCCTCCTTTCCTCAGGTCGACTTCTTGAAAGAGGTCTCCACACTTAGCAATTTTATTTTTTTTTCATTTTCTGTGACTCCTAATCAAAGTGGATGTATGGTGATTCCATCCAGTAATGAAATTATTCTTACCAATGTTATCAATAAATAATTATTGAAACAGCAGGAAACTTTATAATTAGTGTAACCTTTTGCACGTTATTACATTCATTTAAATCTTTTAATGTCATTGACTTTGAATCTGAATCTATTCAGTATCTATAGCTTCTGGTATTTTATAAACAAATTCTACAGTCTTTTATTCTAACAATCAGAAACAATAATTTTACTTTCTTGCTTACAATTTTTCAAGTGTTTCTGTACACTCATGATAAAAGCAAAGCAAGTCCAAGCTAAATAAAATATGTGTCTAATTTCACCTACATTCATGTATTATCTTCAGGAAATACCCATTTCACACAACAAAAATTAGCCAGGGTAAGAGGGCAACTTCATATTAATAAAAAGGTCCGTTCTATAAAAAGACATAATAATTCCTAATTTTTCTGTAGTTAATAACAGTATAAAAATACACTAGACAAAAACTTAGAAAAGTGAAAGTAGAAATAAACAAATCCACTGCTCTATTGAGAAATGTCAACTCTACTCCTTCTGGAATTTATAGATAATTCAGGGAGTAAATTAGTAAAATGTAAGATCACGTTTGACCCAAACAGCTTTTTCAAAAACTTGTTCTAATTGACATTTATAGAATAGATATTATTTTCTAATTCTCATCAGATATTCACAAAGACAAAACCATCTTCTATACTTTTAACAATTTGAAATAACAGAAATCAAATAAAGTACTTTCTTGGAAAAATTTTAACTTAAGCTAGAAAATAATAATAGAATGTTAGTAATTCAAAATATTTAGAGAATAAATCACATATACTCAACACATGAATCAAGAGTGAACTCTTGACAGAAATTAACACATTTTGCACTGGAAGAGAATGACAGTATTGTTTTTCACAGTTTATCAGAAAAGATAAAAACAGTGCTTGGATTAAACTTGCTAGCATTAAATGAACATATTAGAAAAGAGGAAAGGTTTTAAATCAACAATCAAAGCAATCTATGCTTTTACCCAAGACACTAGAAAAAAGAAAATAAATTTAAGTCTAGAGCAAGTAGTAGAAATCATAAAAATATTAAACTATAAATCAATGAATTTAGAAAAGGAAAATTATAAAGAAATTAAAAAAACAAACAGCTTTTTCAAAAATGACTAAAATTCATACACATTTTGACTTGATAATAAATTTAAAAAGTATAAAAAGCATAAATATCAAAAGTTATATGGAGGTCTCTACCACTGATATTATGGATCTAAAATAGTAAAAGAAAAAATACATGACCAACTTTTTGACAAAGCTAGAAGAAATGAATCAATTTTTGAAAGACATACATTACAAAAATCCCCCCAAAAAATGCCTTCAAGGAGTTACAAAGAAACTGAATAGGACAATATCTGTTAAAGGATTTGAATAAATTATAGTTTCTAAATAGAATTTATTACCAGCAAGGAGCTTAGCTATAAAGTATGTGATACTTTCAACAATTTTTTAAAAACTGGTACAATGAGGTTGGTTGATTGCTCCAAATGTGGTTCTTATTCTGTTTTGCTGTACTAGAGCTCCTGTGTTTCTTTTTTTTTCCTTTTTTCCTTTTAACTAGAGGGGTTTAGTGTAGTCAATAACAAGGAAAACACGTGCTTCAATATATTAACTTCACATCGATTTCAAATTAGTATCTGAAAAGAAGAAATATTACAAAAGGATAATCAGAGTTATACTGAGATTGACAAACAGGCAAAACTTTAAGTAATCATAAATGTGCTTTGGCAAAGTAATAAAATTATTATAAAAAATTTCCATGTTGTGCTCAGAGACTCAAGTCTATGTACTTTAAAAAAATTTTTTTCACCTGGAATGTATATCCTGAGCTGTCAATATAGTCACTGTAAAAGAGATGGGTCTGAATAAACTACTACCTTTAGAATATTATATAGAATGTGGCCATGAAAATAAACAGATTTGCCCAAATCATTTAAGATCCTATCTTTTAAAACTCTTTACAGTTAACATTTGATTTCTAGAAATGATCTTATTATTTTGCTTAATGGCTGGGGGCTCAGATACCAAAATGCTCATAGTCAAAAAATACATGATTCTTGATCATTTTGAATTAATGAAGCACAAATTGTTTCCTTCTTCCACTATAGCAATATTTAGCGATGACAACAGTAGATTGACCTAAGAGACCTGAGTTCTGTTCCTACCATACCTTCTACCTGTGAGATCTGTGACCACACAGTTTCTTCTGAGATATTTCCTCATTGAGAACATAAGATTGTTAGAATAAAAAAATAAACTTAACTGTTTATTTTTTGTTTTTTTCTTTCTCTACTTTTTGTATTTATACTTCTACAGTAAAAAAAAAAAATGGAGAGCAAATTAGTGTGTATGATCTATTTGAATCTAAATCTAGGTTCTCAGCAGTGATACAACTTAATCAAGGACTCTAAGAGTGAAGATGTTGTTGGTATCTTGATTTGCTTTTCTTAAATAAAGTGGAATGGCTTTTGTTGATAGAATTTAATTGATTTCCACAGAATTCCTATGTGTGAACCAAACACAGTGTTCAAAAAATTTATATTTTTTAAAACAGAAATAACAAGAAAAACATCCATACATCTCTCAAAATTTTATGTAGTTGACTTAGTCCTTTCAACAAAGTCAAAGTGCCATAAGATAACACAGTGTGTTTGTGTGTGTGCATATATATATATATATATATATGCACACA
>NW_004624761.1:9523532-9537507 GCF_000247695.1 Heterocephalus glaber
TTAAATTAGACCAAAATATTAATAATATAGTTATATAGCAAAAAGCTAAAAAAATAACTAAATAAGATGATAATCTAGTAACTAAAAAGCATTTGGAAGAGAATGGAAAATGAAACTGTGAAAGTGTAGGTACTGTATGAGGATTTCTTTATTATATTACTGTAAATAGACATTTTCCTTACAGTGTGTATCAATTGTGTGAAACAAAATTAAAAGTTCAGAAACACAGTCTATTTAAATTGGTATTTTAAAAAGAAGTAAGAAAATCTTTTTTTTTTTAAGTTCTTTATACATCCTACATGTTAGTCCTTTGTCTGAGCAGTAGCTGGCAAAAATATTTTCCCATTCTGTAGGTTGTCTCTATTTTTTGAGTGGTTTCCTGTGATGTGCAAAAGTTTTTTAACCACTTACCAGTCCCATTATTTAAATAAAGGATGACTCAAAATTGAACATTTTTTGTTAATTTTTGTAAGATAATATAGCAAGAAATATAAAAATGACAATTTTATCAAATTTATTTAGTACAAGAATTAACTGGTTGAAATGACACCTGACTGAGCAATGATAGGGATAGTCAGTAAGTAAATAAATGCATGGCCTGAGTGACACTCAGGGTAAGCTGTTAAGTGGTTAATTTAATGAGATCCTATTTGTTGATTCTTGGTATTATTTCTTGTACAACTGGGATTTTATTCAGAAAGTCTTTTCCTATGTCTGTCTTCAAGAATTTTGCATGTTTTGTCTTCTAGCAGATTGTTTCTGTTCTAATGTTGAGATCTCGATCCATTTTGATTTTAGTTTAGAATATGGTAAGAGATATGAGTCTAAGTTCAAACTTGGGTATGTGGGTAGCCAGTTTTCCAAGCACCATTTAATAAAGAGGCTATCTTTCCTCTACCAAAGGAATTTAGCACCTTTGTCAAACATTGTGTAATTGAGTGTACCTGAAGTTGTTTTTCTATTTTCTAGTCTGTTCCATCAATCCACAGTGTTTTAAATATTTTTTCCAATACCATGCTGTTTTTATAAAAATGAGACCTTCTTAAATTTAAAGATTCAATCAAAAAAGGGCATCTGAAATGAATAGACACTTCTCAGATGAAGAAATACAATTGGCCAATAAATACATGAAAAAAATACTCAACATTGCTGGCCATTTGAGAAATACAAATTAAAACAACAGTAAGATTCCATCTTACTCCAGAAAGAATGGCTACCATAAAGAAATCAATCAATAACAAACCTGGTAAGGGTAGGAGGAGAAAGGAACCTTTCTTCATTGTTGGTGGGAGTGTAAACTGATACAACTACTATGGAAATCAATGTGGAAATTCCTCAAAAATCTAAAATAGAAATTCCATTTGACTCAACTATTCCTCTTTGAGGTGTCTTTCCAAAAGAATTAAAATCATCATATCTCAGAAATGTATGTGTACCTATGTTTAGAGCAGCACAATTTATAATAGCTAAACCTTGAAATCAGCCTATATACTTATTTGCAGATGAATGGAAAAAAAAATGTGATACCTATATACAAAGGAGTACTATTCTACCATTAAGAAAGATTATTTTGAGGCATTTGTAGGAAAATGTGTGCATCTTAAGATCCTAATTTTAAGTGAAGTAAATCTGACTTGCAAGCTTGTACATCATATGATTTCCCCTTACATGGAATATTTAATAGGAAAGAGAAGAGAGAGAAAAAAGTAATAATAGGTATGTTTCTGTTGTCGGTCTCTGGTTTCACTCTAATATGGTGTGAGAGCTCACTTTGTAGGATTTACATTTCTTTTGATATGTTAAGTTCTTTGTTGTTGTTATGAGCATGTTGTATTTCATTTTATTTTATTTTGTTAGTTTTTTTTTTTTTTTTCCCGTACCAGGGATTGAACTCAGGGCATTGTGCTTGTGAGGCAGGCACAGTGCCACTGAGCTAAATGCCCATCCCAGTATGTTGTATTTCATAAATAAAAAAATAAATTCCCAGAATAGGAAAATATATGAAGCTAGAGAGTAGCTCAGCGGTTGCCTAGCATTAGATGTGAGGGTTTGGGACATGATAGCTGGTGGACAGAAATGTTTTTTGATTTGGGATAACAAAAATGACCTAAGTGTGATCATGGTTAGAGTTGTACAACTCTGTCGGTGTGCTAAAATCTGTTGAATTCTACATTTTAAGTTTGTATAATTGTGTTGTATGAAAATTTTTAGTTCAATCGAGTTGTTTTATTTAAAAAAAAAAGAAGTAGAAAGGGCAGAGAAGAAAATATGCTAATTGTCTCAGTGTCCAGTTAGGAGGTTTATAGACAACTTCTAATGAAAATTGAGGATTATAAGATAACATGTAAAGTTAGGGGTATTAAATTTACTGCTAGGAAAACAAACAGTACAAACCCAATAAACTCAATAAATGAAAGCACACACAGGAACAAAGATAGGTTTTCTGATTTTTGTAAAACTTCAAAGGAAAAAATTACAAAAATACATATAGCAAATTATGGTATCTCTCAAACAACATATGATTTGAGCATAGTAATTAAAGGTAGTTTTTGTTTCATCTCCAAGAAAAATATTAATTACATATCAAAGCAAAATATTAATATCTTTCTGGTTATAAAAGAGTTATAATGAGCCTTTTGAATGAATAAGTATAAAAGGCATTCACAATATAATTGAGTTGACTTAATTAGAATATTTTGATACGTATGCATTGAGAGGTGAAAATATTTCATTTGAAAACAAAACACTAAATATCTCTCAATAAATAAAAATAGAAATTGTGAATTGATAATAATGCAAGACAATTCCTCAGTCTCTTTGTGCGGAATCTGTGCCTGGATTCAAGAGACTTTTCTACTCCTCCCTCAGGGAGAAAGAAAAAGTAAGTTTCTGATTTTTACCCTTGGCCTGTAAGCAGTGGCTCAATTCCATGTTTCTTGAGGACAAAAGATCCTGTTTTTTCCTTGTTACTGGGATAAGCATGGCATTTTTACGATTTTTACTAAGCAGAATTAATTCACTAGGCAACTAATTTTGTCTTTATTTTTGTAGAAATACACAGCAGAAGCAACATTGAAAATAGAAAAGGAATAATGCCATAATGAATGATAGTGATGAGTCCATTTTTCTTACTATGACATTAATCTATAGGAAATCATTTAGGCTAACATAAATTTCCATGGGCGATCCAAATCTTAGCATAATTCTACTTCCTACAGGTAAATGACCTAAGGCACTACCTGCCATGATAACATGACATTCTCATTATTAGGTTTTTTTAGATGTTTGAATGTAAGGATACTTTAGAGGTATGGGTGGTGACATGCTAGCCCGCCATCTATCATAAATATGCTTCCAGCCTATTCTACTCTATGTGTTTCATCTTTATTTTATCACTATATAACTACGTATAGGACAGAAGTTGAATGAATGAATTTGTCAATTGCAGAGGCATGAATTAAATTTGCTTCTTAATATTGTACATAAATATTACTTATTCATAATCACTGTTTAATAGCAAAAATGTTAGAGGCAAATATTTAACTTATAAACCTAACATGACTTCAGTATCCCTACATAAGTACAGCAAGTACAGAAACTATTGGAAGATTAAATTCATCCATTTCCCAAAAAATAAGTTGTGTTAAGGACCTCAAACTATCAGATGGGTCAAATGAATGGTGAATGCTTTAATCTCCTGTGCAGAAACCTAAGGCATAAATACTCATAATTTACTACAGTGAGTCCTTTATATTTAGAAGTAATTTGAGTAAATAATATTTTTTTCACTATATTATTTCTTGATCATAAACATTATTGTAAGTTTGGCCCTTTACCCAAACTCAGTAATTTAATCTTGTTTACTTGAGTATAATAAACTCTATTAGTATTTTGAATCATATGTTTACTAAAAAATTCACGGAACAAATTAATTTGAACTTTTAAAAATTTCATGTAAAAACACATTTTAAGGTTGCATAAATAGGTGAAACTGAAATAAGATCATTTTTATCTTTTTAAATAAAAGACCTAATGAATAATACTTCCTCCAGTGAATTCTCAATCTAAAACAAAAACATAAAATTTTATTCTTGTTTTCCACAACAGTAACAAATACACATTTCAGAATGTTTTTACTCATATTGAATGCTACTATAAGAATATTTTTGCTGGGGCCGGGGATTTAGCTCAGTGGTTTCGCTGCCTGCTGCGCAAGCACAAGGACCCGAGTTCAATCTCTGGTACCAAAAATAAAAAAGAATATTTTTGTAATGTCCTTGTGTTTTAAATATTTCAACACTCCTTCAAATATGAGTAGATCTCAACATTCATTTCATTTCTTCTTCCAGTATTGCTGAACATTGCTGAAGAATATCATGAACCAATTTATTTTTTTCCTAAAGAAGTTTACATTTATGGAAAAGAGTCACTACTTCATCCATCCACATGCTACCAGACAGCATTTTTTCACTTTGTTTATTTAACCTTTGGTCGTCTTTCTTATAGCACTTATAAGACCCTACCCAGGTCGTGTTCTCAATCTCTAAACTTGCTACCTTCACTTGCCAAAGCTTCAGGTTAAATTCTGGGTAATTTTGATAAAGTGTGTGTGTGTGTGTGTGTGTATTTTAATTGTACACAGATTAAAATATGTCCTACTATTTAAAATCTAAGCCCTTTTTAATTGTATTTTATTATATGAAGTTTGCATTGATCTCATGGAGTATGAACTTAACATATCAAGATATGTACTTAACATATCTTTTTTTTAATTTTTAAAATTCTTTTATTGGTACATTTTAGGTATACGACACATTTACATTTATCATTGGGTGCTTGTACCTGTACATGATACATCTTGGTTCTTATTTTTTTCCCCATTATCTGCGTCCCTTTCACCCCCTCCATCTTTTCCTATTTAACATAGATTTCATTTCCATTTTTTTCTTTTCTCGTAATTTTTCCCTTCCTTTCTTGACTCTCTTTATTCCCTTCCCCTCCCCACTCACTTCCTTCCATCCTTCTGTAGATCCTCTTTCCCCATTTTCAGCATTGTTGTTATTATTATTTTTTAGTTTATGTTTGCTACATATAATGTTTACATTTATTCTGGGTATTTGGTACTGGTGTATGATGCATTTTAAATATTTTTTACATACCCTCCTCTACCTCCCTGTGCCATCATCCTTGTTCTCTTGGATCCCATCCCATTTGCAAGAGACCTATCTCTTCCTAGTTCTTTTCATCAAACTTTTATTTTGTTCTTTATTTGGCCTTTGCATTTTTCAAATGAGAGTAATGTTATTTAAGCTTATACATTATGTGATTTATTGCACTTAATATTATGTTTTCCAGGTGTATTTGCTTTTCTCCAAGTGTCTCAAATTTATTCTTATTTATAGCCGAGTAGTATTCCATTATGTATAAGTAACACATTTGCTTTATCCATTCATCTGTGGATGGAAATACAGGTTGCTTCCAGTATGTTCTTCTTTTTCCTCTTTACCAAATCTCTGGAGACCACATTTCAATTATCTCAGTTCTCTTACATCATTAGTCTCTCACAAATATAACTACATCTCTCCTACAACCGTAAAAAAATCATAGGATTTACGCTTCAAGATAAACTTTCATGGCCCGGGGATTTAGCTCAGTGGTTCTGCTGCCAGCCTCGCAAACGCAAAGTCTGGAGTTTGATCCCTGGTACTGATAAATAAATAAATAAATAAATCAACTTTCATGAAATAATAAATTTCATAATGTCACATATTAGAATCAATCTTAGATATTGTAAATGCTTTTAGTAAATAAACTGAGCTATTTCAACAGCAACAAACAATTAAAATTTTAACAACTTAGGGATTTTAAACTAAAAAATTACCTTCCCTTTAAGAAAGAAAAATCAGATGTCATTTGGTGGGTATCATCTCTGCTCATTGTTTGAGGAGGTCTAGACTTCCTCCATTTGCAAGCACAAATGTCAAAGTGTGGTATTCTATCTGCAATAACTGAGAACAGGAAAAACAAACTCAAATTGTCAGAACAGTATCTTCCAGACAGTTATATACACCAACTGCATCCTTAACCCATTGGCCAAAAATGGAAACACGATCCCAGTGTTGTGGTGTGGAGGTCACACACAGAAGCCTTGATGAACAGTGTCATTGGTTTTATGGTTTTCTAAAGAAAATTGAGATTATCACATCCTTACAGATGTCTAAGTGTTATTTGAGTTTTATAAAATGATGTTTTCTATAAAGTATAATATTCCATGTTGATTTTGAAAATTTTCTCAAAAGACTAAACTGCATTTATTCAGCCAGGTAATCATAGTGGAAACTATGCTGTCTGGACAAGGCTTTCCTCAAGAAAACATTATCAAATTATCAGTTATCAAAAAATGATATTAAAACATCTTTTCAGGGAAAATATGAATGATTATTACATTGATGCTTGATTGTGTTCCTTGACCTATAAATCTTGTATTGAGTCACGTTTATTGAGTACAAATGATTTACATGTGAGTGTTTTGAAGTAAGTTAGAATGATGGTCCTTCCTATAAATTTCTTAATTGTCTGAAAATTCAGGGAAATCCCTTTATCAAAACACTGGGAAAGCAAGGCCACAGCTACATAATGGAAGTGCTTTCATTGAAAGCAAAAGATCACTACATTTTTTGCTTCTTGTTGAGAAAGCTTTGTCCTTTAAACTGATTTCAGAGTTCTTCATTTATCATTTTTCTTTAATTTACCACTGGGTCAAATATTGTGGGCCTAAAATGGAGATATTTGTAACTGTTTCTTTTTATTATGGTTTGGGTAAAAATAGAGCCTCAGGGCCACATAAAAATTCATCCAAATCTTCTACTTAAATGCAACTCATCCTTACACAACATTTCCAAACACTTTCTAAACTAGTCTAATATAAATAAAAACCTGCTGTCAGTTGCTCAGTTGTACAGACTGTTTGTAAGTAGCCCAATGCAAATGCAATTAAATATCCCAAACCATCAGGGTTTGACATGCCATTCAATGAATAAAAGATCACTCTTAGTGAAGTCATTCTATTGATGGAACTGAAAAGTTTTCTAAATATAAATTGTGTTGCTGGGTCAATTCTTAGATAAAGGTTATTTCATATGATTGCAATGCTCACTGCATTGTCCAGATTAATTGGTATTCAGTATGAGATAGTCGCCATAAGGAAAATTGTGGCTTTCTGGAAATTTCTTACAATATGTTTATTACTTCATTCAAAATCATTCAGACATTTTCTATCTTGAAATGGACAGTTTATAATGTGTGCCATGAGCCAGGCCTGGTTGAGTAGACCAGCACTCAAGAGGAGGAGGAAAGAGGACTGCTGCAAGTTTGAGGAGTACTGACCACGTGAACAAGCTGGAGAGATGCTTTCCTAGGAAGAAGGTGTACATAAGATTGCATGAAAGAGTGCAGTTGTACACAGTAGACATTAATTCTTGCGAACCAAGTATTTTTGCTATTGTTAGCTCATTTAATGTGTCAAAAACATCATGAGTGTTTTCTTTCATTTTGGACGGAAATTAGTGAATTTGAGAAATATTTTAAAAGTGTATTAGTGCATTTTCTGCTTCTATCCCAAAATATTTGAGATCAAATAATTTATAAAGAAGAGAAATTCGCTTGGTGTCTGAATCTGGGAGATGGGAAGTCCAAGGGCATAGTGCTAACATCTGTTTGGCATATGACGAACTTCTTCGTGCTGCATCAGTGTGTGTATGTGGAAGGAGGCATCACATGCTGAGAGAAAGCAGAGTCTCTCATCCTCTTCTTGATAAATTCATCATAGGATGTCTTGTAAATAACATCATAGGATGTTATGTAGACATCATGGGATGTCTACATAATTTTGGGGAAAAATCATTTTGCAATTAAGTTTTAATTAGGCCTACTTTTCCTGCCTACAGGGTCGCTCTGGCATGTTGAGCTATAACTCCATCTTCACCTCTGGTCAAACACATCCTGGGGAAGAATAAATTCCTAGCCAACATAAGTTCTTCATTACCTAGGATCTTCATCTGCATAAATTCCTCATTGGTCTAGGATTATCTCCTCTGTCCTCTGAGTCATCTGTTACTCATAATGCATGGAATAAAGGTGTTACAAGCTTGGGTTCTTTTGTTTTTACTGCTCAGAGCAGCATTGATTAGGCTCAAAGCTCAGATTCTTCTCTAACTCTCATTTTCTTTCTTAATTAATTCACCTTGTGCTGTCATGACTCACAGGAGACCAGGACTCACTGGGGAAGTTCTGGTAACATCCCCTTTCCCTGTCCCCTACAATAGGAGTTCCACCCAAATGATCTCACCTAACACTAATTACCTCCCCAAAGCCCCACCTCCATATGTCAGTAATAAATGAATTTGGGTAATATGTTTCCAACACATTGATCTTTGGGAAATGTATTCCAACCACAGACCCAATCTGGCTTCCTGGGTGAATATAAAACACTGACCCATTTCACTCATGCTTCATTTTAAGAATAACTAATTTTTTGGTTTAAGTTATAAATAATTTATATATTTTTAATCTTATTTAATACTTCTAGCACCTATATTCAAGGTGGTCACTGAACTTTATTTTCACTTTGGGACTGCTCCTCCTGCATCTGAGGA
Organism: Heterocephalus glaber; assembly: GCF_000247695.1. The sequence continues at coordinate 9,532,187 of NW_004624761.1, forward strand.
AGTGTTACTAAATACTAAGGAGATCAATGACTCCTATACATAGGGTCCCCCTAAATAGGCCGCAGCACATATTTCCAAATATACACTACATAGCACCTGCTGTCTTATGTGAAGACTTAAAATGGACTGTCTTTTCTGCATCCTCTATCACTGCAGTTGGTCTTCTCTATTCAGTCCTTGAAATATTTCTCTTTCTCATTCTGCAATATGCCATCTTGAACCTTACATTCATTGTGAAATTATAAATTTAACACTCTTAATCCATTCCATTCTTCACAAAACCATTTCTCTATCTAGCTGTACTAAATGTATTCTCCTCTAAGTATTGCTTTTCTTGCAGTTCTAGAAAAACAAATTATTTTCCTAGAAGACTCATAAGACTGATCGAGGAGATAATAGCTATATTTTATTTTATTTCTTTATTCACACTGCTATGAAAAAGCTTTCTGCAAAACATGTTACCTATTTTGACATTCAGACTACCTAAAATACTTTCCTAGTTGATATTATCTACCTATATATTTTATTTATTTTAATAAATTGAGTAATTTGATATACATTTTTATAATTCTTTCTTCCTCAATCACTTACTCACTATTAATTTATTTTATACCCACTATTAATTTATTTTCTCTCTAATCTATCAATTTTGACTATATTTTGAAAAAGATTTTTAAACACCCCTTCCTTAGATGATCTTTCTGCCTGATTTCATAATAAATGCATTTCAGCAATCAGAGAAGAGTGGATACCATTAATACTGTACTTTAAAGAGAGCCAAGGAGAAAAAATAATGACATGATTTTATTTGGCAACACTCCTACATAGCTTAGGAACATGGCCTCTGTTTCAGGTGACTTCAGTAATATTTTATTTTTGCGTTCTCACACCTGAAAATAAAAATAAAAATGATAATGTAATGACAATAAATCTTACAATTTAAAGTATTCAAAAGTTTACACAGTTTGTTTGTAAACCTTGATACACTACTTTCTGAGTCCTCTGATTTGTCCAACATAATTTATCTCCCATATTTAATATTTATATTGCATATGTTAAGTTCCTCAATTATTAAAATCTTACTATATTCTGTAAGTAAGTAATAAATGCATGCAATGTTTTAAGTATGTTGGAACTTCGTTATCCTAATTTGGAACTTCATTATCCATAATCCTAATTTGGCTAATCTCTCAAACAAGAGTCTTCTCTCAAAAACTAAACTATTCAAGTTCTTTTAAAAGACTTAATAGCCTTGAAAATAGACTTAATAGTCTTAAGTACTGAAGACTTCATTAACTTTATAAACTATATTACAGACACTAATTGGTATATTATGAAATATTAATAAAGAATTAAAGAAAAATAAAAAATGAGAAACTACTTTAAAATGTTTCCTTTTTAAAATCTTATTATTTATATTGCATTATTTCTAAATCATAATTCAGTATTTTTCCATGGTGTCTCAAGACATTAAAGAATATTGTGCAAATTCTATTGAATACTTGTCTAATTTCTGCTCCTACTTCTTGCCACCTATACTCTTAATATGTTTGATGTTCAATTTTTTGATTACTTAAATAAATAAGATATGGTAATTTCTAAAATTTTTGTAATGATTATTGATGTTATAGGAGGTAATATTTCATACTCACATGTAGTTTAATTTCCTCATCTGCATGCATTAATAACTTCTTAAGATTGTTGTAACTCTAAAATGACCAAATAATATACAAAAATGACTATACTAAAACCCGCCAAAGAGTAAATTCTCAACAAATACTATTATGAAATTAGAAAGCAAAATAACTTTCTAAATGCTAAAGCTGATAATTGATGAGACAGAATTTAAATTCAGTTCTGGGCATTCAGTCCAGGTACTTATGAGTTATTTAAAATGCTCACAATCATTAATGAGTATAATGGCTTCAATGTTACATCAAACTGAACTTATGCATTTATCTGTTATGTATGATTTATCTATCCACAATTTATACAAGTGAGAATCTATCAATTACCTGATTGACTCGGTTCTTATCAGTCTATATTGCTTAAGATTCCTTAAATAGTCAAATCGACCTCAGTGCTCTACTTTGCCTAATTTATATTAACATTTTGGGGTTTCTTCTGAGTTTTAGGCACTAAAATTATATGCAAAGAAGATGACCACATGTGAGTTATAATGTTAGTTTGTTGTTTAAAATGATTGCACAGGTAAATGTGTAATAAGGATACTTTATAATATCCTCCTTGTCTATTTTTCCATTTCATTCATTAAAAGAGAATTCCTATCATTATACTCTACTAGGCCCTCCATGCAAAAGATGTATAGATTCATTACTTTTTGAAAAATTACATAATTTAGACTCCTTCTCTAGAAATCTTAATTTATTTTTAAAGGAAAGTACATTGTTTCGGATGTGGATTGTCCCCCAAATGTACAAATTTAATGAAGAAATAATTTAAAAATTGAACAAGAGTACAGAAAACATACTTAAATGTAATTGAGTTCTCCCATGCATTTTCATGTTTCTGAGTACAGATACCTCACTTGTTGGAGGTTCAGATAGCTTCCAGTACAGCAATTTTATCACTTTTACTGCAACCTCCTCTGTCTGGAACAGTCCTGTTGCCATTACCTAGGAACAAGTATTTTATACACCTCTTAAGTTATCTTTATGAAAAATATATGTCTGTTTTAATAGGATACTTGTTCTGTACTACATTTAGAAAACCATATTTTAGTTTTCTCCAACCGTAAATGTCTATGATTGTTCCATAAGCTACAGCATTACTTTTGAGTATAGTTGCATATTTAATGTTTCTCTGTAGTTTGTTAGCAGCTGACTTCCCTGATGTAATTGCTTACTTGTCTATCTGCCTGGAATCCAGATGATGCAGTTATTTGACCAAGCATGACAACACTGAATAATAATTTAGACTGTGGCTTGTTGTCAAAATGTGTAGACATTAATTTGCACAGAACCTAATTTTGTTGTGTTTTTGTTTGCAGCACTTTAGATGCATTAGTTCCATTGAAATTACTTTTATCCTAGAAAAAAATGAATAATTTATGAATCTTTATGCCTCAACCAGATCATTAAAGTCGTAGCAAATACTTACTGAGAACTTCCTTTGCTTCTAACTTCAACTTAATTGTCTACTTGTCTTTTTTATAAAAATCCCATGTGAAAGGTAATGCCATTCTTTCCAGTTGCTATCTTAAACATCTAAACATTAAGGAGGTTAAATAGCTCAACCAGGGTCACCGAGCTACAAATGTTTGAGACTGAGATTACAGTCCAACTTTACAGCACTTCCTTGTTATCATTTTGCTATAGCTCTAACAGTAATCAAGTGTGACTTAGCTACATCCCAAAACATGAAAGCGATAAGGTAATAGATTTAACACTAAAGATTTTTATTTTATCTATGGAGGTTTAGTTTCACTGTATGAACTAGTCAGAATTGTTTAATTATCATATGACATGATATACATGAGTCATATAACAACAAATTCTATGAAGCTCTGTTAAAGGAAGGTTTTGTGAGGTAGTCTGGTGACAGATAAAATGCTGGGTTGTTTTTCAGTTGGAAACATGTCATTTTTCTTTTAATATACAATTATTCATGCAAACAGTAATAGTCTCTATTTATGGATAAGTGCTGAAGAGATATTTTAGAGATGCTAAATATCATCATACCATTTATTTCCATTAAACTTGAGCTTCCAAAACGAGAAGGTTTAAAACAAGGGTTTACTTAGAGTTTATAAATGTAACAAAATGTACTGCCCATCATATCGGAAAAGGAAATGCTTACATTTTACGTTTATTTAAATGACTAATAAAAATATTTAAAAGTAATGTGTCATCATCAAATCTCTCTTGAATCCATTGTTTTGGTGGAAAAGACTGAAGCTTTAACCTTGCGACCTCACACTGAATTTCATTCCCAACTTCTTTATTTTATTTAATTTATTATTTTGTTGTTGCAGGGTCTCACTAAATCACGAAATTGTCCAGGCTGAGTTCAAACTTGTAATCCTTCTACCTCAGCCTCCCAGAGTGCTAGGGTTATTGACATATGCACCACTTGAACTGTTTTAAATGGCAAGGCACAATTCACTCTGAGCATCGTGGAAAGAGCCATGCAGAAGGCTTTATTTTTTCTTTTTTTTTCTTAATTTCCTACTTCTAACTGATCATGTAAGTGTTATTAGAAGCAGAAATTCAACACATAGTACAAATTTCCTTCTTCTGCATTTTTAACTAATACAAGACATAGGCAAGCAGTGATAATCAGTCATATTATTAGTAGTCTTATTGGAGAAAATAGATTATTTTGTGGCCAAATGGGTATTTTTTTCTGATGCTCATGGCCAGTTCAATCTAGATGTTGGGAAAGGCTGCTCAAACAAAAGCTTGGGTCAACAGAGCTGAAAAATTTAGCCAGTATCATGTTTTTATGGTAATCTAGGGATCAAGGAAGAAAATAAAAGAGTGAATGTCCAAGAGGGTGGCACTTTTCAAAAAGGTAACTCCATTCATTAGATGTCACTTAAAAATCACGTACTTCCACATACTGGGGAATAACACCAATGATCAAGAAAAGAGAAAATAAGGACAAGAACATTAGAACATTTCGTCTTTTAAAACTGCAAGTACAGGGCTTGCACTAAATAGAGTAAGAAGTAGTTGTAATATTAACTCACCTGTGTTGGGGATGGCTATGATAACAGGCAGCAGATTGAATTTTGTTGTATTAGTATTATTGTATTAATAGGAACAAGAGACAGATTACAGAGGTATACAAAGGTTGTTGGAAATGAAATTATACCATATCTCCTTTATTAAAAGAGAGATGGTGGGATTGTATATTGAATTTGAATAATTACATTTGCTTCTAATTTTTCTCTTAAATTTTTTTATTGGTACATTTTAGATAGACAATACACTTACATTTACCATAGGTACTTGTACCTGTGCATGATATATTTAGTTCTTATTTTTTTCCCATTCCCTGTCATCCCTTCACCCCCTCCACCCTTCCTTATTTATGAAGATTTTGTTTCCATTTTTTCCTTTTCTTATAATTTTTCCTTTCTCTTCTTTCCTTTCCCCTTCCCCTCCCACTTCCCCTATTTCTTCAGATGTTTTATTCATTTTAAACATTTCAATCCTTATTTACACTTTCAATTTCTAACACCAGAGAAACTATTTGGTATTTACACATGGTGGTCTATTTATTTCACTTAAGAGTATGACCTCAATATGTATCCATTTAGCTATCAATGTCTCTAGCTTGTCATTCTTTATGGGTGA